>JADDOH010002870.1:0-341260 GCA_016648135.1 Agrypnia vestita
GTCCCGGTGTGTACACGTCAAATGACCGCGTCATTGTCCCCGAAACATGAGCGTAGATGTTGATGCGACATGCCGAGCGGAATGTTTCGCGATTTGTCCCCTAGTGAATACATGGCTTTATTCCTTCTTTTATGTCCGTACAGTACTCCCAAAACTGTCCGCACCGCGGTCGGGGTGAACGGCCGTGTAAACTTTTGGAATCTGCGATTCGGTTTACGGTCTAGAATATCTCCGGCGATGCGTGACTGAACGTTTTAGCACTTCATAGAATCTGCTGAATTAAGCTGGTGCGTGACAGCAAGGGATTGTCATGATGATTTGACCCTACCATTATCAGCACCCACAACTGATAACATGTTCTCGTGTTCCGACAACGCACTGGGTCTTTTTTAATTGAAAGCTTTTCTTGTCTCTTGACTCAAAAAATAATAATAAGAAGAAAAATATTAAAAATAACAAGATAACGATACAATAACTATTTTTAGGAATTCTTCACATCACGGTTCCCGGAGTGATATACGTAATATATTTCACCAGTTACAAAAATTAATGAAAAGAAAATGCTGTTCAAAACCGCCGTCCAACAAAGTTTCGGTAGTTAGTTGATTTAACTATAGTAAACTATTAAGAGCAGAAGCCAGCAACCGCCAGCCTTACGTCATAGAAACCTGAAATGTTTTCTGTAGATGGACACCAGATTAGCCTACTGAACATTCAGGAATCTACAGGGAGAGAGTGAGAGGGGGCGGGGTCTAAAGTGGGTGTTACCAAATCTTTTGTGAAAGTTAAATTAAACAAAGGACTATATGGAAAATTGATTTGGTTATTAATTAAAGGTACTTTATTATACAATGCTTCTCTGATGTAAAAAATTTCTAAATTATTTAATTTTAAACCTTTATTATTAATATTTAATATTTTCACCCCTATTTTTGAGTCAAATTTATGATTATTTTCTATGAGTTGGTTTGAAAATTCCGAAAAATTGTTGTTATTAAGACGCCTCACATGTTCTTTGATTCTAGTATTAAAATTAGTAGACCCTAAATCTGGTAGTGGTTTTTACTAAGTTAACTAACATACTGTTATAATGTCTAAACACAAAGTTAATGCTTTAAATGAAGACCCCATGGCAAGAAGATTAGACATTTGCATTTCGCCTTTGAAAAATATGTTATATTGCTAAATCAAGATTAACTTTTATTGATTTATGTCACTAAAATATCAAAAAAGTATTTACAAAGTAAAAAAAAAAGCATTTATGCACAAAAAAATATAAATATACTAATTTTCCCTAAAAAAATGTAGTTAATAACCATTTTTTCGCCTCTGGATCTCATTTTTAATAGAATAACACCTTTTTAAATTTGGTAAAACACGAATGTCAAACAACCCTTCAAATATTATCCGCTTTTACCATCCATTATCCAAAATTCCAAAATACCTGGCATGTTAATTAATAATACAAAGGATGGCATGTACCATTTAAAATTAATTAAAAATAATGCATAAGTACATATTATAATAGTCTTCAAATAAAAACAAATATATGACAGTGCTGCCAGAGTCAAATTTATATTAACCATAAATATTCCAATCAAATTAATTAGCGTATTAATTTCAGAGTGATGGCATGAAAATGTTATTATTGAAGATAACATGCTCTTCACATTAGTAATTGAATTGATTTTTATGAAAAAGTATAGTTAACATGTCCATCCCCATGATTTGAACATGTTCTAATTATTTTTATGTTCTGAATTTATTTCCAATGGAAAGAGCGTACATTATTTAGTTTAGAGGGCTTATTAACTCATTTTTTACAAAAAATATTGGTTAACAACTTAACTTCAAATATTTTTTTTAGAATTATTTTTTTTTAATTTTTTTTATTAAATTTTTTTTTTTACATCTCAGACCCACAAAACATCACATTGATATTTGTCTGTAGGTGCATCAATACATATATATAAATAAATTGTATTTACCAGAAATACATTCATATTAATTAATTACAATAGATCTTATAAACTCAAATACAAATCAACAATACAATACAACAATACAAATATTACCAAAATCAAAATAAGTCTTTTTTATTTAATAACATATTCATTAATTCTGTATTTTGCCCTTTTTTATTAATATCCATTTTGACACGACATGGGATTTTATTAAATATTTTTGGTATGACATATTTTAATGTTCTTTGTCCATATTTATTTATGACCTTCGGTATTCGTAGTCCTTCTTTAACCGTAAATCTGGTACTATGTTTATGAATCAATCTATGCTTATATGTCCCATCTTCATTATATCGTGTAATTAGTTTGTACCACAAGATAGCATTAATTGGCATAGATCCTTGTTTCTTGAAGAGTTCCTGTATATCTTTAGTAGCACTTTCTTTATTTATTAATTTTATAGCCGAATTTTGAATATTTTGAATTTTTCTAATATTAGTTTTGCAAGTTAGACCCCAGCTAGTTATTCCATACCTTATTACCGATTCCGCTAAAGATTGATATATAGTTTTCATAGTCTGTATCGGAACATAGTATTTAATCTTGTGCATACATTAATAATAAAATATTTCATGTTTGATACTACATATAATGTAAGTATATGTGAGAGGGTCCTTTTCGGTCATCGGATTGGTTGCACCCTCGCGGTACAGCGGGAACCTGCCGCCATGATGCGGCCGCGGTTGCGCCTGGTTGGAAATAGTAGAGTGTGTAATAACATTGTCAACAAAACGCACTATGTTCGATGTAATTTACTCTCCACAGCTGACCAGCCGCCGCAGAATGCCGCCGTAAAATGTAAACACTCCTGTCGCGTTTATTATTCAACCCGCGCGCCTTACTTCGGGGTCAAATACTCGCTTCAGATTACTTTTATAATCAAAATGCTGACGTCTCGCCAAGGCCGCGGGCGATATTGGTAGTCGATAGTAACATTTAAATAATCTGCTGGAGAAAATATTAGAAAATACGATATTAATATTTATTTTACTTATTAACAAACAGGCCGTCAACATGATTCACCCTATTGGTCCTAGGGTGACATTATGTAGAACATAAAATATAAATATTTAACGAATATTTTGAAGATGACATGATAACAAAAAAAAAATTCCTTAGGTTTTCACGGCCGTTCAGAATCTTTGGATTTCATAATTGGTTGAATTCCAATAAACTTCTGATGGGATACATAGTAATTGGCACTGAAGTATCGCACAATTTGTTCGTTGTTCTGAGAACAAAACCGAGAGCTTTGGATGCCCATTTTGCTATATCTATATATTGAATGTAAAAGAGCGGTCGAAGATAATAATTTTTAATGATCTGTTTCACTGATGCTGCATTAAAAGGTATTTTTTTTGTGAAGGATATCAAATTGCACTTGTCGATGTTGAAATAGATATCATATTGATGCCCCAATTGTTGAATTGAATTAAGGTGAGCTTGGAGGACGTGGCAGTATGGGTGTGGTGGATATGGATTTGAAGATTTTGAGACCGTCGGCGAAAAACAATACATCGGAATATTAAATGACTTCATGCATGTTGTTTATAAATATTAGGAAAAGGAGGGGGAAAGGTAAAACCCCTGGCTTACTCTAGAAGTAGTGTAGAGTGGATTGCCTGAGTGACCATTAATAACTAATGAGTGTGAATTCTTTTTGTGATATAAATTTTAGGCATCGTAATAGAAGAACACATACATATACCAAATTTTGTGCGATTTTCTACTAGAAGGGATCAAAAGTCAGTGTAAACAGAGTTCACCTGTAGTCGGTTGTTTTATAATGAATTTATTTATTTAACGCCCTTATGGGCTTTTACAAATATAAAGAATATAAATTGTTAAAAAATAACATAAGACAGACAAAATAATAATACAGAAAAATATAAGACAGATAAATAATACTACAGTTAAAGGAACAAATAATAATATTTAAAAGGTAAAATAATAATATAGAAAAATTTATTATCCATTTCCATTTCGTTGAGATGTAAAGAATTGTATCAGCTTTGTCCTATACACAGTTATATTATCAGCAAAAATGTCAGCCGCCTCTGCATGTTCATTCCCTAATGAGTGTAATCTGGGAATTAGGTTTGCTAATGCATTAGTTCTGACATTTCCACTATAACAGAATAATGCACTGTGTCTTGATGACCTCAATGGGGCATATAAGTCGATCAGACTAACAATCTGGGGGCAATCAATCATGCTATTTATGATCCCATAAAGAATAATACATATATATCCTATATTGAATAAAGTTAATGTCTTATTTTTTTGTTTGTTTGTTTGTTTGTTTTGATGTTTTTTTTGCAATTTTTATACTTCTTGTTTCTGTACCTCTGTCTCTCAGGTGGCACTACAGCCCAAATTGGGCGTTGGCCTCCCGCAAAGTTTGCGCCTAAGGCTCTGTATTAGGTTTCGTAATAGTTGTGTTTTACAGGGAGAGATTATTAGCCTCTCGTCTAACCCTCCCCTTAGCTGGAATGGTTTCGGTTCAATGGCGCCGAAGACTCACCATCGCCCTTTCTATTGGCTGTGACCTATACAGATCACGTTTCCAGGGTTAGCGACGAGGATGCTAGAGGGGACTTGATGATAGTGTTGGTGTTGTTTATTTATTTATTTATTTACGCCCAAGGGGCTTTTACAACATGAGTAAATATTTGAAAATAAAATAAAAACAGTCAACAAAATGTAATTTAAAAATTTGATAAATAATTAAATGCAAGAAAACATACACGGTTACATATATACATATACAAAATACAACACGAATACATATACTTGAGTACGTACATACAAAAACCTGAGTAAGTATAATATCTGTGATAGGTGAAATAAAAATATAGTTAGGATTGTCTAATAAATAAAATTGCAGTTAGGATTGTCTAATGGAATATGTGACTTTTAGTGTAGGAATCTAATAAATATTTTGTCTGTGATTGCATTATGAATTCAGGACGGCAGGGTGTAGAACTTTAATAAGGGAATCTTTATATTGTGCTAAACAGGAATTAAAAATATCAGAGATATGCGCATAGGTGTTACCTAGCCTATGCAGTCTGTTGTGCAACTTGTAATTTCTCGGCATAGTTCTATCATATTTTTCTAGTTGTATCAACGGTTCAAAAGTTTTTGTGTACTTTGTATTTTATAAACTGTTTAAATAAATGTAAAATGGTAATAAGTATTAAATTAAACATTAATTTGCGTGTAAAAATAATTTAACCGTGAAAACATTTTAAACATCACTTCAATGCCAGAATATTTTCACAAATATAAATTAAAAAGCACATTGACTGTAATCATTTGATTCTCGTAAATAAATAAATACTACGGTCCAGCTTGGGATGAGTTTGATGTTTCGACAAATTTCCAACAACAAAAAAATCCGCAGTCCAAATTAACAGTCTAAAAGCCGTCGCGCATCCAGTCTTCCATTCGCAGTGAATGGTACGAGTACAAAGAATTAGTGATGGGTCCGCTCTGTACTCACTACTACAATGTAGTACTACAGTACATTGAAGTGCACACTTCGCACGTTTTGATGTGTAGTGCACACTACAAACTACAAACACTAAAGTTATTGAAAGTATAAATTTCAAATAGTACAGTTCATTTCAAAGCGAACACTACAAAGTACATATACTTCATTCATTTTTTACGTGAAATTTTTGGGAAGATGATGTAGATATATGAAGAAATCTTTGGAAACTGAAACAACCCCCCCCCCCCATGGTTTGAAAAATTTTTGGGAAGTTGATGTAGATAAATGAAGAAATCTCTGGAATCTGTAAGAACCCCCCCCCCCTGGTTTAAAATTTATTTGGAATTGAATGAAGAAATCTGGCTGGCGACCTTTTTTTTTTAGCTCGTCAAATTTTTATTTGGGAAAAAAGAAAAAAATATTAACTCACTAGTACTACATTACTTCACTTCATTAATACTACAATTACTTCATTTCATTACTTCACTTCATTAATACTACAATGACTTCATTACTTCACTTCATTTTGTAGTACTGAAATTACTTCACTTCAAGTAGTTTTTACTACAATTGTAGTGTACACTTTGTAGTCTTCAAACTGGTGAACGTGTGTGTGTTGTAGTCTTCATTTTGAAATGTAGTTTTTCCCTTCGCTACAAAGAATGAGGCATTTAGCAAAAATCAATGACCGGAAGTACAGAACCTGTATTTCATAGGTACCGATGATACTTCTAATTATTCACCTATATTTTCGAACGATTCCCCGAGGAAGCAGAGAGTCATGCTTTATTAATATGTTTTGTATTTTATAACTTTATTTACAGTATTTTTTTATTTTATTTAACAATAAGAATAAATTAGACGTGAATGCAATGCTGGCTGCAGTGTGGTAGATAGAATAAAGAAAGGAGTGCTGAGATGGTTTGGTCACGTGGAACGTATGAACGAGGAAAGGATGGTTAAGAAAATATATGAGGCGAGTGTTGATGGCAACAGGAACAGAGGGCGTCCGCGAAAGACCTGGCACGATCAGATACCACAAGTACTTGAGGATGGTCCTGTTAAAAGCCGCAACAACCGTAGAACTTGTATGAGAAGATGTATGAATGTGGCCGAAGCAAAAGTGGTGTGCCAGGATAGAAGAGTGTTGCGTTCAATCCTCTCTGCCTACCCCTGCGGGGAAACGGCGTGACGGTAAGTTAGTTAACAGTAGGCGGACGGTGAGCATGCAGAGTGCGTCAACATTTTGCTTCTTATATCACATTTTTATGGCGGCTTTGCCGCATGTGGCCGGCCGTTGCGGTGGTGCAATAGACGCCGGGTCTGCCCATTCGAGTCTCGGTCGTTTGAGTGAGATTGCCAGTCGTAAACGTTCCATCTGTTCGCAACAACGTCGGCCGTAACAGTTTGGCCTTGTTCTAGCAGTTAAAAACGAATCACTCCCCGATATCCCACAAGATTTTTTCTGGTGCCGTCGGTATTGGATTTGTTTAGAATCTAGCCAATGCCTTTTGCGCTTCAGTTGGCACAAAAAATCCATTTTCTTTATAGATCGTTCATCGTTATAAAGCGATACCAATTATTATACTGAATCCAGCTAATGTGTAGTAGTTGTATAATTCCATTGGTTGGGAATAAGAGTTTCCAGCTCTACCTTATACTTCAAAACACCAAAAGTCTTGCATGAGAGAGGATTGGTACCTCTATTGCTTGACCATTATACCTTGGCGTGCGGCGACTTTGGAACTAAAATCCACCCAACCCGCACCCGGCGGTAACCCCTCGCCCTGTCATTCAGTACAATTTTGTATTTGCTCGGGAGCTGTGACATCTTGATTACCAATATACACTGAATTATTATGTCGAAAACATTCTAAACAGTCCGGGATGGTGCAAGAATAAATGCCAATGAAGTATTAAAGTTTTTCTAAGCTGAAAAAGCAAATAATGGACCGATATTACCGTCTGAAAGTTTGACAGATAGAACGGCTGCCATTACGGCTTGGTTTCTTTAGTGCTGCTCGACCAAATTTCTGTTAAAGGCTACGACACCGGACATTCGTACATTATGTATTGTGTAATAAATTTACACCCTGGCAACTTATGTTACGTGACAGGGACGCCCTCCCTCGCACGCCAATTTATAGTGGTCGCATTCTAGGAATCGGTATAGCCAGACAGAGAAACAAAGATGATGTCACGTGGTCGGCCGAGGGTCAAACAAAGCCACGACACCTCTGAGAGGAGAGGAAGAGAAGTAACGGCGAGCGAACAGAACCTGATTTGTGTGTCTCGGAAACGAGTTTTTTTTTTCATTTTTAATTATCCCCAGCAACCATTAAAATATAATAAAAGTGTGCCTAATACGAGGTTTCATCGCACGGAGCGTCCGAAGAGTCGTGCCCGCAGACGGATGTAACGTTCCAGTTCCAGGCTCGGTTCGAGGAATTTGGACATGCTGGATGAATGAACGAAGACAAAGAAGACACGGCATGTCGGGATGATGTACGCGAGATTGGAAAATTGAGGCCCGTCAGAGGATCAGAAACCATAATAAGTAATAAGCTTCCGAAAACTGAGTGATCTGCTAATTGCAGATTAACTCGGTGATGTCTACATATTTGCGTTTCAAAAAAATATAGTAACAAAAAGGGTTTTCCATTGGCGGTAAACGATTCTTGGACATCAGGTAGGTACCATGATAACACGACACATATTACCGGACTTGCACAAAGCGAGTGGGCATATGGAACTGTCGATTGAATTGGTTCGACCGCCCGTGTGCACAGCCCGGTTTGGTGATCGTGACCTCATTTATTTCGGATCCTGTATTATCGTTGAAGTTAAGAGGCAACACTACCCATGAAGCCTGAAACTTAGGTAGGGTGATTTTTTACAAGGAAGTGTGTGTGTGTGTATGAAAATGCAGCATTTGGAAAAAACGCCACCGCTTGTAAAAAAATCAAACCTAAATTTCAGGCTCTCAGGATGGTGTAACCCCTTAAAAAAAGAATTGTTGAAAGATACATTTTGAAAAAAAATATCCTTAACCACAATAATTCCTTCGGTTAAGTCTCTTAATTTTTGTATACGCCTTTGAGGCCCTAATTCAGAGTCAATACTTAGTGATTTAAAGATAAAAGGTTCGACGCCGCCGGACAACGGATAAACCGAGTGAAATAGTTTTTTCTGGTGAGGTGACATCTGGAAGGACGCCGAGAGACGAAGGTGAGTCGAAACGTCCCTGCCTTCTCAACCCAATACAGTCCATTATTCCCTTTAGTCCTTCCTTCCTTATCCCTGTTCCCGACCATAATCCCGCCACCCCCCCACGTACGCGGCGAATCGCGTCGCGTACACTGGTAGTTGTTTATATTAATTTAACTAACACTTTGTTATAATGTCTAACCACAATGTTAATGCTTTAAATATTAAAAATATTAATAAAAAGGAACAATTCGGACGAGAATGCCCCCGCGACTTAATGACATTTGTTCCACGGTCGGCACGGAGGCGAAATAAAAATGGTGGTAATAAAAATTCGTTAAATAAGTACATAAATAAAATTGTCAGTAAATTATGAAACCTAAGGTTGGAGCGACACAATGCACGGGCAGCAGGTGAACAGAGGGGGAGGGGGGGTGTTCTGTCAACATTTATCATTTTAATCCTCCGCGGACGCGCAGATGCGGGGCAGGAGCTTTCAGACAAAAGCCCGAAAAGTAATACGAAGATCAAAACATAAGCTCGTTTAAAAAGGCTCGCGGTAATGATATTTCTATATCTCTGATATTACACTCTAGGAAATTATAAAAGAAAATAAAAATGCCGAGATTAATAAATGAATACTGGACATGAATAAAGCACCAGAATGTTCATTTTAAGTACAAGCTAAAAAGCGAATATAGTCTTTTTCGCTCTTTATGTGCTATTTTACGTTTATTTATTAAGGAATCTTGACTTGAATCTTATTTATTAATTTTAAACATATAATCTAAAAGCATAGTGTTCATTTCATAGACCAATTAAAAAGATTCACAGACGTTGAGAACAAAGTTAGATAAGATATTTTTAAGTTAATTAATTTGAATTAATTAATGAATAATGGAAAGTGATTGAATGTGAAAAAATAAAAATTGTATCAAGAAATGAGTTAAATAATGGGTGAAAAACGATGATGAGGTAGGAGTCAGGATAGGGGTGGAGGAAGAGAAGATTGGGTATAGTGAGTGAATGGTCAAAGTCGATTTAATACATGTAATCTAAAGCTTTCTTTTAAATTCAGTAAGACCAATATTGAAGAAGTCAATATCGATACAATTATTATTGAAAGCTTTGCATGCGCGATATAAAAATGTATTTTGTGTATTTGAGGCTCTATTTCTCGGAACATGGAAGATTAAAACTAATACACGCCGGTACGTGAGTTAGGTCATTTTAATAGTAAAAACTATAAAATACTCACGTTGTTTAGTATTTTATTTATAAAAAAAAATGAAGCGGTACTTAATACTTATGCGATATACTTTCCCATACAACTAGGAAATTAACACACATAGAATTTCAGTGCAGTGTTTAATGTATTGGCATACAGTACTTATCTGTACACTTATCTTTTAAAAAAATTTTTGGTACTTGGTGCTTTATTCGTTTCCAGTAGGTATTCAAATATATATACACACTTAATTTTCCGAAGAAACGCGATGTTTGCTCGATATGTAATCTGTGTACATACAAAATAAACATTAAGCTCGAGTAAATATCAAATAAAATTTCAAATTCTAGATAAATAATACATAATATTAAATAACGAATAGACGATACATTATAACTAACTTCGCTTGATATACTTACTACAATACAATATATTATATTATATTATGGGGGAGTTTTAAGTCATTTTCGCGGTGTACTTACTATCACACCACATCGTTAAGTATGTATAAAAATATATACTGTATTCATTTCCAGTATACATAATTAATACGAATATACTTGCATTTTAGATTTTAAAAAAGTATATATTAAATGATAAGGATGATTGATTCTTTAAAAAAATCGGGTGTTTATAAATAGAATTGTAATGTTTGTAACTATGTTTATAAAGGAAACCAACTCGCCATTTAACTCTCTTGTACCCAGACTGCATGGGCCAGGTAACACCTATGCGCATATCTCTGATATTTTTAATTCCAGTTTAGCGCAATATAAAGATTTGCTACTAAAAGCTCTACACCCTACCGTCCTGAATTCATAATGCAATCACAAAAAATTATTATACCTATTTGTTTTAATCTTGTATATATTTCACTTCTCCTTTTTCTAAATTATGTTTTATCTTATATACTTCACACCTCCTTTTTTAAAATTACTGTTATAACTTTGAACAACTATCTATACTACATATGTCAATTCTGTAATTTTGGAACTGAAGCTCGTAAACAAGCGGTGCTCGCCCGACTAAATACATTGACTTAGTAATGGTTTCAATTTATTAGATAACTAACTCCATCTGTTTCGGGGTTGTAGCAACATCTCACCCCTGGACCGAGTGACCCGGAGTAACCCGGAAAGGTGGCGCCGTACGCCCTCGCGTCTTGTTTACGGGCGAACCGAACGGCGAAACTTAAAAACCAGCGACATGTGTACGTAAAAGAGACATTTTCCAAACCGAGTTGGAAAAATTTTATATTCTTCTTCTCGGGCAAAAAGAAGGTGGCCCAACATCTTGCGTCATCCCGAGACATTTCGTCCGACGTACATAGTATTTATCTCCCCAATACAGTTGGGTAAAATCATTACAGACTTGAGCGACGCCGTCGAATATTCTAAACATACAGAGCGTACAGGATTGGTTTACTTTTCTTCATAATCATTAAAGTATTCAAACATATCTCAATGCAGTAGTGTAGTGTTGGCCCTGACGAAGAGACGGGTACGTCTCCAAAGCGGTATACCTTTGTAGTGGTTTATATTTAATAACTAACACTTTGTTATAATGTCTAACCACAAACTTAATGCTTTAAATATTAAAAATATTAATAATAATATCTTAATGCAATTAATTAATTACATTTTATGAAATTGTGCGAAATGTTACCAAATTCTTAGACTTGGTTTATTGTAATCGTTCGTTTAAAGCATAGATTTTTGCGTTTTACACCAATCGAACAACCCGTTTTCGTTAAAATCTACGCTTCAAATTAATTATTACTATAAACCGAGTTGATGCAACCGACCCTTAGGCCCGGTTGTACCAAGTTGGATTACAGTAAACGTTCGTTTAAAGCGCAAATTTTTACGGAAACGGGTACTTTGATTGGTGGAGAACGCAAAAATCTATATTTTAAACTAACTTTTATTTTAATCCAATTTGATACACTGGGCCTTAGACATTCAGATAAATAATATATGTATTGTTAATCATATCTGTCTTCATATATCTTTATATATCACTTTTCACATTTACAAGTACATTGTATTTTTAAAGGTACGTTGTACCGTGTATGTATTAAAAAAAAATCCAAAGCTTTCTCGTCAGCATTAATATTTTTTATGATAGCTGAAGTTTTATTCCAACGGAAAAAATTGTCGGCCGCGAAGTTTACATATTTTTGTATGATTTTGTGATGTGAAGCGATGTATGATCGCTCGTACCGGTTTCGATGTTTGCCTTTATAATTGTCAATTTTATTACAAATCAATATTATATCCATAGCGTTGCGTTTAGTATGAAGCTTTAATAAGTGTTTATATCGTTTGCTGATAATAATATTATTTGCTAATAAAAAAAACTAACCCATAAGAAACAAGTTTTTAACAGATTGTTAGTTAACTTTGTAAAACCACTACCAGATTTTAGGTCTACCGGTTTCGAGACGTACCCGTCTCTTCGTCAGGACCAACACTACACCACTACATTCAAAAACCTACACACCTCAACCATAGTATTGTTACACTTCCACCAATAATTGATCACATGCGTGTTAGTCTTGTCAGGGACAAACATGCACTGATTAGCCTAATGAACAAGTTTTTACAATACTCCCTTTCGCTTTGAATCAGGTTTCGCGTCTATACAAGCGTCGGGCTAATTACTCATATAGAATGATTCCAATTTGAAAAACCATTAATATTTCTAAAAATCCAAAATCATACTACAATTATTAATTTTTTAAAACGAAAATTTGTTAGATCGTTTTCATCGTCGCCACGAGTCTGCCTGCAAAGTTTCAGCTCGGTTTAATCACGGGAAAAGGGTTAAAAATCGATCCAAAGTTTTTTCGTCAGACAAGCAAGCAGACGCCACGAGTTAAAAGAAAGGAAGTAAATTTATCATCAGCTACAATTCTGGTATGAAACTCTTCGCATTAGGCGCATGCGGAGCACGCGCATTGCAATTTTTGATAAGGAAACAAAAGCGAAACATCTGTTTTATTGTATCGATTGCCTTTTGAAAATTTTTTATTTATCTCTTTCGCCGTTAATTTTTGAAAGTTTGGCAGTAAAACTGGGGCGGGATAGTATCCGCGCAGGCGAAATAAGGCCACTGGAATAATAAAAGAAGACGCGAAAAACAAAGTATTGCACCGCTGCCAAGATCGGTTCCAGCGGGAGACGATGGAAGATCTGTTTGTATGTAGATCCGGTGGGCGAGGTCGCGCAGAACGGAAATAAAACCCGGAACTGGAGTACCTACGGAGCACGCGGTCACTCCATCAGAAATTGAGCCATGTATTCACTAGGGGACAAATTGTCCCTCAACAGCACGCGCGGCATAGAGTCTACGTGACGTTGCAACGTCGTGCACTGTTCCGCGACGTCGCGCACAACATAGCGCGGTATTTCCACGTGCCGTGGCAACGTTGCCGTGCGCACGGTACCCGAGCGAGCTCACTGAGACTGTATCCGTCAGCATGACTGTCGGGAAACGAAATTGTCCTTCAACATCGAGCTGTACCAAGGCCGTACAATGTTGTGGGACACTTCAAACCGTGAATATAAAAATAAAATTATGTGAGGGCCAACAGCGTTCCTTAATATTGTCTTGCTCGGCTATGGAAGGCCCGATTATTTGTAATAAATTGTCAAAATCAGCTGTTGTCATTCGAGTGAAATTGACAAAAGATCCGTCAGACATTCGAAGATCGCATAGAATATCCATCCTTCTTTCTCTTTGCAGTAAATAATTTCGTACCCACCACCTTTTTCTCCCCTTACGTTTCGATAAACTCGTTAAAATAAATAGATACGCAGCTGTCATCACAACCTCATCGGGCGGCAAGTGTAAATAGATACGCAGCTGGCATCATAACCTCATTGGGCGACATTTCTGCGACGAGTGATATGTGAGTCCCGGTGTGTACACGTCAAATGACCGCGTCATTGTCCCGGAAACATGAGCGTAGACGTTGATGCGACATGCCGCGCGGAATGTTTCGCGATTTGTCCCCTAGTGAATACAAGGCTTTATTCATTTTTATGCGGGAAACCGAACAGAATGAACCGAGTACTCGTCCGCGTACGAAGAAACATTACTCGAAAATTTGAAACGAGGTAAAGTGGGGAACAATGTTGCCTTTGATTTATACGGAGCGTTTACCAAAAATTGGTACAGAACGCAGAGTATAAAAATTTACAGTGATGAACTAAAGCCGTTTGGTCACAGCGGAAGAATGTCCCCCTCGCGTATGTTTAAGACACATTAATACTGCAGTTAAAGTATTTATTCTTGCATAATTAAATCCCATAGTAAACAAAACGATTTTTACAATAGGCGTTGTTTTTTAAAGTTCCACACTGACTCTCTTGAATAGGTAAAAACGTCTTAGTGTAATAAAGTGCGTCTTATTTATTGAGAGATTATACCTTTTAAGAGTATTTACTTTGACCTTTCTTAATTATTTTAAAATTTACACGATCGAAGTAATTTTTTAAGGTCAAACTTATTGGAACCAGCCGTGGCACCAGATGTATATCAAGAAATTTACGTTACTTCATATATAATGCTATAATCTTTAGGTATATAGTGCGATATTCACAAAGTAATTTGTGACTATCGCATTATATAAAGTGGATTGCTTTAAAAATGGAATGATATGTGTGTTAATCAATTAAAAAGAGACTACATATAAGGTCGAAAAATTTACGTTAATTTACCAGCTGCTGTGGCGAAAATGGGTAACGCGCCATTCCCGGATAGAGCGGAGGTCCGTTGGTTCGAATCACGGTAGCAGCCAAAATATTTTTTCGTTAATTTGATTTTTCTAATTGATTAATAAATTTGTTTACAAAACAAGTTAGTGTAATTAACACTTTATAATTTATTTTCATAATTTTGATCAGCATTTCTTTTGTTCAATATCCACATAAAATGGCAAGAATATCACACCTATCGACGGCGCTGGTGAACTAAAAAATATAGGGTGAAATATGAAGCCGGGCAAATGGCGTGACGCCAAATATAAAGCAATCATCGATGTTAATTTTACGATTCGTTTGAGTCCGGGTTTTTGAGGAAAAGCGTTAAAGATTTTATCAAGCCGCCGCTTTGCGGGGGGCATTACACTCCGGGAGACCGATTCTGGAAACAGGCGGGCAGGAAAAAATTTCTTAACAAATCAAAATAAAATACTTTAAAAAAACTCAATCAATTGAATTCAATTCAACATTCAGAGGCGTGCATATCGAATGAAAAAAAGCACGTCTGAGAATGCGGAACGTGATGTCGATCGATTTTTGCATCTGTATATCCGATATACAGAGTGCACCAGAGCCAGCAGCAGAAACTTGGCCGGTAGATTCCTGACCATGTTGTGAGTGTAAAGTGTTCAAGCAACCATGACCTAATATCAATAGTTATGGAGATATGTAATATCAAAGTTTCCATTTTTTTTTCAATATTTCTTACATATTTTGGCAAAGAGTTGAACTATCATTACAGTAACTTATATCGACTGTGAAAAATTCATTTTCTCCAACACAACTTAAATAAAATGATAAACACCTTGTAAAAAATAACTTTTTTCAATTTTTGCAAGGTTGTTATCATTTTATTCGACTTGTATTAAAGCCAATTAATTTTTCATAATCGGCATAAGTTACTGTAATAATAGCTCAACTTTTAGCAATAAATAAGTAAGAAATATTGAAAAAAAATGCAAACTTTGATATTGCATATCTCCATAACTATTGATATTATGAAATGGTAGCTTGAACATTTTAGACTCATACCATAGTCAGGAATCTACCTGACAAGTTTCTGCTGCTAGCTCTGGTACAGCCTGTATATAAAAAATTGGATATATATCCAAAAAAAATTTTGCACACGTCAATTGATAACTCGAAATAATTAGGCAATTTATTATTTTATTTTGTACGTGAATTATTATTCATAAAACTATGGATGGATAAATAGATATAAATTGAAGTATTACAGCTGACCACAATGATTTTACCATATATGTAATACTCTAGTATTACAAATATGGATTTTACCCAATTCTGATTTATTGTATAAAATAAAACCCCAAAAAGTCAACAGATGGCAGCGCCATCTAGAAACGACCGCAGAAAGTTTTTTTGGATATATATCAAAAATAAAAATCAAGTGATAAATATCGTGAAATATATCCTCGAACCCTGCCAAAAATAAATAAATTTATTTTTAAAGAAACTCACAACTACACCTGTGAAGAAATTATCGAGAATCCGAAGCAACGATTCTTTAATTTGAAAAGCTTATCTACGAATTCTGCCTGGCTTTAGGAATCGCTCGCACGAGGTGAGAAACTCAATGAGCTGGTTTCGGGAATAGAGGCCCAGGAGCTAGACTCGTATTGATTCGTAGCAAAAAGTTAATTGGAGTAAGCTGTAAAAAATTAGCAACTCGTGGTATACTCGAATACCTGAATTATTTTTTGGAACGATTCCAGTAAAGAATGAGTCTTTCAGTTTGCTAATTAGTAAAACGCCTTTGGAAGATTTTCATTCAGATTATTAAAAATACCTTTAAAAGTATTTTTAACAAAGAAGTCGGATAAATGCTTAATATGAAATTAAACTTGAATTATTCAATGATACCTAATCTATAGTTATAGAAATGAAACCAAATAAAATAACAAATAAAAATATATAGAGACCTAGTTATAGAAATGAAACCAAATTAAAAAAATTAAGGGATCACGACCATGGCGAACAATTCATTATGAGTTATTTTTTATGTTTATAGCGTTAACTTTGCGGTTGGATATAATTATTAATTTTAATTAATTTAAAAATTGTATAAACCACTTGGAGCATTTTTCAGAGTTTTTTGTCAAAGAGAACTTTGTATAAACTAATTGGAATGGAATTAGACAAAGTTTTTAATTAATTAAAATTAACAATACGATCAGCGACGCAACATTGAATTAATACTTGATTTATAACTGAATATTGATTCATTATTGCAAAGCAAGATATAAATAAAGTTAGGTAACACGTATACTTTAATATTGTTATTTACTTTATTATGTTCTACTCACTACTGTTACAATTGATGTCTGAGATATGTTAGGTTAGTTAATATGTTAATTACTAACTATTTACACTCTTATATATATTTCCAAATAAATAAATAAATAAATACAATTTAGTTTATTTCAATTAGCGAAAAAACAATTTCGGCAGTAAATTTATGCCACAAATATAGAGTCAATACTTAGTGATTTAAATGTTAAGGTACGCCTTAAAAGCATAATTTTCAGTACAAAATAACGCCTTTAAGGTGTACCTCAACTTTTAAATCTTCCAAGTACTCTCTTTTAATTCGGGCCTAAAGCGGTACAAAAAATACTCACATGTTCTGTAAACGGTCAATTTGATTGATCCTGTCCAAGTTGAAAATATTTATTTAGCCATTCTTCAGTGAAACCATAAATGGCTTGATAAATTGGAGAAGTAAACGAGAAGTACTATTATCAAAAAAGTAGCTTGTTGGTGTAGTGGTCATGACGCTCGCCTAGTGATCTAGTGGTCGGTGGTTCGTTCATTCCAGGACACCAGCAGCTAGTACTACTTTCATAGCACAAGCGTTTTGCTTAGTTTTTTAATAGTAAGAATATAATAATTTTGAACGGTACTTTAGCTAGAAATACAATAGATGATAAAAAAAATGAATCAGAAAAAGTATTTATCATAAATTTAGCACAGAAAGTACTCAGCCCCGAAGTCAGGGTCAATACTCAGATGATTTAAAGGTTAAGGTACACCTTAAAGTCTTTTGTACTGAAAATTACGCTTTTATGACTACTACTACTGTAATGATAGTCTAACGTTTTACAAAAAAAAAGTCAGAAATATTGAAAAAAAATGCAAACTTTGATGTCGCATATCTCTATCGATATTAGATCATAATAGCCTGAACATTTTCGATTCATGATCGAGGCAGGAATACAGTCCTGCGAGGTTATTAACGTTTTCCAAATAACCCTGTACAGTAGAAATTCCAGTCGAGTACGGCTGATTTCAGAGTACTGACTGCACGCCGCCGGAGTCACGGCAGACCCGGCGCGGGTGCTCGCCGCAAATTGTCGCCAATTGTGATTGCGCACTTCTGTATCGCGATTGTGCTGATCAGCTGTGAGCCGCGCTCCACTTCCCGCTCCTATCGAGACGATAGCGTGTTTTAATTGCCGAGCCGATACTACAGCGCGGATAATGAGGTTATCACCGAATCTCATACAGCGTACAGGCTGTTTCGGCCAAACGCGATGTAAAAAAAATGCTAAATAACTTTATGTAATTTGTAACTCCCTAAGTTTGTTATCTAATAACGTAATGCAATATACATAATACATATAAGATTTATTATATTAGAGTAACGGATTATATTTATTTATTTGTTCGGAAAACCAACAGCTAACAATAATTACGATGTTTTAATTTTTTGAACACTGACGTTATTTATTGCAAAGAACTCCATTATTTTAAATATAAAAATTCAAAAAACACAATGTTTTTTATGAGAGTTTATTAGTCTCTTACAGGACGATCGTTTCGGCTGTTTAGGCCATTATCAACTGATAAACATAGTTATTATTCTTGAGTTTATATACAGATATTTTGGAAAAACCTTAATAATAATACAGAGGATACAGTTAAAAGCTTTACAAATACATACAATAGTTGGGTGTTTACCTTTTTAAATTATTAAGATATGGGCAATTAAACAATATAAGGATGGATTTCAGGTAGTAAAGGTATTCTCAAAATTGCTTATTACGGGAATACCAGGTCAATACAACAAGTTCAGGTGACATTTTCATTATAATTTATATCTGATATATTATCAAGGTTTTTCCAAAATATCTGTATATAAACTCAAGAATAATAGCTATGTTTATCAGTTGATAATGGCCTAAACAGCCGAAACGATCGTCCTGTAAGAGACTAATAAAATATTGAACTCTCATAAAAATTTTTAATTTTTATATTTAACAATAATTACGTAGATACAAAGAATGGGAAACATAAAAGCCAATTATAGGTTTTCACTGATTGTGATGAAATATCGTATTTGCGTGGTGTATGTATAATATATGACGAATATACTTAGTATATTGATAAAACTAGATATAATTGATATAATGGAAAATAATAACATATATTTTATTTGAAAAATGGATCGGAAAGCAAGCGTCGCACATGAATAGGATTATTTCGAAATAAGACTAAATTATACTTTTTTGTGAGTGCATTAAATTCGTTTCTTTTATTATTAAACGATTTTTTTTTTTA
Organism: Agrypnia vestita; assembly: GCA_016648135.1. Lineage (NCBI taxonomy): Eukaryota > Metazoa > Arthropoda > Insecta > Trichoptera > Phryganeidae > Agrypnia > Agrypnia vestita. The sequence goes on from JADDOH010002870.1 coordinate 19,300, forward strand.
ATAAAAAATAGTAATTTGAACACGGAATACGTGTCACATCAATATTCTTACTATTTTCAAACTAAGCTAAACGCTTGTGCTATGAAAATTGGACTAACTTGTTAGTCTGGAGTGAGGTTCGAACCCGCGAGCCTTGGATCACGAGGCGAGTGTCCTAACCACAAGACTATTTTGGATTAACACATATAGAAATCGTTTAATAATAAAGATTGATAAAATCAGATTGACAGAACATTAATTTGCTCTCTTGTAAAGTTCGAAATAATCACTACAATATAATAAGCCCTTTTGGTTTTCCCTCGATATTATTTTTGGATCTGATTTCTATTTTAAATCGAATAAGAAGCTAATGAAAAGATAAACGACAATATCGAGATATTTAAATATTTTGATTTTTTTAAAATAAAGATGCAAATACGTGTCGCATCAATATTCTTATTATATTCAAACTAGGACTAACTTGCTGGTGTCCTGGAAAGGGACTCGAACCATGTACCAGATCACTAGGCGAGCGTCATGACCACTACACCAACAAGTTATCCATGTAAGTGTTTAAAAATAATATGTAGTGTTAAAACTTTAGTAACGGATCCTAGCACCAACAGCAAGAATTCATAGTCTTTCATGAATGTGGAATAGTGTGGAAAAGGTTGCCGAAAACTTTTCTCCCTTCATACAATCAGGTTCCAGACTCTCACTTAACTCACCTTCACGGGAGGCAGGGAAAAGTCCCGCAGTCAGGTGAATTTTTTTTTTATGGTTCGCAATCCTAAAATTGGTCTACAACAAGCACTCGCTTTCTCCACTCCTCTCTGTCACCTGCCAGCCTCTTCATTTCTTGGTAGGTGCTACAGCGCACATCTCCGATAATCTGGTCTACGTAGCTTAATCTCGGGCGGCCTCTACGATTATTACCTTCAACATTTCCCTCGACGATGGTTAAAAGCAGGCCCGGATGCCTTATATTACGGCCTATCCAAATTGCTCGCTGTTGGGCGATTCTGTTAAGGAGTCGCCTCTTTTCGCCCACCCTGCTCAACACCTCGTCGTTTCTGATATGTTCTGACCAATGGATCCTCGCCGTGCGCCTGTAGCACCACATCTCAACGGTCGCTAGCCTCCCGGAGATGCTCTGGCCGATGGTCCATGTTTTGCTGCCATACATTAGCACACTCCAGACAAGAGTTCTAATCAAGTTTTTCCGGACCTTTAAATCTATGTTGGGGGATTCAAGGATTTTGGATTCTTTGTTGAAGGCGACTTTTGCCCGTTGTATTCTGCTTATATGATGTCAGCCTCTGAGCGGCCATCTTGGGAAATTTTGCCACCCAAATATATGAATTCTTAGATGAAATAATTAACAAAATTACAAAGTGCACAAGTCAGCTGGAACAACGTGTGTAATAAATAATATCCCGACAAACTACAATCTTAATGACTCTCGCTAATCTCGCAAAAGTACGGTTCCGCTGGGAACGAGCATGTGCTTATTTATATTTATGATAATACAAGGATACGCTATCAAACTGCACTCAAAATGCGACGAACTCATCATACGTCCTATCTAATTTTATCGTATTAATGATGTAGCGATTTTCTCTACAATTAAGCCGAAATGAATGCCGTTAAAAAAATGAAAAAAGAAAAATATTTCTGTGTAAGCATGTCGCTGAAAACAGTACAAAAAAATATCTGACGCATTGAGTTGCTGAAGCTCAGTTGGAAGAACAATCACATGTCACCAGTTGTCACCATTTGCAGTCTACCGACAAAAGAGAGGTTCCGGGTCCAAATCCTGGTGACAGCTCATAACTTCAAGAGGCACAGCGCTCTTAAGTTTGCGAATATTATGTTTTTAAATATGACACCCTCACAGATATATTTTTTGTAAACATTTGTACATGTGTTTGTAAACTTTGTGTGTTTTTATTTTCATACGCGAGATTATGGAGTTCTATAAGCTTACCTTCGAAACAATATATTTTTAAATTTATATGAATTAACTTTGTAAACACCACTTATTTATTGAAAAAATTCAACATGTTTCGAAGCCAATGGCTTCTTCGTCAGGATAACAAAAATAAAATTTAAAAATTGAAGTATAGATCAAAATATTAAAAAGTTATATATGGAAAATGATAATATAAAGAATTATTATTAGCAAATTTATTTTGCTAATAAATTTATATTATTATGTTAAGTACATATGTTAAGTAGGTACTTTAAATTAGTAAGTTAAGTACATATGTTAAGTAGGTACTTTATATTAGTACCTACTTAACATATGTTAAATACATACGTTAAGTAGGTACTTGATATTATCATTTTCCATATATAACTTTTTAATATTTTGATCTATACTTCGATTTTTAAACTTTATTTTTGTTATCCTGACGAAGAAGCCATCGGCTTCGAAACAAGTTGAATTTTTTCAATAAATAAGTGGTGTTTACAAAGTTAATTTATATAGATTATAATTATGTCACCACAAAATAAATTTGCTATATTTGAATAAGAATATATTTTTTGTACGTTTTGTTATTATTTGGGTTACATTAACTTACCGAAATTTAATTTAATATCATTCTAACAGTGTGTAAATAATAATTCTATTATGCTCCTACGTTTTATATTTATAAGGTTTAACGTTAAACCGCTGTCTGCCGGGCTGAGTAATCCTGTTTGGTGGATTCTATAGGAAACAGTGGCGCATCTGTCTACACACTGTTCAACATTTTTTGTATAGGCAGAGAAAAAATTGTACTAATTAGAAAACAAAAATTGAAATAAGTTTAATAATAAACTGTTTCCAATATGATTAATTACAATTAACAAAATTGACGAAAATGTAGAAAATTTCAGATTTTATTTATCATCATGTATATTATTTCTTCTTAAAGTGTCGCGATTTTATCCCCAAGATTGCGAATAAAATTCAGAATTGTTTTTTAATAATTTGGACATACTCAAAATATTCTGAATATATAAAAACTAGCCTAAAAAGGGGTTAAAAAATTGAAATAATTTTCAAGCGTATCTTAGTGTAATTTTAATAATTCGGGAGAATCTCATATACACATATAAAGAATATTGCTTTAAAAACATCAATCAAAATATAGATATCTCATTGTCAATAGCGACATCTGTATTGGATTGTGGAAAGGAAAAAGCTTTCGACTGCAGGTGGCGGTAGTGAAAATACAACTCACATACGAAACAAGCTGTGCTGTTTAACATTATATACAACTTCCAAAAATTTGATAGATGTGCTTATCTATCATGGTTGGAATTGGTGAACGTTACATCGTGTAAACTGATCACTTACGCCAGCCGTACGATAGGCCGTACGATAGCCCTATGAACACCCAAAGAGACTTTCATACCTACTTTCTGATATAAAAATATAGCTTCGTCTCTATGAGACATCTATAATATATATCTAGAAGACAATCTGTGCGTTTCCGAAGCTGCCAGGTGAGCGAAAATGACCACGGTTTTGACAAAAATTTAGGACTTCCTATTTTACACATAAATAATTTTGGTCAGAAAATTTAGAATCATGTAGAAATTAGTAAAGCATGTAAAAGTAAACAAAATATTCTTAATAATCAATTAAATTTACTATTAGTAGTAATTGGACTGGTCCAATTCTAAAAAAATTCCAATAATTTTGAGTAATCAAGAACTTCAGCAATAATATTTAAAACTATTTTTTAAATAATTTAGAAAACATAAGAACAAAAGACATCATTCATTTTGATACTTTGGCATTTATAAAACACCTTGACGATGGAAAGGTTTTTCCGAAATATGTAGGTGTAATTAATTAATATAATGAGTAGCTTGTTGGTCTTGTGGTTAGGACTCTCGCTCCGTGATCCAAAGGTCGCGGGGTCGAACCTCACTCCAGCAAGTTAGTCGTATTTTCATAGCACATACGTTTAGCTTAGTTTGATAGTAATAATAGTAAGAATATTTATGTGAAACGTATTCCGTGTTCAAATCAATTATTTTAATTTTTGTAAACCGAAGGGTGCCGCCACTGGCGAGGAACTTTGTGAAGGTTTTAAAATAGACGCGCACCATTAATGTTGTTGACGTTTATTTAATATTGGGTATCAGAGCTGGCGTCGAGTGGAGCCCTTGATTAAATATTCATCAGACTCTTCCTTCCGGCCGGGGGCGAGGGCTCCATTAGAGGAGACGTTAATACGTAATGAACATCATTTCCCCCAAAGTCAGCCCTTAAAGGGAGTCCTTCGTACTTCGCGGCCCGCCCACGCTGCGAGAAGCAATACGAGGTTTTGAAGAAACAATTTAAAAACATTTCTCTAGAAAACGAGCAAAAATGTACCCAAAAATGTATCAAAAACACAGCCTAAATTATACAGCTCCTTGTAAATCATGAGTATTCTTGTAGATCCTTCCGAGATCTTCTTCGAACCGTATAACAGCCATTACTTATACAAATTTCAATGTAATTCTCAAGAAACCGGGAGAGAAATTCTGCCCCCCAGCGACAAACTTTTAATACATATTGTATTCGAGAGCCCAAATTAGGAAAAAAGTTCATATGAAAAGAAAATTTCTCAATTTTTTATAACCTACGAAACTTATTGGAGTTCAATGCATCCGAGTAGTTTTTCAATATTGAATTGTAACTGATAGTTCGTGTTTATATTATAAAAACCACCAAAAATGTACAAGTTTGAAAAAATTTACCAAATTTATTTAAATTTTTTTTTTTTTTTTTAAATAGAGATGTGAACACGGAATACGTGTCACATCAATATTCTTACTATTTTCAAACAAAGCTAAACGCTTTGCTATGAAAATAGGACTAACTTGCTAGTCTGGAGTGAGGTTTTGAGTTATAATTTAATTTTTCGCACTTATTTTATTAATAATGTATTTATTAATTAATAAATTATAAAAAAATTAAGTAATTAAAAGAGGATTTTATAATATAAACCGTCAACTTTACTCACCCCGTAGTATTAATGTTATGACGTGATACATAAATTGACATAACTAACTTACTTAGCATCACGATACTTATTTTTTTCTTCTTTTGTCGTGTAGACTCTAAGGAATCGCAAAAAATCGCATTAAAATCTTCTAGTAGCTGATTTACTGGTCGTGCCATGTCTTGTTTCTGGTGTCATACGAGACGTATGAATATTATTAGTACGACACCAATCGAGTTTCTAATGGTAACTGTTATTATTTTAATGGGAATAGTATAGTATGTAACGTAATAGCGTGAAGAGCATGACTCCTCGCACGCACTACACACGTCATGACATGCAAGAACATGAGTACGCATGTGTAAAGTGGCGCAAAACCGCGACACAGCGGTGCGAAGAGAGCCTCCCTGTAGCAGGGGACGACCCAGATACTACCCAACTTGGAATCACCGTGTTGATTGCCAACCGGTAAGTTGTTCATCCATTTCCACCCCCACAACGTCTAACGTCGATTTTATGATAACGGTCGGAACTTTGTAACAAATTGCATCAATTTTGTTCCACCTTCGCGGGATGCCTACCTATATTTAGCTTTGAGAAATTGCCTACTTCCGATGCACTGCAATGCATTGCTCCCACACTTGTAGGAAATTACTAGGGTCATTACACATGTGCGCCTACAACAAATGAAGTAGTCGCAAGGTCATGATGACAAATGCCCATTTCTGGCGACATGCGTCAGACGCTTGAATCTGGCTAGCAGCTCAAGTCTCAGTTCTAAACGGAAACGTGATTGGTACCGATTTTCTTTCGTTAAATAAGTTTAATAAATAAAGAAGAATGATCATCTGTGACCCGGGCCCGACACGAAAGAGACCTACCTCAGTTTTCTGTTATATTAGTGTAATAAAAATATGTAATTTTTATATTCAATATCAGTGGCTAACATACTAATATATTGCGTTGGTTTTTCTCCAGGCGTAGTATAAAAAAGTTATTTTTCCTATTAGCATGCCCATCACGTTTAGGTTCACTAGAACGTCCGTCCTCATTAGAAACTATCGCAATTGGTATCAATTGACCCCAAAATCATTATTTTCGCTCTTGTATTTATGTATGTATGTATGTAATTGAAGGAATAAGAGTAAAGCCACGTATTCACTAGGGGACAAATTGTCCCTCAACAGCACGCGCGGCATAGAGTCTGCGTGACGTTGCAACGTCGTGCACTATTCCGCGACCTCGCGCACAACATAGCGCGGCATTTCTACGTGCCGTGGCAACGTTGCCATGCGCACGGTACCCGAGCGTACTCACTGCAACATTCCGCGGAGCGTCAGTACCACGTGGTATGTTTACAAGTGAATACGCATGCGCTGTATCTGTCAAGATGACAATGCGGGGAAACGAAATCGTCCTTGAACTCATCGAGCTGTATCGATCGAAGATCGCATAGAATGTCCGTCCTTCTCTTTGCAGTAAATAATTTCGCATTCTCCCCTTTTTTCTCCTCTTACTTTTCGATAAACTCATTAACATAAACAGATACGCGGCTATCATCATAACCTCATAGGGCGATATATTTCCGCGACGTCTGGAAAACAATAATTATTTGCAAAAAGGACCTTGTTTTTAATAATATTCAATTTACTACAGTGAAACCTCGTTAATTTGAAATTGCGACCCAAAAAAACATTTCGAATTGCGCGGAACCCCGTTTTCGCCAAATGAGATACCGCAGCTGTCATCGTAACCTTATCGGGTGACATTTCCGCGACAAGATATGCGAGTCCCGGTGTGTACACGTCAAATGACCGCGTCATTGTGCCAGAAACATGAGCGTAGATGTTGATGCGACATGCCGAGCGGAATGTTTCGCGATTTGTCCCCTAGTGAATACATGGCTTATGACGGCATGAATATTGTTTCGTGCGTCCATCGCAGTGCAGACTATTTTTATTATTATTATTATTGATAATGGGCAGGCAGCTTAAGCTGATAGGCCCATATCACTGTCTCTCATTTGAATATCCAGCCTATTCTTAAATTGGTTAACACTGGCTGCAGACACAACATCCTCGGGCAAACTGTTCCACATATTGACCACACTATTGCTTAATGCATGCTTTCTTGGGTTTCACGAGAACCGAGACTTGTTCAACTTCAGGTGATGTCCTCGAAGGCCCACATTAGTGTTAAATGCAAACATATCTGTCATATTAGGAATATTGTAGTAGCCCGATAGAATCTTGAATGTCTCGATGAGGTCACCTCTTGCTCGTCGCTCCTGAAGAGTGGGCAGTTTCAATACTCTCAGCCTTTCCGCATATTCCAGGTTTTTAAGACCCAAGGGCAATTTTGTGGCTCGTCTCTGAACATTTTCCAGTAAAACTATATCTTTAACAAAATATGGATTCCAGATCTGAGAGGCATATTCGAGGAGAGGCCTGGGTTTTATTACTGCTCGCCACATGCGGCTCACCTCGCAAATAGATACGATATGTATTTTATCATCAGACCCGAAACCTCCCGAAACTCGTCGTGAAAACCATTTGAATTATTTACCTGTAACATAATAGCAACGGGTAACTTATATGAGATGTAAATTTATGTTAACTATTGAAGTGATCTAAGGTTATGACGTGCGGAACGTACGTCAGCGCGCGCACCTGCCGGCAGCCGACCACATCACTGTCCGAAGGTTTACCCAAGGATTTTTTAACCTAATATAATATACAATTAATAAAAATGTACTTTGTTTTCGCCACTTATACAGACAGGGTGTACCAGAGCTAGCAACAGAAACTTGGCCGGTAGATTCCTGACTATGTTATGAGTCTAAAATGTTCTAGCAACCATGACCTGATATCAATAGTTATGGAGATAGGCAACATCAAAGTTTGCATTTTTTTTTCTCAATATTTCTGACTTATTTTTTGCAAAAAAGTTGAACTATCATTACAGTAAACTTAAGTCGATTATGAAAAATTAATTTGCTTCAATACAACATAAATAAAATGATAAAAACCTTGTAAAAAATTACTTTTTTCAATTTTTGCAAGGATTTTATCATTTTATTCGACTTGTATTATAAAGCGAAAGAATTTTTAATAATCGACATAAGATACTGTAATGATAGTTCAACTTTTTGCAAAAAATAAGAATGAAATATTGAAAAAAATATGCAAACTTTGATATTGCATATCTCCATAACTATTAATGTGAGGCCATGGTTGCTTGAACATTTTAGACTTACAACATAGTCAGGAATCTACCTGCCAAGTTTCTGCTGCTAGCTCTGGTACACCCTGTACATATATTGAAAATATCAACATGTTTCAGGGCCAATGGCTCCTTTATCAAGATACAAAAACCAAAAATCGAAGTATAGACAATCAAAATATAAAATTAATATATGGGAAATTAAAAATAATCAAGGACCCAGTAACATGAAAATAAATTTAAAAGCTAACTGTAAAACGGACCTGATTGTTTATAATATTCAATTTACTAAAGTATACATAAAAATTAAAAGTATTAATTATCAGAAATGTCAACGATATCCGGAAGATGACGGCAATTAAAATAGCAAAGTGAAGATAATAAAAGTATAAAAGTGTACAAGTCGGTGCCAGGAAAATATTATTTGTATATCTAATAATAGACCTCATTAATTTCGCACTCTGACAGGAGCGCTTTACATCATGTCCCATAAATTTCAAAATTGTTCGCAGGTCCATAATCCAATCATCCAAAAATGTAGATTATTAACAGTTCTAGAAACGACCTTTACAATAATTTACGAATTCAAATAAGTTCGGGATGATAAATTGTTATTCTATCCTGTTATAAATCTACCATCACGCCCACATCCTCGCCTTTCGGGTAGGTATTTGTCAAGCAGTGTATAAATATCATTGTCTGTGCTTAACTTTGCATTAGTTTGAAAATTTCCCCGTAAGGCAAAACAATCCCCGCTTTAGTAAATTTACATAGAATAGACCCCCGCATTATTTATATAAATTTATTATTAAACTTTTGCTCGAGAATAACCTAACATAAAACTTTACTCGGCAAAAGAATCAAATGTTTATCGATTATCTGTCAACAAAGTGAACATTAATATATTTTACTTGTGTGTGTAATAAAAACCTTCATACGCAATACTGCACTGAAATTCGCGATGTATTGATAAATATTTCGACATTCGTGTGATTTTTGATTCGCGAGTTTATGCAACGGCGATCCGCAGAATCACATAGGCCCGAATTCAGTGTCAATACTTACTCTTATACTGATTTAAAGGTTAAGGTACGCCTTAAGGGGGGGGGGGTAAGGTTTTCAACTTTTTTTTTGCATTTTATTTTTAATTTTTTAAATGAATGTATAACATCGCAAGAATATTGTGTCAAAATTTCAAGTCAATCGGAGCAAAATTGACGAAATTATGAACATTTGAGCGATACTCAGACTGATTTTCTACACCTGCTCGGGCAGCTAAGAGACGCGCTCACCTGAGGAGTACCGGACGTGCTATTGTATTGGAAGAGTTTTGCGTAGACAAGGACAAAAAGATGCTGATGATGAAAGCTCTTTGCTGTGTGAACATGGCATCGACGATTATGTGTAAGTATAAAATAAGTGTTGAGTTTTATTTTGAATTTTACAGTGTGCAAAACTTTAAAGCGTTTTCCCCACATCTCACGTTTTCAAAGTCGGTGTCCATCATAACTTCAAAACTACTGCACCGATCCTTTTGAAATTTTGAACACTATTTCTGTACATAGTTTACGAGGTAACGCTGGAGACTTTTTTTCAAATTTGTTATTAATTTTTATTTTTTAGTAACAAATTAGTCGATATTTTTCGCAAAAAATTTCGTTTTTCCCTTCAAAGTGTTCCAAAAAATTGAAAAATTGAAATTTCAAAAAACCCTCCCAGCGTTACCTGGGAAAACCTACTATCTAACGAATGAACTTTGATTTTTTGATTTCAGATGATCTAGCACCAAGTTATGATGGACACCGCAATTCTCCTTTTTTCCGAGACACGTCCGAATAATTACTGCCATTGCCATATTTTTTAATATTTCGTCTTGAAAATTTTCCACAATATTCTTCAAATGTCATACTTTAATGTACCATTGGTTTTAATAAAGACTTTTTAACTGTGTCGTCACAAAAAATTCACAAAAACATGCCTTTTTTTGTACAAATTAACCTTACCCCCCTCTTAAAAGCGTAAAATAACACTTTTAAGGCTTTAACCTTTAAATCATCTAAGTATTGACTCTAAATTCGGGCCACAGTTCCACTTTTGCGGTGCATTAGGGCCGGTTGTTTCAAGTTGGATTAAGTAAGCGTTCGTTCAAAGCATAGATATTTGCGAAAACGGATCGTCCGATTGGAGGAGAACGCAAAAATCTATGCTTTAAACGAACGCTTACTTTGATCTAACTTGAAACAACCGGGCCTTAGAAACGTACGAAGTTACTAGTAGGTGTCGGTCTTTGGGCGTGAAGCGTGATGGCTTTATTTTAAGTTGAAAAAAATATTCGTTTACATTAATTGCATAAGTTAGATTGTACCATGAGGGACCGCATATCTTTCGTTTGAAATTAAATTATTGTCGTGGGTTCCTTTCTTTGATTCAAAATAATTTCGTACTGGTCACTCGTCTGTGGAACACTTTATATTCGCTGGTTTTCCGCGTCACACGTGACATGTGCGTTTTCCGCGTAATTTATGACTACTCGAGTTGTAGAAACTTCGGGCGTATTTTGGTGCATACAAGTTTCTTCCAGACTACTCCAGTCCACTCGGGAACCTTCGATTCTGTGCCATTCTCCTCGATTTTTAAAATTTCGTGACATTATATATTTTCTATATTAAAAATGTGTAGCCTCCGCTTGGGTGGTGTTTTACATAATTTTGATTTATTTTTTTCCGGTACACTTTTCACAAAGGGAAATAATAATAATCAACTTAACATAAACTATCTGTGGTGTCCCCATGGCGGCATGGTTGTAGATAGGCCGTCATTCGGGAACGCGGCCTCTTTTTGCATAACGCTCGCGTGAAATACAGGAGGTAAAAAGGGTCGTTCCTCCCGTTTAAGTTATATCAATACAAGTACCTATGTATATACCCGAATTTTATTTAATATAATTAATATCTTCCGCTTTGGCGCAGACTTTACAACAATGAGCTCTATACTCTGTTTAAGGATCTAAACGTCACAACATTTATAAAACTGGGAAGACTTCGGTGGCTGGGTCATGTGGAGAGAATGACCGAGCATCAAGTACCAAAGTTCCTGCTGAACTCAAGGCCGATAAGGCGAAGGAGCTTAGGAAGGCCTAAATTAAGATGGAGCGACAACGTCCTCAAAGACATATCTGCCTTGGAGCTTCTGAACTGGAGAGAGCTGGCACTAGACCGAGACGAGTAGAGTAAGACTCTTGAGGAGGCCAAGACCCACCAGGGGTTGTAGAGCCGAGAGTGATGGCGATGATGAATATCTTCCGTGTGAAACATTACACGGGAGATATCACATGTACGCGACGCGATTCGCCGCGTACGTGGGGGGTGGCGGGATTATGGTCCGGAACAGGGATAAGGAAATAAGAAAAGTTAAAGGGAATAACGAGACGAGATAATGGACTGTATTGGGCCGAGAAGGCAGGGACGTTTCGACTCACCTTGTTTTTGTGTTTTGAAAAAACTGTTTCACTCGGTTTATCCGTTGTCCGGCGGTGACGAGACGAGAAATATGTTTACAAATGCGCTGTTCAACACGAGACGAAAATTTACAGGGCAGGAGGCGAGAAAGCGTGTCCTGCCGCTTTTATAACGAGAATAGCGAGAGTAGTCGAAACGAAAGATAAAGGTACACTGGTCCTTGAGAGGGTAGGATTAATTCTCGATAGAGACCAATGTTGCCACATAAGAAAAAGAAACAATATTCTGTAAAAAATCGATTTCTGTGCCAACGTGACGTCACGAATATCTAACATTACAAGATATCCTTTTTCTGTTCTATCAATTCCGGAAGCAGTGACCTACCTTTACAGCGGCCAAAGGATGCGGGATAACAAGTAACAAATGATGTGATGAGCGATGCGTCCTGAATTTCTATAGTTCCGGATTACTCGAGTCCCAGCCGACGCCGAGTTAACGCGGCGGTCATCCGTGACAATACTTAACGTGTAATTGAGTCAACCCAAACAGACGTCGTCGCATAGCGCGCACAATAAATGATTGTAATGTGCTACTTGACAATGTCCATACACAGATCTTGCGTGCACTTGTAGCTGCGGGTGTCACAAACACCGAGACGAGTCAATTCTGATTTGAGACCCCCCGGTGGAAGCATAATACATGCACCATATTGCAATGTGAACGCTGGAAATTCCAATCGGTGTAAGAGTCAAGAGCCATTTTATCACAGGAGGCAGAATCCGTTTAGAAAATTCATACCAATATTAACTTTTTCACACTTATATAAATATATACATATATATATTTTTTTAATTTAAAGACTATCGACAGGTCAGAGTGACCCTAATGGATAGTCATTTAGGACAAGGCGATTGGTACAGTTACAATTTACGATACATTAAAATAAAACATTAATACATTTATACAATATAAGTATACTACAATAAGTGATTACAAGTTGAACGAAGTTCACATTCTTCGCACGACATGATAGGCATGTAGGCTCCCAGGTCAACTAAGTCAGAAAATGTGTACCCGCGCTTTGTGGCTATAAAATTTTTGCGGTCATGTGACTCGTAAAGAAGTTTATATTCTTTACAATCTCGCTAAATGAATCTCTTTGGATTTATGCAGCATTAACGTGCTCACGAGCAAAATATTAAATTTTTATTTGACATTTCATTATTCTTTAATTTATTGTGATTACTCTATGAAGATTACCTGTTATTCTAAAAACAATAAATACAAAATTTGATAATGTTGAGAAAAAATATCTATGAAATTCCACGAATTGAGTAATGGATTGAGCGGGGAATTGAGTAAATGGATTGCATTTGTTGGACATTTATTTCTATCGACACTGTGCAATGTAATTCACACCAATTTGTTATAGTCCGATTTGCCTGAACTCCAGGGCTGGACTCGAGTATTCAGGCGTGTTGGGCTCAAGTTTGCAGGAGAGCAGTTTGAAGTTTTATTTACATAAAGACTCTTTATGTCATAGCTCGACAACTACAAAAGATTTTCCTTTGAAAATTGGGTTAGTTATTTAAAGTTGACGCCTTTCAAACCCCAAATATAGTCAGCGCAGTACAACGACGTTTTTACACATGCTGCATTGTTCTACGATCGCAAATCAGAACCGTCATCATACCGACTTGAGAAAAATGAGAAAAAATACACTTTTTATATACCATTATGTAGATGGCTTCTTTTTTTCACTTTTTAAAGATCCAAAAAAAGTCAATATGGAATTTTTTGCACGTCCGTCATTGTTTTATGATCCATGAAGATATTTCGATTATTTTTAATGTGCAGAGAAGGTAACTTTTCGTGGTAAAAGATGCGCAAAAAGAAACAGTGAAAAAAACTAATTTGAGTAGAATCAATATACATTTTTATTATAACAAGCGTACGCTAATGTGTTGTAAAGCAAATTAGTCTAGTGTTCGCATAACCCTGCGAAAGGGGTACCGCTAGTGGCACAATAATGAATACGGTATATTCTGGAAAAGTGTTGGCACAAAACAGAGGCAAATCCTATTTATTATACACGAAAATCGTCAACTAATCCCGCTCGTTTCCTTTCAACGAATGTACTGGAATATTCAGTCCATTAGTTAAGTATAATTAAATTGACGGGGAAATGCGAGGATTACGGGATAATTATGGGGGTGGAATTAAAAACGACTGAAGGATAAATAATTATGTTGGATGTGCTATAGCTATACATTACACAACGGGGCTCATAACTACTCGGTGTTCAGGAAGACTGCTTCTGAAACAAGTACAATTAAGGGTTTCGAATCCTAAAAATAATTCCGTTATACAATACTAGTCTGGAAACGATATTTTCGATATATATAATAGTTTATCAAAGGAGTGCTGAGATGGTTTGGTCATGTGGAACGTACGAACGAGGAAAGGATGGTTAAGAAAATAAATGAGGCGAGTGTTGAAGGCAACAGGATTAGAGAACGTCCGCGAAAGATCTGGCATGACCAGATACAACAAGTGTTTGAGGATGACCCCGTTAAAAGCCGCAACAACCGTAGAACTTGTATGAGAAGATGTATAAATGTGGCCGAAGCAAAAGTGGTGTGCCAGGATAGAAGAGTGTGGCGTTGAATCCTCTCTGCCTACCCCTGCGGAGAAACGACGTGATGGTTAGTTAGTTTATCCATCTCGAGATGGTCCTCTTAACTCCGCGTACCAGGGATAACAGAGACATTTTTCTCTGCAGGGATAGGCGGAGAATCCACACACTTCTGTACTGACAATCCACTTTTGCTTCCTTCACTTTCATAGACCTTCTCACGTACGTTTTGTCATTTTTTGGCAAATTTATTTGTCGTCTTTTTTTGTGGTGGTTTATTTGATCGTCTTTCCTGGCCAATTATATTTTCTTATACTTAAAAATATAAACACGGAAATGCATGTATTTGAAATAATATTTATAATCATAATGAAATACAAATCCAATTATATAGAGTAAAAAATTAAGACATTATAAAAAAATGTAAAGCTCTTCTAAGCGGAATAGATATAATTTGAAAAGGATCGCTCAGATGGTTTGGGTATTTTGAACGAATGAATGAGGAAAGAGTAATAAAAAAAATATATAAATCGGTGACGGCGATGGAAAGAGAGGACGATCACGGAAGACGCGGCACGACCAGATTAACCAGATACAGGAATATGACTCTGTTAGGAGCCTCAACAATCATCGAAATGGCATGCGAAGATGTATGAATGCGGATGATTCGAAAGTTGTGTGTGGGAACCAGGGTTCACAAAAATCCGATTTTTATACTAAATAAAAAAATCGGATTTTTTGAAATATATCAAATATTTATCAAAAATTGGATATATATCCAAAATTTCTTCCTCCTTTTTTGCACACGTCGATTGATACAAACTCGAAATAATTAGAAAATTTATTTTATTATTTAGTACATGAATTATTATTTATTAAATATATGAATTGCATATTGAAAAAAGCTAATGTATGCAATTATTATATACGAGTTATAGAAGCTGCTCTTTCTAATGCAGTGTTATGGGTGTTTGTTTCTTTGTGTTAAATAAAAAACGGATTATATGAAACTCATTAAACTTTTATTTCGTATTCGAAATTCACTCCACAACAAAGTGCATATAATTTACGCCCTCGAATGTAGTAATCAGTCCGTCCTCTACCTCCGCGGGTAAAGGTCGTCCTCCTGATGACGTTGAATAAGAATTCAACGAAACGTCGAGAATCGTTTCTCGGAAAAACATACGGTTCGTATGAAATATCCGCAACCAGTTACAGTTAAATGTCTAACGACCGTAATAACAACCTTAACTCTTTAATAGGAAATGCAAATGCAATATGTACCTAGGTATATTTCTCAGTATCCTCTAATCGTCCATAGGGAGATAATCATTAAGATAAATTATACATGTACAAAGAAGTTATGTATTTGTATATGGGAACGCATGTATGGAAATGTCCATTGGGTATCCACGTAGCTTACAACCTGTCTTGGATGAATATCATACTTACAATAAAGGATATCGCTTCACATTTGTCGTCAAAAAATAAAATAAGTCTCATTTACCAGTGGGGACATCTATATATACTATTTTATGGTAATGACAAATTTTCAAACTAAAGATAGGGCAATTGTTCTAAATATGCAAAAATAAGGTCCATGAATAACATACTTTATTTTATTTTATTTTTTATTTTTTAACATACAGACCGTCAACAGGTCATTGATGACCCTAATAGATGATGCTTTAGTGACATTAAAGTACAAGTTTGAGTATTATATGAACATTTGAATATTATATAATACAATACACTTAATACACTTTTTACGGTTATTTAAATGATAAATTATATAAATATAAAAATATCGCAGATCAATAAGTAGTTCAGTATTTTTTTCACATACTATTTATTATTTTACATAAATATATATCGCTAATCAATAAATTTAAAAAAAATACAATATATAACTATCAAAAATTTGACAGATAATGGTTCTTGAGTGGAATCGCTGAAAGTTGCATCGTGTAAAGTGACCGATCACTTTAGTCAACCATGACAGGTCATAAATGAGTAGCTTGTTGGTCTTGTGGTTAGGACACTCGCCTCGTGATCCGAAGTTCGCGGGTTCGAACCTCACTCCAGACTAGCAAGTTAGTCCTATTTTCATAGCACAAGCGTTTAGCTTAGTTTGAAAATAGTAAGAATATTGATGTGACACGTATTCCGTGATCACATCTCTATTTTTTAAAAAAAAAACAAAAAAAAAAAAAAAACAACAAAAACCCTGTGGACCCCTAATGTAGACTTCCATACATGCTTTTCCATATATAAATATCTTTATCTCTGTCTATAATTTATCTTAATTAAGAAATATAAATAAATTAAAACATGGAAAATATATTTTGAAATTAGAGACATATTGTAATGTTTGACATATACGAATGTAATGTTTCATAGAAGGTGTGTTTAATAACGGTGTTAAATAATGATGTAACGAATACGAATATCAAACCTACTATTCGGCGAATACGAATAATTCAAGGTAATAAATGATACACCACTGTTCTTTTTTACTAAGAGATTTAATAATTAAATTTTACCACCGGCAAATTTTTGTTTAAAAAGCACAACATTTCTTTTATCCATTTGTACATTCCTAGCGGTAAAAATAAATATCACCTGTTTCACGCTAACGAGAGGTCATATTATTAGATTCAATTTGAAATTATTTTATAAGAGTTAACACTTTTTCGCACAGCGGAAATAAAATGGAACGAACAATACGTATTACAAAACAAAAACTACATGAAATGAGCACCTAACCTTATTAATAACCCAACGAAACTAGATGAAAGAACTCATGTCATGCTGTGAAACAAGTAACAATGGACAACTTGAGAACTCAACAAATCCATTCATTCAATGTTAGGGGAATACCCGATAATAGAGTGCGTAGCTGTGTTCGGATACACGATGCACAGCCAAACAGTAATTTGCATTGCGTTCAGTTATAAATTAGTTTTTAATATTCGTGATGATATTCGACGAATATTCGGTAAATATCTACTATTCGTTGCATCACTGGTGTTAAACAATCGTACGTAAAAAAATTGTTGTCGGTGGAGCCTTCTCCAATAAAGGTTCAAACGACCCTCGTTGGACCTTCACCCTTGACGGCGTTTCAGCCCCGGCTTAGATGTTAGTTCCGTCTCGCTCACGCTCCAGCTCACGGCGGCACGCTTCGTTTCATTTTGATAGCCAATCTTACAGATTCCTTTTACAGCTGATCGCTTCCTGATGATGGCACGCGACGCTCTCATTTTGTTTGCGACGTGTTTTTGTTTTTAAAAATAGAGATGTGAACACTTTTCCAAGGAAAAAAGATCGAATTTGTGATCTTCCCCTTCGTCGGCTCGAACGCCCAACCATTTAGTTAGTAGACGGTTTATGTCGCTGGACCGAACAAATAAATATTACGTGCTTGTTTCAAATTATCCACGGTTCGCAAGTCTGTTTTGGACAGAATAAAATTTTATAAAAATATTAATACTACGGGTACCTAATATCATTTCATCGGTGTTCACCAAATGTTAGTAAATATTATCTAATTGTCTTTATGTATAACTAATAAATGAGAAGCTCGGGTCTCCGACTGATGTATTTGTCCTGTTAAAAATTATTAACAAATTAATTAATTTTTAAAATACATGAAATTTCATTCAACTTGTTTATACAGGGTTATTTGAAAAACATTAATAACCTCACAGGACTATATTCCTGCCTTGATTTTGAGTCGAAAATGTTCAAGCTATTATGACCTAATATCAATAGTTATGGAGATATGCAAAATCAAAGTTTGCATTTTTTTTTCAATATTTCTAACATATATTTTGTAAAACATCGGACTATCATTACAGTTACTTATATCGAATTTGAAAAATTCATTCCCTTTAATACAAGTCAGATAAAAAAAACCTTCGAATTCCAATTGGAAAACATTTTAATTAGAAAATTTTCAGGGTTATTATCTGTTTATTTAACATGTATTGAATCGAATGTAGTAGCTTGTTGGTCTTGTGGTTAGGACACTCGCCTCGTGATCCAATGGTCGCGGGTTCGAATCTCAGCCCAGACTAGCAAGTTAGTCCTATTTTCATAGCACAAGCGTTTAGCTTAGTTTGAAAATAGTAAGAATATTGATGTGACACGTATTCCGTGTTCGCATCTCTATTTATTAAAAAAAAAAATAGCACAAGCGTTTAGCTTAGTTTGAAAATAGTAAGAATATTGATGTGACACGTATTCCGTGTTCGCATCTCTATTTATTTAAAAAAAAAAAAAAAAATGAATTTTTCGTAATCAATATAAGTTACTCTAATAATAGTCCAACGTTTTACAAAAAATAAAGCCAGAAATATTGAAAAAAAAATGCAAACTATTGATATTAGCTCATGATAGCTTGAACATTTTCAACTCGTAATCGAGGTAGGAATATAGTCCTGCGCGGTTATTAATGTTTTCCATATAACCTTGTATACATACACATAATTTAAACAAAGCTAAAACCAGATGTAATATAGCAAAAATAAAATCACTCTATGTATATCTGAGAAAACATAAAGAATGATCATGTAAACTTGAAAATTTCTGAAGATGATGTATAAAATTCAACCTCGCTTTCCAATAAAGAATCATAAAATATTTAATATTATTAATTCCAGATTCATACTTTGCTCAAAATAGTTAAAGTTGAAGTTTAAAAAGCCAGCCGTTAATGCAGTCACGACAAACCAAGGAAGGGGACAGTGTTTGTTCCCGGTGCCAATTTTCTGGGTGACCCGTAGAATTATTCAAGCACGTGTCAGCGAACATCGAAATTCAAGCAGCATTCATCCACTCTGAATGCTCACTCCAGTAATAACTTATTTAAAAAACGTTGCCGCCAATTTGACTCGATGTCAACTCGATTTATTGCAGGGATGCGACGAATACTCGGTACGCATCCGGTATCCGGAAAATTGTTCCAAAACTATTCGGCCGCAAAGTAAGACAATTGTGAAATTTTCTGTTAATAAAAATAATTATTAAAAAAAAAAGTAACCAATAAAAACCAAGTTTTTATTATACTCCCTTTCTTTGTAAAATATAACAACAATTAAAGACGAATTAAAACATATAACATAACACTAAACTTACAGTAATTTAATATATTTCTAAAATGTCAGAAGTTTTAAGCTTTGATAAGACACTTTGAAGACATGCTTTGAAGATTAAATTCTAAAAACATTTGTCAGTCAATTTAGATTTTCGACATTCGTAGTGAAGTACCTATTAGGCATACCGACGGAGTAATTCAAATTTAGAAAATATTCCGCGACGTTATCGGGCCGCCGTAATCAAACTATTCTAATGATTTCAAATTGAAAAAACCAATAAGATTTCTAAAAATCCGAAATTATACTATAATTATTAATTTTTTTTAACGAAAATTTGATAGATCTTCTTGATCGTCGCCATGAGTCTACATGCCAAGTTTTAGCTCGATTGGATCACGAGAAAAGGGTCAAAAATCGATCCAAAGTTTTTGTTGACGGCAAGCAAGCAGACGCCACGAGTTAATATAAAGGGAGTAATAAAAACCAATCATTTAACAAGACATTACTCGGTGTACTTCAGATAACCAGTAACTTTTCTTAAGTTCGGCCGATTAATCCAGCATACGGTTTTTAATAAAAATCCATAGGTTATTAACCCAATATTATGGTGAAATCTTATTAATCTAATATCCTGCACATGAACAATCCTCCGAAATAGTGAAATGTAAAAAAATATTTTCAGTCGAGTTCCAGAGGGCAACAATAGTTTATTTACATTTTGTTTCTGGCGGATTAATTAGTAGATTGCTCGTCTCATGCGTGTCTCTTATAGTGATTGACAAAACAATTTTAAAATATAAGTTTAGCGTGTTTGCTAAAAATAAAATTATATTATTGTAGTCGATTGCTTAGTTATTTTAAATTGCAACTCGTTAAATAGACATTTGTTAATGAAAATGAAAACTGCGTCGGAAGATGTGTGCAGGTAAGTAAGTTATTTTATTGAAATCTTTAAGAATATTACAATATCAGACTCACACACAGATTAGTAATTACTCACTTTCTTTTAACTCGTAGCGTCTGATTGTCGGTCGAAAAAACTTTGGATCGATTTTTAACCCTTTTCCCGTGATCCAATCGGGCTGAAACTTTTCAGGCAGACTCGTGGCGACGATGAAAATGATCTAACAAATTTTCGTTTAAATTTTTTTAATAATTATAGTATAATTTTTGATTTTTCGAAATTTTAAGGTTTTTTTTTCAAATTGAAAACCATACAAATGTTCTAGGAAATGAATAGAATAACCGATATGATTTTTAAAAATGTTGACTGACAAATGTTTTTAGATTTTAATCTTCAAAGCATGAAGTGTCTTATCAATGCTCAAAACATCTGACATTTTAGAAATATATTAGTGTTATGTTATATGTTTTAATTCGTCTTTAATTGTTGTTACATTTTACAAAGAAAGGGAGTGTAATAAAAACTTGGTTTTTATGGGTTAGTTTTTTTTAAATATTTGATATTAAAACGTACATAATAAATACACATAAAACGAAAATCAGCTCAAACTTCACGAAACCGCAAACCGCTGTTTCCAGGCGCGCGAGAGGCGCTTATCTCACAGCTTCCACGTTTCTCGATAGAAACTCCTTTTGTTATATTATCTGGAAAGGGATATCTCCATTTCTGGCTCGGTACGAAGTTATTCCAATATTCTCCAACATTCCGGCGGAACAATACGTATTGTATTGCCCATTCTGACGTCGAGAGATAATATTTTTTTTATATTTTACAATAAAGAACAACCAAAATGAAAGAGAAAAAATAAACATTGTACGCGCGTCACGTATGATGCTCGGTTTCATACAAAAACGAGTCAAATTGAATCCGTTTACCTTGTTATTTTCTCATTTATTTTTCAGCAAATGTAATCTCTGCATTTGCATTAGAATTTTTCCGTGTACGTATTCTGTGGACACTCTCTTGAGATTGTAATTTAAAACTGTCGTAAACATATTATAAACATACGTGGTGTTATAAATTTGTTAGATACGCAGAAAATCGTGATAATCCAGGACTATGATCAACATTTTAAGGTTTTTTCTTTGTAGGTATGTTTATTTATTTGCAGGCCTTTTCAATCTTGTTCGAATCACGACCCACTTATATCAATAAAATTTTTTCCAGTAGATAACGTTTTTTTTAAAGTTTCATTTTCGTGACACATTTACTAACTAACTAACCAGTTAGTTAGTAAATGTGTCACTTGAAGTGTCACGTGAAGTGGCCGCAGTGAAATTGAAAAATAAAAATAAAATTCATTAAATTTTACCTATATAATTAAGAAGTTTGGCATCCACGCTGTCCTCCCCGTCAGAACAAAAAACTATGTAAGTTGCACATATTATAAATTAATAGTAGTGTATATAATACATAGTATTACAGAAAAATAAAAAAATATGTAAATAATACGGTTGTATAAAATAAATAGGTCATTAAATCAATTAAATTATTTATTTCTTTAGATAATGTGTTAAAATTAACATTATTTTGATAAATTTCTTCCAAAATGAAAAGTTATCAATTGCCAAAATGACGCTCTTTTCATATTCATATACGTCGCTCTATATTTTTGTTATAAAGTGGCGCTTTTGCTACGAATCCCCTGATATAAAATATTTTTGCATATATTTTTTGCCTAATTTTTCTTCTATCACGCCCCTCTCAGACGTGTGTAAAACTTTCCAAATATCTTCATTCATATCATTCCTACTTTGGTCTTCTGTTATACAATATTTGACACCTCGCATCTGGCACTCCTACGTTCAAACTGGAGATGTACTTTATTCATAAAAATATGAATAAGTTTCATTAATTAAAACAAAAAGTTGCAAAGCGATAACGTCAATATTTTCGGCAAAAAGTTTAACATACAGAAGCGCCCAACGACTAGTATAAAAATCAGCGAAAAAAGTAGCGAAATGCAAAGATTATTTAAAATACACGTAGTAAATATGCAAAAATATACATTTTCCTTAATTCAATATATAATGTGTATAATATAAACACATTAAATAATATCTTAATGTATTTAAAAATAATTTGTACATATCGATTCTTTTTTCATGCGATTTCCTTATTTTTTGAAAATGTCAATGTTCAATCGTTTTTATATAGATTATCCCCTCTGGATACTTGAACCTATTGAATTTATTCAGTGTATGCGCATTTTTGAAGTGCCTTTGAACACGCCATGAAAATTCCTTCATCATCTTAATTCATTAATTAAAATTGTCATATAAATTGAAAAATACTGTTTTATTCCACTGTATATTTTATTTGGAGTTATTATCAATAACTCAGTTCAACTTGCTGAGTTAAGTTATTGATAATGAGAGAAAACGAAAAAAATTTCGAGAGACAATAATTCGATAATTCTATCGAAAACGTTTAAACTCAAAATAAAATAAACAGCAGAATAAAACACTGTTACAAATGAATTTCCATAAAGTTTCACACAATTTTTAAAAATAATTAATTAATATAATGCTCGTAGACACAAACCAGGTATCCTTCTACCAAATTAAGAAAAAAATATGGACACAGTTAGCACAGTATAGTAAAGATACAGTATTATGTCTTCATAGAAACAGCCGAAAGGACGCCCTTCGAAATCTCTGTATACTTCGATCTCCGCAGTCGCCGCAGGGCTGCAGTGACGTACGGACGCAAGCAGTGTGACGCTCCCGCGCATACATTTACATCAATTTACAGCATCCCGAACCCCAAAGAGTCAGTCAATGAGCAGCCCTGGTTTAACTACCAAGCGACCGTACATATTTATTTCAAGGACGCTACAGAGACAACATCACAGTATAGTATACAGTATGTTGTCTCGGCAGTGTCCTTGAAATAAATACCTAAGGCCGCTTGGTACTTAAACTTGGTTAAACACGCACCAGGGCCAATCATTGACTGACTCTTTAGGGTTTGGGGTGCTATAAATTGACGTAAATGTATGCGCGGGAGCGTCTCACACTGTTTGCGTCCGTACGTTTCTGCAGCCCTGCGGCGACCGCGCAGACCGAAGTATACCGAGATTTCGAAGGGCGTCGTTTTCGGCTGTTTGTATGAAGACGTAATACTGTATGTTTACTATACCATGACAACATACTGTATACTTTACTATACTGTGCCGTTAGTGTGAAACCATTTTCAGGTTTCCGTAGTCGTTTCTGTCGGACATCTGTGGGCTCGAGAGACGGGGGCGCCGTCGTGGGCCGGGAACAGGAAACCGCCACCTGTTCCGGGCGGTGGCCCGCGGCGGCGCTGGCGGAATACCAGTAATACCACCACCCTCTCTCATCTGCCTGGAAACGCGCCCTCGGAAGATTTATTAACCCGCTACTGCGGCGGAAGCTCGGGCCCCGCAGCCATCAGCGTGTAAAAGTGAAAATAGTAGTGATGGGTCCGCTCTGTACTCGCTACTACAATGTAGTACTACATTACATTGAAGTGCACACTTCACACGTTTTGAAGTGTAGTGCACACTACAAACACTAAAGCTATTGAAAGTATATACTTCAAATAGTACACTTCATTTCAAAGCGAACACTAAAAAGTACACACCCTTCATACTTTAAATAGTGCATTTTTTAAGAAAATATCGTCATTTATCTTAAATATTTTTCTCGTTGACCTTTTTTTTTTTTTAGCTCGCCAAATTTTTATTTGGGAAAAAATATTCACTTCATTAATATTACAATTACTTCATTACTTCACTTCATTTCGTAGTACTACAATTACTTCATGTAGTTTTTACTAGCATTGTAGTGTACACTTTGTAGTCTTCAAACTGGTGAACGTATGAGTGTTGTAGTTTTCATTTTTTTCATAGTTTTCAGTTTCCCTTCGCTAGAAAATAGACGCATTACAACAGTCGACTTGTGTGTGATTGATGTATTTCGCGAAATGTACATGTTTATGACCGTGAAACCTACAATGAAAATAGAATATTATATACAAAAGCAACTCTACTTATTGCCATAAATACGTCCTAGGACTAGTCGAGTGACAATATCTAACGTTATGAGAAAGAAAAATGTTTAATAAGTACTTTTCATGAATATAAAATGTAACAAATCACAATTTTTTATTACAATTGTGTGAGTAATTCTCATCTTTTAGCTACACAAAAATGTTACATATGAATGAGTTTAATAGAATTAAAAAATACTTAAAAAGTCGTGTTTTACTTTATGTTAAAAACGTGTATATAATTTTTTTTTAATATTTTGACTGTCTATACTTCGATTTTTTAATTTAATTTGTCAGTTTACAATTGTATCCTGACGAAGGAGCCGTGGGCTGTGAAACATGTTGATATTTTTCAAAATAAAAGTGGTGAAAATTAAATATATCTTTATTAATTGCATTATAATTTTGTCATTAACTTAAATTCGATAAAAATAATACACTTCAAATACAATAGTTGGTGGAGGTCAGTCGTAGTCCAAACCGAAAATGGAAGGACCAATAAAATAAATTTTGAAAACAAAATTTATTATTATTAAAATGGTAAAAATAATAAACGCATTACGATACGCCCAGTTGAGTTTCCCCGCTCAAGCAGCCCCTTTCCCAAGGTCGGGAGACTATTTTCACTGGATAATGGCATTCAGTGGCTCGGTGCCCAACCGCGACCTACCACAATTAACCCACAAATTACTACAGACACACTTTTGTTTCGCAATGAACAACTGTTTAATACGAATATTGCACCTGAAAAATAAATAAAAAATTTCATTCAAAATACAGGATGTTTCAAAGCTAACAGCAAAAACTTTACAGGTGGATTCCTGCCTTGATAATGAGTCGAAAATGTTCAAGCAACCATGACATATCAATAGTTATGGAGATATGCAATATCAAAGTGTGCTTTTTTTTAATTTTCCTACTCATCTTTAAAAAAAAGTTAAACTATCATTACAGTAACTTATATCCATTATTAAAAATTCATTCGCTTGTATACAAGTTGAATTAAATTATAAAAACCTTGCAAAAATTGAAAATATTTTTTACAAGGTTTTTATCATTTTAAATGTATTTTTCATAACTGATATGAGTTACTGTATCTGATGTGAGTTTAACTTTTTGCAAAAAATAAGTTAGAAATATTCAGAGAAAAAATGCAAACTTCGATATCTATACCTCCATAACTATTGACATTAGGTCATGGTTGCTTGAACATTTTAGACTCAACTTGGGCAGGAATCTACCGGCCAAGTTTCTGCTGCTAGCTCTGGTACACGCTGTATAATCTTCAGGTTTCTTACTGTCCATCTACATTCTGACTGAGCAAAATTGCATCTAGAAAAGATCAAAGAATGTTTTCGACTCATTATCAAGGTAGGAATACACCTGTAAAGTTTTTGCTACTAGCTTTGAGACACCCTGTATAGCTCTAAAACACGTCCTTTCAAGTGTACAAACTCCAGAGTTTATGGACCCTTCAGCAAATTGCACAAATTGTGGCTAAATTGGCCACAGAAAGGGGTCAACCCATTTCAAGTGGTCCAGCACTGGTTGCTTTGCCCATCTGGGATAAAAATCATATTTTACAGATGCATTCCCTTATGTTTTGGTAGTTTAAAAATTTAAATAAGATTGAAAAATGGCGGCCATTTTCGTTTTAATCCGCTCGTCGTTTTTCGCATTTTCGTTTTTTTTTACTCCCTTTCTTTTAACTCGTAGCGTTTGCTCGTCTGCCGAAAAAACTTTGGTTCGATTTTTAACCCTTTTCCCGTGATGCAATCGAGCTGAAACATTGCAGGCAGACTCGTGGCGACGATAAAAATGATCTAACAAATTTTCGTTTAATTTTTTAAAATTATTTTAGTATAATTTTGTTTTTCGAAATTTTAACGATTTATATATTGTTTAATTTTCGAGCCCGGAGTAGTCAATGAAAATGCGAGTATAATAAAAACATGTTTTTTATGGGTTAGTTTTTTTAACGCTTCAACAGTTCGAATTGCTCAAGTCGTTACATCACAAAAACACCCAAACCGCGCAGAAATGTCGAACTCCAAAGCTCCGGAATGTTTAGAAAATGGAAGAATGCTTTGAAAGTGGCCGCTTTCACCGAGCGCGATTTTCCCCTGATTGATTGTAAAAATGTATAACTTTGGGTAAAAGTTTCCGCCGCAAAGTAATAATCATTCCGTGGGAATTCGGCCGAGCGTTCCGGGTGGCCGATATTTATTCGTCAAACATTCATTTCGCAAAGACTGAATAATTTATTTTCACCCCGTTCCGATATTATTCGCCGCCAAGAGGCTGCGCTGGGGAGGGAGGCTCACGTTTTGCGGGGTAGTTATTACACTCCCTTCTTTTTCAAACATCTCCGCTTTGTTTGGCTAGTGACCATTGTGTTACTGCCCGGAATTTCTCACACTAGATGCAACCCAAGGTACCCGGGTACCCGACCTGGATGGACTTTCCCACACGCATTATTTTTGTTTTGTATCTCACAAATTGATATTTAGACAGTGGTCCAATACTTCACGGTCGCTATATCTCATAGCAACGTCCGTCCTCCCTTTATTCCCTTCCTTATTTAAATGATGGAGATTCAAACGGATGACGGCATTTATGAATAAAATTATTTAAACTTGAAATCGAAAATGTGTACCCAGGTACCCGGGTAGTAACATAAGGGATAATTATTTTTAAATATATGTCATCTTACGCCATAGACGGCGTCCGAATCACTCGGATCATTTTTCAGAATATTTTTAGTATGTCCAAATTTATAGATGTCTCATTAGCGACATCTGTGGTCATTTAAGGGGAGTGAAAAAGCTTTGGCGCCGGGCGCGCTGATGATTGTTACAATTCATATGTGAAACGTGGCGTATAATTTAAATATATACAACTTCCAAAAATTATTAGACATGGCATTATTCTATCATGGATGGAAATGGCGAACGTTACATTGTGTAAAGTGATCACTTAAGCCAGCCGCATGATAGGTCGTAAGGCCTATGTACACCCAAGACTTTATATACCTACTTTCCCATAAAAATACAGCTTCGTCTCTGTGAGACATCTATAATATATATTGATTGAAAAAGCAATATTGCTCGATTTAAAGTAAAGTGAGGGCAGCGTCAGTCTGTCAGTCTGCGCAACAAAATACAGCACGCAACGAATGACTTTCAGCAAACCGAAACCTTTGAAACAAACCTTCATCCGTGCAAATGCATCTTACAGTTTTTCTGCAGTAACGGGATATAATCTAAATAATAATTTAATATAGAAATTTAATCAAATATTTTAGATACCATTTTCAACGACACCTCGTAACCCCGCGGTAAGCGGCAAGTTATAAGCGGCATCCGGGGGGCCTTGAGCACATTTCGCGATTCAAAGCTGTCGCGTTCAGGTAAAATATGCGCCAGTCAGAGGACGCTGTGACGAGGTGCCCACGAAGAATAATTCGTCACCAAGCGCCGACTAGAATAATATTTATTACCGTGCAGATAGCGAGCTTACAATCTAAAGACTCGACGTCTTGCGCGGAGAATATTTTTTATCTAGGTGTATTTATAAGTGTTTGGTCCAGAAGTTTCCAGCACGGTCGCGCTCTTCTCGCTCTAAAGTGGTCAAACTAGAAGCCGAAGAGGCAAGCGAGGTGAGAGTAACATTCGAGAAGACTTCTGGTTTTAGTTTTCTGGGGTGTTCTGTCGTCTTTCTGACAGGCGTTCTGGATCCATCGCAGGGTCCATCATCAGGGCTGACGTACATCAGACAGAATAGCAAGGAGAACTCAAACTAGAAGATTCTGAACGGCCGTGAAAACCCGAGAACATTTGAGTAGAGAAGGGTGTCAGTATTAATCAGATAGAGATTAATCACATCACAGAACCGTTATTATTTAATTAATTGGGTTACATTCAAGAATCTTCAAAGCCTATCCCTAAACTCGCTGGATTGGTTGAGAAGATTGAAATTGAAGAAAGTAGCCGGATACCGAAGGTCAGAGCATGTAAAGGGGGGCGATTATTAAGACATACTTTTTTAAAAAAAAAATAGAGATGAGAACACGGAATACGTGTCACATCAATATTCTTACTATTTTCAAACTAAGCAAAACACTTGTGCTATGTGCTATGAAAATAGGACTAACTAGCTGGTCTGGAGTGAGATTCGAACCCAGCGACATTTGGATCACGAGGTGAGAGTCCTAACCGCAAGACCAACAAGCTACTCTTTGGTCGGTTTCAAATCCCGGATTTATCTTAGCACACTGTACAGGGTGTACCAGAGCTAGCGGCAGAAACTTGGCCGGTAGACTCCTGCCTATGTTATGAGTTTAAAGTGTTCAAGCAACCATGACCTAATATCAATAGTTATCGAGATACGCAATATCAAAGGTTGCAGTTTTTTTCTTCAATATTTCTGACTTATTTTTTGCAAAAAGTTATATCAAATATGAAAAATTAATTTGCTTTCATACAACTTAAATAAAATGATTAAAACCATATAATTTTTTTTCAATTATTACGAGGTTTTTATAATTTTATTCGATTTGTTTTTTCATAATCGACATAAGTTATCGAAATAATAGTTCAACTTTTTTGCATAAATATTGAATATTGAAATATTGAAAAAAAATTGTAATTTTGATATTGCATATCTCCATAAATATTGATATTAGGTCATAGTTGCTTGAACATTTTAGACTCATAAAATAGGCAGGAATCTACCGGCCAAGTTTCTGCTGCTGGCTCTGGTACACGCTGTATAATCTTCTCGATTCTTCTGTGACTGAGCAAAATTGCATATAGAAAAGATCAAAGAATATCTGTTGTTACTGATGAATAGATAATTTACCTACGAATGAGCATTGTTGTGACATGACACGTCGATTTGGCAATGCATCACTCGCACGAGGCGGCGGGTCCATTAACTGGTAAGATTTACGCAATATTTCACACACAAAAGCTTCCCAAATGAAAAAGAAGACGTATGCTTAACCTATCGTAAACCTAGGACAAGAGGTCAGTGTCGAGCTAGTTGCGACATCGACACAATCAATTAATATACAAAATATCTCTCATACACACAGACAGGGACCTATTTATGTAATATATATTTGCTATGACGGGCCACACTACTGCACATTAAATGTGTAGAAAGATATTGAGATAATTCTTAAGGCTGGACATTCACCGAAAATGTATACTTCGGCGTTTTTTTTTTTTTTACAAAAATGTGGGTCTTTCAGAATATTAAATTGAATTGTAAATACTGGTAAAAAGGAATTTAACAAAAATTGGAAATAATATTTCCTGGCGTATCCTAGTGTAATGCAAGTATTCGGATGAATTTCATTACACAATAAAGTATATTGCTCTCAAAATTCCGTAAAAATCAATGTAGATTTTCTCATTAGCGACATCTGTGGGGATTTAGGGGAATGAAAATGGCTTTGTACAGGCCGCAAGGAAAGCTTTCCACGCAATTTGAACATATATACAACTTCCAAAAAATGAATAAGCATGGTATATTCTATCATGGGTGGAAATGGCGAATGTTACATTGTGTAAAGTGATCACTTAAGCTAACTATAAAGATAGGTCATAAGTCCTATGTACACCCAAAATGACTTCTATACCTACTTTCCCATAATAAAATACAGTTTCGTCTCTGTGAGATATCTATAATATACATTAATGTGGGTCTTTATTTTTCATTTATATCAGAATGTATATTCTAGGCGATAACTTAAATTGTTTATTCCTAAAAGTAATAAACTGAACATTATTTACAATAATTAAGAAAATATAAGCATCAATCGACAGGCCGCGGCCAGAAAAATCCTTTTTAGTGTCCTAGGCGGCGCAAAGTTTTAATGAATATTTATATGTACGCGTAATATGTTTCTTTATACGTATAAAGTATACTTCATTATCTAGAATCCGTACTAAGAAAATTAAAAAATATTAATATATTTATAATGTTTTAAATTTACAAGAAAGTTTTTAATTTGATTTTAAAACGCTTTCTATAACTATATAAAGAGATTATTTTAAACAGTATATTTTATTTATTTTCGTATTTTGAGGCTTTACTCACTAAGTAAATAACACATTAATTTTTATTTAATAATAAAAATTCCTAAGTATGAAATGTGCCAATAAATGACGTAATTATAAAACAGAATGGCGTTGACAGCGGCACAATATTCAGTTTATTAATTTTATATAATAACAAAGGTTCCATTTAAGTTACAGCCCTAAAAAAATTGCAGTCTGGAATATACATTCTTAAATAAATGATTAATAAAAACCGACATTTTCGTAAAAAAAAAAAAAAAACGCCGAAATATGCATTGAAATTGAATGTCCAGCCTTAAGATACATTTGCACAAGAAATTCGGCAAAAAATCTTTACGAGTGTCGTTGGGTGGATTTAATTCAATAATGTATTTCTGCGCAACTTGGTAGGCATGGAGATACGAGTAAATGCCTTAGTAAAATATGTATAATACGAACACATCGTACTTGATCAATTTACTTTGAGCGTGGAATGGTAGACTAGATTTGGAATCCAATTTCACGAGATTCAATTATTTGCGTAGATATTTCACTATGCGAGTACTCATCCGTCTGCTAATGCGGGATAAATAGCCTCCACGCGTTTCCCACAACTGATGTGCGATATCTAGCCGAAAGATCAAACGAATAAGATAAACAAACTTCTAGACCAAAATGCGAATTAACTTTTATTCGGAAAAATATTTCACCAAAAACAAAAGGTAAAACATTGTAATTAAACATTCTTAAATCCTTGCTTTTTATTTTTTCAGTTGGTTGAGCAACTTTGTAGACTGACATTGATTTTATTATTTGTTTCAATCTACTTATATTCAATAATTATACCTACATGTTTCGGAAAACCTTTAAATCGTCAGGGTGTTTTATAAATGTCAAAATGAATGTCTTGTTTTTCGGTTTTTTAAATATTATGTCTGAATAAATTAATGATGTCTGAATAATCATTGTTTTTTAGGACTTTCTATTTTACACAAAAATAATTTTGGTCTGAAATTGAATAATTTAGAATCATTAGAAATTAGTAAAGCATGTAAAAGTAGACAAAATATTATTAACAATCAATTAAATTTAACTACTGGTCCAATTCTAAAAATTTTTCCAATAATTTTGTGTAATGAAGAATAATATTTAAAAATAATTTTTTAAATAATTTAGAAAACCAAAAAACAAAAGACATCATTCATTTTGATATTTTGACATTTATAAAACACCCTGACGATGGAAAAGTTTTTCCGAAACATGTATTCCAGACAACATAAATGGGAGACGTCAAACTCTTAGGTCAGCGTCTACTTCAGCGGTGGGAAGGCTTGTGGAACCGGCAAGTCAGTTCCAGAAAACTAGGTTCAGCGAACGGGCATTTGCGGTAGCGGGCCCCAAAGCGTGGAACTCTTGGCCCTCCCTGATAAGAAACACGGATTCAAAGACTGTATTTAAGAAAAGACTTAAAACACACATGTTTACAAAATCTTTCCCAGAACCTTTTTAATATTGTTGTTTTTTTTTTTTTTTTACTATTTTATATTTAAACTGTTTATCTTTCTCTTTTATTTTCATTTTATTTTTCATTTTGTGATTCTATGATTTTAGTATGTAAGAGTTTTTTGTGTGTAAAGCGCTCTTGAGGTGAAATTTTCACAAAAATGGCGCTATATAAATAATCCAATATTATTATGTATAATCAATGAATATAAGTAGATTAAAACAAATCATGAAATCATTTTCTTTTTTCATTACTTTTAAAAATCAAAGTGTTAAGCGCTTTAGGACAATAATGATAAAATTCTTTTTTATAGATAGTCACGAGATTTAATCACTTAAAAATGATGTATGTTTGATGATTTCCAAATCCTACTATATAGCTATATGATACATAAAAACTTATTAATCTGTAGCTTAAGAAATTTTGATAAGATGTGTACTTGTATATATGTCGATCTATATATATGATATCAGACAAATTATCATCGGAATACAAGTTTTGAAACTTGTATTCCGATGATAATGTACCCACAAAGCAAAAAGCAGTTACAGGTAGGGAATGCAATCCCGATCCCGCGAGATCTCGAGGCATTTTACGAGATCAATCCCGAACCGAAAAATCGGACGAGATTATCGGGATTGATCAGCATTTTTTATGTTTTGTATGTTTAATTGTATATGTCTATAGAGCTTTTTATAAAAGTTATGTTCATGTCACATTCAAATAATGAAAATAGCTTTGAATAATATTTCCTGTATTTTATCAACCTGACATAGTAATAAAAACTACTACTAGTTAGTAGTTTTTACTCTACTACATTGACTGATTGATGCTTGGAAAAACAAATTTTTGTAATCTGCTTTTATTTTTACATTTATAGACATGTACATAAAATCTAAAATTCAGTCAATTTTTAATTAGCAATTCTCGGTGACTTCGTTCAAAACATTTTTTTATCATTTCGTATATTGCTGCCTCTGCTTTTACGCCCCACATTTCTGTCGGATGGACCAATTACATTACGTGCGTATTTAAAAAAAGCGTATGGCAGAGAGGAGACCAATCGCATTAAAGCCGCGATAAAAATAGACAAAAAAGAAGACAGTAAAATGTTTTAGCGTGGAGAGCGAGATCGTAAAGGGTCGGGAATATAAAATTCAATCAAATCAAAAGAGATTTAGATGTTTTCAATCACGCGCGAGGAATATAATCCGAGATTGGATGTGGCAGCCCGGGGGGCTCCGCTCCAGGGGGCGCGGGGGGCGATGCTGAATAATAAACCAAATCATACGGGCAATAAGTCGGCACGAGCGGCAACTTACAATTCGCGTACTTATATATTTTTTAAACGACACGTCCGTGACTGGAGAGCAGTTTTGTGCGTGTCCGATATAATTTTATTTTTTAACAAATAGATCGTCAACAGATGGTCCCGGAGCGACTGCAGGGTAAAAAGTATAAACACTTTTTATGATAAGAAAATCAATATGTATTCATTATTTTTTTCATTAATTTGAACTATCATTACAACTCAAATATATTACAGGTACTCAAATATACAATCGTAAAAAACCTTGTATTTTTTTTTTTTTAATTTTTGTAAGATTTTTATCATTTTATTCGACTTAGCGAATGAATTTTTCATAATTTTTTTATTAATATGTATAACATAATAAGTTATTGTAATCATAGTTCAACTTTTTGCAAAAAATAATTCAGAAATAAAAAAAAAAAGATTGATATTGCATATCTCTATAACTATTGGCATTATTGAATTGAGACACTCTATATAGTGTAGAGGAATATCGAAGACTAAAAAATTGGAGAAAAAACTATTATTTTTTATTTATGCTATAATTTTTATTTAATTGGAGGTAATATCAAAATTAATGATCGGTTTAATATAGCAATAATTCGGCTTTATTGGATGTTTTGAATAGAATTATGAAAAAGGTATGCTTTTAATGAATAATTCATTAATGCTTAAATGTTTAAAATATTTCTTGTTCATTTTCGATTCACATTAAACAAAGTGAACGTATTAATAATATAAACGAAATTTAGAAAAAAAAAATGTACCTTCTGTTATACTTATAGACGAAAAAAGTGGAATTAATTCACGCCTACATTCGATAATAATAGTACTGAGAAAATCAGTGAGAACGCACACCTGGCAACGCGATATGTTTACATAGTGTCATCGTTTGATTGTTGTGTGCGTAGCGCGTAGCACGTCGCGGTGTTGCGCCAGTGTGGTAATGTCGACTATGTGGTAGTGTTGACTGCTGACTGTTGACCCAATGTGATTGACTCCGCCTGGTGACGCTAGGAGTCGGTATACACATAATCACGACATTACCCTACGTCATTTATTTTTCTCCGCCTGGCCTATTCGGGTTCCGATATATATTGCCTGCCCAACATAACTTGGCGTGCGGCAAGTTTGGAACTAAAACCCGCCCCGCCCGCACCCGGCGGTAACCCCTCGCCCTGTCATTCAGTTCATTCTCTTCTTTGCTCGGGAACTGTGACATCTTGATTACCAATAAACACTGAATTATCATGTCCAAAACAGTCCGGGGTGGTGCAAGAACAATTGCCAATGACGTATTAAAGTTTTGCGAAGCTGAAAAAGCAAATAATGGACCGATATTACCGTCTGACAGTTTGACAGATAGAACGGCCGCCATTACTGCATGGTTTCTTTAGTGCTGCCCGACCAAATTTCTGTTAAAGCCTACGACACCGGTCACCGGACATTCTGTACATTATGTATTGTGTAATAAATTTACACCCTGGCAACTTCTATTAAGCGACAAGGACGTCCTCCCTCGCACGCCAAGTTATAGTGGTACGTCTATACCTACTAACAGTTTTAGGCTATAAGAAAATGTAGAATTTAGTTTTTTTGTATTTGAAAAAATAACAATAGTATCGTTAATACTACTTACTCGTGTACAATTATAATACTGTCACCAGGGGCGTGCAGTGGGAACAAGAAACACAACTTTTTCCTAAGCATATATTTTGAAAAGAAACCGAAATAAGAGAAAGGTATATCTCGTAATATTCTAATCACAATAATTAATATTTTATTCAGATTTTAATATTTCATAAAATTCTGCCGGATAAATATTTAATTTCGATATTTTTTCCCAAAAATACGGATTAAAAGTCATGCTTCTTGTTCCCATTGCACGCGCTTGACTGTCGCGCGTCGTGGCTGTGGGAGGAGTTATGAAAACGCTTGAATTTAATACAGGATTTATTAATTACTGATTAATTAATCAAACGTACAAAGTCACTTAACACTATTTGATTAAACGCTATTATCTGAATTAAACTATTTCGCAAATTTATCACTAGTAAATAGACACATTATTCACTATTCACTAGAACATTCCATCCAATTTCCGCACGTATTATTCGCTCCGGTTTATTTCGCTACGTAAGAACTCTCCAGATTATTCGCTGTTGAATTACCGCTCGCTTGGCCACCCTGGCCCGCAGTTCGCGGCTGCCTTCGCTTCAGTTCGCGCTAAGAAAAACAACCTTACTCCCGTCCGCGGTCCTATTTATATTGGCTAACGCCGATACCGAACCCTCCAGACGTTTCCAGTATTTGGGAGAACTTTCTCGTGGCTTCCTGGCTTTTATAGATGTTTCTCGACGCTTCCCGAAAGCCGTAGATTACGCTAGGCCGTTCTGGAATCTTCGATAGTGCTGTGATCATTTCAAGCGACTGTCACTTGACACGAGTGCGTGATTCTTTTTAGCCGAGTTACAATACTTACATTCTTCAATTCGAGGTTCAAAAAGTATAAATGGGTATATGTATATAAATCCAATCCCGAGGTACTGAATACTCTGCTGATTAATACGTATTATCCTAAATTAAATAAGTCCCGTGAGCTATTGCCAAACCTTTCATTGACTTCTCGCTCCGTCTCTTTCGCCCTTCAAAATATTTAAAAAGTTTACTCGATTGATTACAAGTAGGAATGGGGAAACCGAGCCAAATATAAGTCCCGGATTAGTAGATATAATCTACAAACTTTCCGGGTGCAAAAATCGGATAAGACCAAATTGAGAAACTCTAGAACTTTTGCTGTTGCTTCGGACATGTTGTTCGAGATAATAAAATTGTTTCACATTTCAAATCACGCAGGCGGCCCTTGTAGTCCAGTGGGCACGACACTGGCTTATCGTGCCGGGGGTTCAGGGTGATTTACTCGAGCCTGGAGTGTTTCGCTACAGTAATTGGGCCCCACCAAATAGATTGTAGCCTAACAAAATAAAATAACACTATGCATGCATTATTATTTTCGTTATTTTGTGTTTATTTTATTATTTTTATTTTTTATTTACTTAATTAATAATATATATAATATATTTTTACAATCATACATAGACAATGTTTACAAATCAATATTTTTTTGTGTGTATAAACCTCACCAAAAAGAATTATGATCCTTGCGTGTGGTGAGGGATAACCACTTACAAACATATAGGTAGTGTAAAATAGTTAAATAACAATGAGAAAGAAAGAAGAGAAAATCTAATATATCAAAATCTTAATTAATAATACAATATATAGAATAAGCAGTCAAAAGAGACCAAACTCAATCACTAAAGTCAATTCTACAATAAATGAAAACCCATTGGGGTTCACTTATTATATCTTACATACACCGAAATTGTTCTTGATAATAGATTATTAATATATTTTTATATTTTTTTCAGTTCTTGAGTTTTAAGAATCAATGTAAAAATTATTAATTTAAAAATTAGTCAGTTTGATAATTCACCGGTCGATGAAAAAACTATGAAACTTAAGTAGATAGAGATAGCAAAGTTAATTTTATTTAATACCAATAATAATCTCTACAATGTAGACGCCAAATCCATTAATAATACGAAATTGTTCTCTTTGGATTATTTTATAAATGTTACGATAATGAGAAAATGAGCAATCTCTGATCCCGTGATAGTCAAACCGAATCCCGAAATTCTACTACTTAATGTAATTTTGGTTTAAAATTTATCCTCTAAATATGACCATACAAGGCAGAATCAATAATGCTACAGAATGGTAACTAAGTTTAGGTTTACTATATGTATTTTGTTAAACCAAATGGATCGAAGTTTCAATATTTGGGAGTTTCAAGTAGCTACACGTGTACAAAGTCTTAACAATGTGAAAGTTATTTGAAAAACGAGTTAAATTAGAAGTTTCTTGGAAGTTATGATTAATTAGAACTCGGTAGACATTGAGAGTACTTAACTGAGTAAACTTAGAAATATTGAGAGTATTTTATACAATTTAACAGAAGGGGCACCGTCGAATATACACAATATACTCATCTTTTTCTGACCACACGCAAGAAAGTAGCGCTACAAACATTCCTAATGTAGTGTTTAGCCTATGAGAATTGGAAAAGGGACTAATATCATCAGATGTAAACTTATCTGGACTTGACTAGATCTATGGAACAAATTTGTTGGACGTAAACAAGTGAGAAAAATTACGAATTGACATGAAGTTGAAAACAGAAACGTCGGAAATAAAACATCTAGCCGTAGGACGAATTACGGCTAGAATTTTAAATCGACTTTTTCGTGAGATAAGGATAATTTTATTAACATTCGTTTCCCAGAATCTTTACTAATTACAGCTCTTTTGCTTGTGTGCGCTGCACGCCATTGCAATCCGCTATACCAAAACTACTAGAACTCTTACTGTAAAATATAATTTTAAAACACCTATTCCCACATTATGCTATTCGTGTGAGTAATTTAGAGAGTCCAAAATAAATTTCTTTTTAAACTAAACATAACATCGAGTTACATTGATTATAACATTTTTAGATCTTTCTGCTATCTTGAAAAATTAGAGGCCAGAAGAATAGTCTTGAATTTTTATAGAAAATTATGAACGGAACTATCGACTGCCCTCATCTATTATTTGCCTCGGAAACTGTAGCCACTAACTACTTTTTAAATTCTCCACTGCAAAGGCTTCCTAGACTAGCAAACAGATACGAGGAGTTAGACGTTTTTGACACGAATCTTTTTAAATTCAAATATATTTAAAAAAAAAAATAATAATAATCTTGTCTTTTAAATATCAAGAGTCGTTTATAGAAAATTCTTCTAATTATCTTCTCGGTAACTACCAGCATTTCGGTTATTTTTATGTGGTGGCTTTCATGGTCTCGGTGTCAATTGTTTGATGAGGTTTAAGAAGTGTTCTTGTATAATACATAATAAATATACCCATATATAATACTAACACCTTCTGTAAATTGTTTTATTGCTTAATATTGTAATACTTTACCTATATGTATTTAAAAGTCCTAAATGGGGTTAAATACATAAATAAAATACTATGTTGGCTCACGTCACACATCAGACAAATAAGCGCTAATTTAAACATATCGTTTTTGCCATGTTTGACAGTAACGAAATACTATATGTAAATTAGATTAAGATAGAGACCAGCACAGATAGAAACGAAATGTAGCTTGTTGGGTCTTGTGGTTAGGACTCTCGCCTCGTGATCCAAAGATCGCGGATTCAAACCTCACTCCAGACGAGCAAGTTATTCCTATTTCCATAGCACAAGCGTTTAGCTTAGTTTGAAAATAGTAAGAATATTGATGTGACGTATTCCGTGTTCGCATCTCGATTTTAAAAAAAAAAAAATTTAAATAGACATTTAATAATTTACTTTTAGAATTAGCGCGTGCTTTTTACTTATTAAAACAGAAAAAATGCCCTGTTGTATTTAAATTAACGGGACATAAAAACGGACAGCGATTCGATTCCTAGACATTTTGGTTATATAAAAGTACTATTTAAGTTTATATATTTTTTTTACGCCTCAACAGGCCAGGAAGCCCAATTACAAAAGCGAAATACATCACAACACACCCAGACTTGAGTATATCACGTGGATTAAAATTGTGACCTAACCGGGAATCGAACCCGGAACCCTCGATGTGTGAAGCCATTTAATTCCATTTAATTAATTTAATTTATGCTGAGGATCGCATAAACTACGCTACCACTGTAGTTAATTCCCCAAAAGACGTCATTTAAAATTTCATGAAAGAACTAAAAGTTTAGCTTTTACACGCAAAAAGTTAATAACTAAAAAACAAGAACTCGAAATATAATATTATCCTAGTAAACCCGCTTGTTAGGTGGGAAAGGGATGTTGCGAACATCCGATTGATCCGAGTTTTAAAAAAAGCCCGTAACAAAAGATGTGAAATGCTTCCAGATAGCACTCGAAGGATTCCTTCAATTCTCCGCGTGCTTCCGCTTCGTCAAGTGACGCGAGAGGGCGGAAGTTGCTAACAGCGGTACGGCACACGGCACACACGCCGGCTTTGGTTTTTCGCGCGGATGTCATGCCATGGGGGGAAATATCTTCGCGGGCTCTGGGTGGCAGTGGGCTATTTATTCTTCGGGGAAACTTTAGCCAAGAATTTGGCCATCGGCACGTTCGCGGCGGGGGCCAGGTAGCGGGTGAAAGTTCCCACCGAAGAAGAAGTTATGCATGCGAGTGCATGCGGAAGAGCCTAATTACGGGAGAAAGTTTAGGAGGAAGGGCTTTCTAGACGACAATGGTTTCGAAACGCAGACGGTCTCAAAGTGCAGTACCGGGTTCGACAAACAACGACGGCGCGTTTAGATGTTAAATAAGAGATGTGACAGTTACACGATTAAACCAGACGTCGTTCCAAAAATTTGACCTAAGGCGGCATATTATTTTTAATGAAAATG
Organism: Agrypnia vestita; assembly: GCA_016648135.1. Lineage (NCBI taxonomy): Eukaryota > Metazoa > Arthropoda > Insecta > Trichoptera > Phryganeidae > Agrypnia > Agrypnia vestita. The sequence continues at coordinate 59,022 of JADDOH010002870.1, forward strand.
AGGGTTTTTATTATTCATTTATATCAGAATGTGTATATCCTAGACAATTTTTTAGGGCAATAACTTAGATAAAACCATTATTCTTATATAAAAGCAATAAAATGAACATTATTTACAATAATTAAGAAAATATAAGCATTAATCGACGGGCCGCGACCAAAAAAATCCTTTTTAGTGTCCTAGGCGGCGCAGTTTTAATGAAGCGTAATATGTTTCTTTATACGTATAAAGTATACTTCATTATCTAGAATCCGTACAAAAGAAATGAAGAAATATTCAATATTAATAAAGTTATAATGTTTTAAATTTGCAAGAAATTTTTATGTTTTTTGTTGAATATAAAACGCTTTTTATTTATATAATGAGATGATTTTGAACAGTATATTCTATTTATTCCCGTATTTTGAGGCATTAATACTCACTAAATAAGAGTTAGGTTTTTTAATAAAAACACCTTAATTATTATTTAAAAATTCCAAAGTACGAAATGTGCCAATAAATTACGTAATTTTAAAACAATATGTATCGTTTTAAAGGGGTGGCAAAGCAATTTCTTGACGTTTTCGTGATTTATTAGGTAGCCTAATTTGAGCGACGTCACGTGAAGGCACTTGGAAGATTGATAATAACTAAGTATAAAATAAAGTTTCCTCTTTGCTTTTAATCGGCCCGGAGTTACTCTCCTTTTATCCATTTAGCGTGGGTCACCACTCTCGTAATTTCTCCGAGAGGAATCGTCGTCACTTGAAACTGTCTCGAGTGCCTTGTTTATGGCGGAGATGACGTTTCCTGCTCCCGATTGCTCCGCCACACGAAAACACTCGGTGACAAATTTGATAGCGGCGGCAAGTGGAAAAGTTGCCACTCTGCTCGGGATAGGGGTTGCTGATAAAAAAATCAGAACGTTTTTTTTGTCACGCGAGTTATTTTTTGAAGCTTTAAATTTACTATATCTCACTCACTCACTATGTCAATCATTCAACGGCAGTTGAATCTTTCAAAAAAAAAATTAAAATTTATTAATTACAAATTAAATACACGCTTGGAAGATATCAATTATGAATATCTCCTTAGTTATTTACAACTATTAAACTTGTCTGTGAGACGTACTGTGACAGACCTAATATTTCTTTATAGGATCATAAATAGCATGATTGATTGCCCCCAAATTGTTAGTATAGTCGACTTCAGGAGGTATTGCTTATATGCCCCATCGAGGTCATCAAGACACGGTGCATTATTCTATTATAGTGGAAATGTCAGAAATAATGCATTAGCAAACTCTGTAATTCCCAGATTACACTCATTAGGGAATGAACATGCAGAGGCGGCTGACCTTTTCGCTGATAATATAACTGTGTACAGGACAAAGCTGATACAATTCTTTACATCTCAAAGAAATGGAAATGGATAATATATTTCTGTATTATTATTTTACCTTTTAACTATTATTATTTGTAGCTTTTGACTGTATTATTATTTTATCTGTCTTATATTATTTTTTTAAATTTATATTCTGTATATTTGTAAAAGCCCTAAGGGCGTTAAAAAATAAATAAATATCGCAACGGTTATAGCATATTTTATGTACATAAATTATTGACGGATTACCTTCAGAGTTTGAATGGAAATGGGTTATGATGGAATGATTATTATTATTAATATAGATTTCTAAAACATACTTAACTCTGGTACTGCGGGGCCTCAGGGTCAGGGACAAACTCAAATGTACTGTCACATTGTGTGATATTTTAAATGTCTACAGGACACTATATCATAACCTTACTATGTAAAATCGCTGCCGCACGACGATGAAGTTCGAATACATTGATAAGTTGGTGTATAATACGCTAAAACGCGAGACTGCATGACCTGTACGCAGTCTCGCGTACAGGTCACGCAGACACCTATGGACAGTACGTTGGATTAGGTTTTGACAAATCACAATCGTTCAGTGTATTCGGAGGGCATCCTTATAAAACGTTCGCCCTGCCCCGCTTTGCACGGGTAGAGAATTTAAATCTTCCAGAACCATCTAAAAATGTCACGTATCCCCTTCCCCGCATCCAGACAATAGGCCTATATTATGAGCACAAGATATCCCTAACAAGCCCTTTACTGCGCTCTTGGAATCGCTTGCATATACGTATTTATACATACGTATATGTATATCATCATCATCATCACTCCTGGCACCACAACCCCTGGTGGGTCTTGGCCTCCTCAATAATATTCCTACACTCATTTCGGTCTAGTGCCAGCTCTCTCCAGTTCCGAAGCTCTAAGGCAGAGATGTCTTTGAGGACGTTGTCACTCTATCTTAATTTTGGCCTTCCTAAGCTCCTTCGCCCTATTGGCCTTGAGTTCAGTAAAGACTTTGGTGCTTGATGCTCGGACATTCTCTCCACATGACCCAGCCACCGAAGTCTTCCCAGGCTCCTTAAATAGAGTATAGAGCTCATTTCTGTAACTCGTATATGTATATAGACAATCAAAAAAATCTGAAACGCAGTTACAATGCGATCTATTTCATCTGTTTGAAGTATGCGGAACCACATGTAAAGAGAAAACAGGAGATGAACATATTATACATCAATTATGTGCTAAACGCATTTATCGTTCAGCAAAGAATGAAAGCGAAGGGAGCGAATACAAAAAGCGATCTTGGCGTATCGAATAGGATAAAAAAGGGTTACCAAGGTGAAAATGGCGAGAGTGAAGGACTCTGCATGATCAGAACAGAACGTGACTGGAAGGTGGTCCTATTAGAAGATCTATATCCTAAAAGAAGAACAAAAAGAAGAAGAAGAAACTAGAAATCCTATAAAAAATATAAAAAATAAAGAAGAAGAAAAAAAATCTCGACAATCGACAAAATTTGACGAGACGTAAGAATGTGGACGGGGCGAAGGTGGAAGACCGAAGACAGAAGAGTGCGACGGTACGTCCTCTCTGTCCAACATCCGCGGGGAAACGGCGCAGGCGCGATGGTGAGCGAGTTAGCTATAAGTGCATAGGTTATAGTGAATCTGTATTTTTAGTGAGTCTATATTTTCACTGGCATTTTTGTGAAATTATATTCAAGGTCATTCTTATCATATCCAAGCAGATTTTCACCAATAGAAATTAGTACAAACTAGAGAAAAATATTTTAACTGATATCTTACTGGCGAAATTATATTGGTTTCCAAACTGTTATTAAAATTGAATTTGACAGATGTCTATTTCCGGATTGAGATGGACCTCTTAGAATAACAATTTAAGATTTAATTATATCGTGAAAAGGGTTCTTACTGCATTATTCATCTTTTCTGTGCATGTCAACATTATATACTGAATATTATAATTTTTTTTTATATAATTATTAATTTTTTGATATTTATTACATTATACATACGCCAAACTGCAGCACAGCAGTTTTACGGCATGGTTGGCAATATTTGACAATAATTTTTATTTTATAATGAAGATAGTAGGTCATTATCGAGTGTTGCATGTTTTTTTACAAGTGATACATGACATGTAATTATAAATTAAATATAAAATAATTAGGTGCATAGCTTTAATATATATTCTTTTAGCTTGTACTTTTTTGAAGCCAATAAAGTTTTATGTCTTGCATCATCTCAAAGAATTTTTTATCCAATTTATTAAAGATTCTTGGCACAGATTAATTAACCTAACCCAAGCTTTGAGAGATGTGTGCATTCATGGACAAAATATATTTTCACCGACACTGAGCAGTGAATCTGTAAATTCATTAATTGACACGTTTTCACTGCCCGACTGGGTAAATATATTTTTACTGGTGAAAATATAGACTCGCTAGAAATATAAATTGACTAACACATACATTAGTTGGTTATAGGCACATAAGCAAGCGCTCCTAGTTAATGATGTGTATGTGTTATGGAAGCGATGGCTCTCGAGGGATTTGTTCCACTCATTAAGTACACGGCCGGGGAGTTCACCGCGTGTAGCGCACGCGGAATGAAGAGTACATCGTTTGATATGTAACAAGTTCTTCAACTTTTTCCTTCGTCGATACCGCCTGTTCCAGAATACTTGGTCGTTAAACTGTATCTAATCAACAATTCAATTTATTTAATCATATATAGTAGTGATGCAATGAATACTGCTTTCACGAATACGAATGCCAAGCCTACTATTCGGCGAATACGAATACTAATTCAACAAGGTAATAAATAATACACCACTGTTCTTTTTTTACTAAGAGATTTAATAATTAAAATTTGACACCGGCAAAAACATTTCTTTTATCCGTTTGTACATTCCTAGCGTTCGAAATTATTTTATAAGAGTTAACACTTTTACACACAACGGAAATAAAATGGAGCTAACAATATGTAACAAAAACTGCACTAAATGAGCACCTAACCTTATTAATAAGCCAACGAAACTAGATGAAAGAACTCGTGCTGTGAGACAAGTATCAATTGACAACATGAGAACTCAACAAATCCATTCATTCAATGTTAAGGAGAATTCCCGATAATAGATTGCGTAGGTGTGTTCGGATACACGGTGCACAGTCAAACCGTAATTTGCGTTGCGTTCAGTTATAAATAGTTTTAAATATTCGTGATGATATTCGGCGAATACGAATATTCGTATTCGTTGCATCATTAATATATAGGTACATTACATACTAGGTGTTCAAAGCATACATATTATGAAAGTGTATATAATATATCAAAATAACTATACACTGTATACTACGAATGCAGGCAGGGGGGTAACACTCCGCACATCTTCCTGTTACTTCCGTATGACTCCCAACATACCTTTGTAGTTTTTTCATTGATCTTTTTATCTCAAAGATAACACCAACTGCAATTAAATAACGTGTACATTTTTTCTACGCGTTCGTTTTTCCAAGTGCACATTTTAGAAAAATATCAAACAAAGGAACTATTCCTTTTTCAAGTCTACGTAAACATTTATTTATTTATGATTATTGTGTTTAATTTGTAGAACTCCATATTTATTTTTAGCGAAATTTAAAATAAATTAAATTTTAATAATTATTATCAATGAAATTTAAAATGAAATAAATGTAATGAATATTAATATTATTATTACTGAAATTTAAAATAAATTAAATTTTAATAAATATTATTATTAAGTTCTGCGGGTTAACTATTTTTAAGTATTACAGCTGTTTCGGCTCGCAAGGCCATTATCAAACAGTGGATATACCACGTACAAACGATTTATTTATAATATATAATATATACCCCTTCCCCTTTAGTGTAATTAGATATTTGTGGTGAAGCCCTATATTAATGTTAATTTTTTCTCGGGCACTTATCATTAAAGGTGCCTCGGTTTACGTTATGCTTAATTATCAAAATTCCCCCTTTTCTGCAAGTGTTATTTATAAATATTATTTTAATTGATGTCGTTGATTTTGGGTTTTTAAAGATATTGAGAAGTGGAGAAAAGATAATTTTTTGTTGACTATTTAAAAGTTTTATATTTGGATCATTTTTATATTTATTTATTTCTAGTTGCTCGAGTAAATTCATCCTAAAACCTTTCATTTCTATATGTAAAGGTTTTGCCTCGTTATCACCTAGCGGGACGTGGTTTTCATTTAATAAATGGGCCGCAAATTTTTACCCTAAATTTTTATTTTCATAGCGCGCATGTGTTCCGCGAATCTAGTTAAAAAAAGACCTTCCCGTTTGTCCTATATACGTGGCATTGCAATCATTATGATTACATGTTAATTTGTATATGCCACTGTTTTATAATTTAGGTGTTTTGCTTTTAGAGTTTTTGAGGTTTGTTCCTATACAACAGTTACAACGAGGTCACGTCATGTAACCCCAACATCGACATATTTCACATGACACAACCTTAGTTTAAGAGAGAAATTATATCGCCCCTGATCGAAAATAGTTTTAGCGTGTAAGATGGATTCTTCGGAAATCAACCTAAACAAAAATTTTACAGCCACAAAGCGCGGGTACACATTTTCTGACTTAGTTGACCTGGGAGCCTGCATGCCTATTATGTCGTGCGGAGAATGTGAACTTCGTTCATCTTGTAATCACTTATTGTAGTATACTTATATTGTATAATGTATTAATGTTTTATTTTAATGTATTATCGTAAATTGTAACTGTACTAATCACCTTGTCCTAAATGACTATCCATTAGGGTCATTCTGACCTGTCGATAGTCTTTAAATTAAAAAATAAAATTAAAAAATAAAATAAAAAAATACAGTTAGAATTTTCAAAATTTTGATTTTTTTAAATTTAAATATCGTAATGTACACATATTTAAGTAAACACACAGAAAAGTTCAAGTCAATCCGGCGATTATTTTCAAAGTTACGCGCATATATGTAATCGTTCGCGAGGCCGGAGCGCCAGCGCTCACCTAGAGAGCAGTCCTTTTTATTTTTACCCACCTATTGTAAACGATGTACCTTTTATTTACCTGCCCATTGTAATATTGTTATTGGTTCTAAAAGCTATTTTTAAATCACATTTTTTAATTTCATTAGCTATTTTTACTGTTTTTACTACGTAAACACCACGGCTTATCGGAGGATTTGGACTCGAGAAGCGATACACTTCACGATAGCCGTTTAGCGCGCAAATCTGGGTGCCCCGTACAGTCAACATGTCGGCGGGTCTTTGTAATTTCAAGTGCTCAAACAGTTTGGTCCTTCAGAGCCGGAATGCGCTGACCGTTATCAGCGGCGCTATCACCGCCGGCCGGGAGCCCGATCCCACGCGCCGCTCCCGACAATCTTAATTCGGGCTAAAAATACGCAACTATTTCAAACGAAATGTGGAGATTGTCCGCCGGTAGTCGGCGCTCGGTGCTTCCCACCTTTGCGCCTCCCCCCCGCGAAAGACTCAAAAGGTCGCGGACGAAAACAAAATGAATGTCCAAATATTGTTTAGGTCTCGTTCAGACACGCGGGAATCGTGCGATTGCAAATCGCGGGTTTAATGAACGTCAGTTTGACAGCTCCGGTGCCGTTCTCCATAAGTCTGTAACCTTCGGCGCTGATAAAATGCTCTCCTGTCTCGGCAACACGCAGAAAAAAAGATGTCTCCGTGTTTTGAGCAAAGAGAAACTGGTCATCACCAGAGAACCGCGAAGAAAGGATGATGGAAGCGGACTAAGGAGTACTATAATATATAATACGAGCAACTAAGCATGTGTAATTAAAATGATGCTATAGTTTTAAGGAACGGGTAATATTCATAATTCCAATAACATAACCCATTTTTTACCTGGCATATTTTTACGAGAGATGAAAGCGACTACACAATACCTGAGAAATACAAAAGTGGTGTGCGGTACACACGAATAATATAATATTACACATATTAAATTGGCCATTAGAATACTAGCCAATAGAGATAGATCGTAGTGACGGTCAATTCGAGCAATTTCTCGAGTGGACCAACGCACAAGGTGATGCTGAAGCCAGGCAGACGGGATAATATAGCCGTATCTATTCTAAACTAAGCAATATTGCTATTCCATATCTTGACAGTTATTGGTATAACATTGTAAGGCCGCCAGTTTTGACGTTTTAAGTTTGACAAGTTTGAAATTAATGAATTCAGTTAATTAGAAAGATCATTATTTATAATAATTCTGAAAACTTGACATTTGTGTACGTTTTAGAGCAGGCCGATATTTAATTCAATTCAATTTATTTATTTAATAATACGTACATTACAAACTAAGTGTTCAAGGCATACATATTATTAAAGTATATATATCAAAATAACAATACTTACTTAAAAATAACACAAAATCTGGTCAAAAGTGTAGGAGAATCCTGCTTCGGAAAACCCCTTCAGACACATGGATTATATCAATACCCAAAGCGATGTTGTTCAGCATAGCTGTAGCTCTTACAACAGGTTGGTCCTGTATATTGGAATGTGAAGCAATCTACGCTGACCATGTCTAAGGAACATACAAACCAATGCTCCGCATAATTTCAATATTATCGATCACACCGCGCAACAATCGATAAAAATGTGTAATCAAATACAGATTCCTTCTAGTCTCTAAACTATTTTAGCCAAGCATACCCTGGAGAAATTCTATTGGGTAGAGCCAAGGATAATGCCCGTACTCTCTCATGTAGATATCTCAGAAACATCATTTGGACTTTCTGCACCATAAGAGAGTACTTGCTCTCATGTAGCCCCCAAGTCATCGAGCCACTCTCGAGTCTACTTCGCACCAAGGATATTATGGCAGCCTAGTAAGGCGGCCACAACGTCTGGGTAGGCACCTACTGAATCGAATATCGTATCTTCGATCCGTACACGAGGAACCGAGGGTGACGTTAAAGAATGTTACCCTGCTATGGTACATTACGTTTGTACAAAGAGATACAATGGAGACGAAATTATTGGAGAAGTGGGAGTGATATGACAACGGAGAATGGAAGAGGGTGACAGTTATGCCGAGGACTTATACAACAGTGGATTGAGAATCACTGGAGATGGTGACGATATTATGATTATTATCTTTACTTATCCCGCTGCATTCTAGGGGGTAGAAAAAAAGAAGATAGAACGCCGAAAATGTTCTTAGGTTTTCACGGCCGTTCAGAATCTTCTGGTATATTCTTCCGTGCTTCTACGACTTTTCTGACCGACGTTTCGGATGGGCTGATATGTTGCAATTGTGTTGTGGTTAAGTTGCCATCATCATGAACACACTTTACAACGTATCACTCCCGATCATGTCGGCCAGAAAGGTCGTAGAAAGATGGCAGAATATCCCAGAAATCAGAAGATAGATAGCCACACTGCGAAGTCTTAACACACAATTTACCCCGGTATTTTCATTTTGGTTCCTTACGATCGACCAGGCGCGACCGGTCCGCGTATACTGGCCAATGTCGCGTTAGGTTAAGGACATGAACTTTTAACGTCTCGATCGGTAAAGAAGTCTGTAGGGTAACATCTTCGCAGCATTCCGATCCAATTTAAAAAAAGAATGTTAACAACCGAAGAATAATTTTAAAAAAATATTTCATTACAGACAAACAAATGAGTGGGCAAATTCAAATTGTGTAGTTTAATTTAATAACATAACTTTGGTGTAGCTGTGCCGAAAATACGACGGCAGTCTCGAAAGCATTATCATCCTACACCGTAAAATTAGTTTTTAATGAAGGTGGGAGAGTGAAAACAATCACCCGAACATTTACTATTTTCAAAGCGGGCTAGCGAATGTTCCCGCTGTGGAAATACAAGTTCATGGAAGCGAACCTGCGAACACCGCTGTCGAGGCGTGCGTCGCGACCACTCGACTAGATAAACTAAGCATCCATATATAGATTTCTTAATATTAAAATATTTTTTTAAAACATCTGGTCGGGCAATCATCGCGGGCACATACTGAAGAGTGGTGAATTCGTCTTCCGTTAGAATAAAAATCTACATAATTGGCGGGCCGAAGGTGGCCTATTAAGTATGTGACACCAATTTACATAAGCATAAATCTGTTAAAATATCAAAGGTCGAGGTCAACACCGATAATAGCTACCTCTTGACCTCCATATAACGTGGTATGAACGAAGACATCCTGCGGAGTTAAATTCCTGAATTAAATCAAATTTAAGGTGAGTTTCTGAATCGTAAGCAGCTTGTCAAATATATTACCTGTATCACGTATACATAACTTCGGCATCAAGTGAAGTTTGGGAAGGTAGAAACATAACATTAGATTGAAAGAGAGTGGCAGTGTGTTTTGATGCCCAGGATTATAGTCAACACGAATACGCAAATAAAATTAGCTGGACTTACCTTCTCTGGCTTTTAAATAGACCGTATTGGCTACAATATTCTCCAATTCCATGAGTTCCAGTGTGGCGGTGGGTGGGGGACTGCGGGGTGTGGGGGGTGGGTGGGCTCCCTGTGGGGTCCCCGCGAGCGCCTGGGCTTACGGAGTACAAGCCCATGAATCCCGCGCCGGGCCCGCAGCACTGAACACCGCACTCCTAGGGCACGCGCATGTAGCGAGCACCGCCGCCGAACCTATTTAGGCTCCTTGAAACCGAGGTCGGCCCCCGGTAAGGTTATGACTGATCGACTAACCTTTAAAACAGGTGGTGCGGATTCGCGATGCGCGCCCTCACAACGAAATAAATACGACACGCCACTCGCTCCGATTCCGAACTGACGGATACGGCACGATTCCGCGCTATTTAAACGGTTTCAATACGGAACCTTCATTCATGCGAACGATATCAACGCTCCGAGACGAGGATCCGATATGTATTGACAGATATCAAACGCGGACGACCTCACGCCGCCTCGAATCGAAAGCGTACAAATAGATGTTAAAACTGTCAAATTCCCGATATATCCGGCTTTCGAAAAGTCGAACTTCGCGTATTTTTACGCCAAAGGGGTGTGGTTGTGGCGAACTTTGAAAATTTTTAAAGTAATCCTCGCGCGGTATATCTACTTACAATGGCGCTTTCGCAAATCGCACAAATAAGGTTTTATTCTTCTGTACAACGGTCACGCGGATAATTTTGTATTTTCTTCGGGAAACTTATCGCGACAGAGGTGTTTTGTGTTATGAGATATCCGTTGCGATAGTAGATCGAAACGAAAGAAGTCACTACCTATCGCTAACAAAACAATTTTTACTACTATCGGCCAATCTACTACGGAATCACAGAAAACGTAACTAATTCAGTGTGGCCAGGACACAGGATGAAAAGTAGCCAGATTATTCTTAACATTTAATACCTACTGCATATTATTAACGTGTATATAATTATATCAACGGTTAATAATTAAATAATTACCAAAACTTCCTATCCGTTTAAGAAATCACTTACATTTGAAGTATTTAATAGTTTTATTGATAATACCATGAGACTTGTCAAGAAATTTGTTCCACGGCATTTAAAAACTCTAAACAATCTTAGTACATTTCTATAAATATATGTCTTTTAAAAAATCACTCTAGTTTTAATGTTTCCGTATGTAGATTTTTCGATAAAGAATGATTTCATTTTATTTTTATATATAGACACAAATATTCCAACTGTAAAATATTATTGTGTTACATCATGCGTTTGGCCTACTGATCACAAGATTGTAATACATCAAGTCTGCGTGAGTTAACAAAATAATGTATTTTTTATTTTATTAATCTTATCTTTTCTGATTGCATCAGTTCATTTATAGGGATGAAACCTATATCTCGGAAGTTCAGATATATAATATAAAGTTATTGCAGAGCGAACTGCCATTCTTTCTATTGTTTTCTTGAAGAATTACTTACAAACTTCGTATATAAAACAATGTGGCTCGTACAAACTTTGTTAGTTATTTTTAAATTAATTATTATGTCCAACTGCAAAGTTAACGCCATGAAAATTTAAAATATCTTGACCTATTTTTATAATTTTATTGTTTATGGGTTTAATAAAAAATAACAAAATCTGATTTTTAAAAATTAGAACAAGATATAATTAAATATTTAAAAACATATCTTTTTTTGCCAGGTTAGGTAAAATATATTAACTAGGCAACATTTCACTGACACGAGGAACACATGCCAACATCAGAAAAAAATATCGAAACTACCAACTCTGTGAGAAAATAATCGTGTTTGTCACTTGGACGAAAATTATTCAATTGATTTGATCATAGTACAGAATAATCAAAAAGAATCTTTAATTGATTATCGCCTCATTACATCACTTTGGAAATACGATTTTATTTGTTTTTCAAACGTTTATACAGAAATCTACTATACTAGTGACATCTATGGGTAATAAAACTAATCAAAACTTAATATGGTAAATCGGTATCGATGTAACCTGTTTTATCATTTGAAAAACAAATCTGCTAAAAATACATGATTCAACGCACTTTGATTTTCTTTTAAAAAAAACAACTTAACAAGAATAAATAATTGTCGCTTCCCTACGTACTTGGAAGGATTTAAACATGTAATGAAACATGGAAGGAAACATGTAAATTTTATTCATTTTTATACAATTACAATATTACAGTGCTGCCAACAACTGAATCATCAACCACTTGTGCCATCTCTTGAGAAAATTAACTTCTGGACATTGTCCTGATACGGTTCTGATAGTAAAAGAACATTAGTAAAAAAGTTACTTTATTTTCTGTGAGAAAAAAAATATCAGAGACGTTTATTGACTATTTTGACTAAGAAGCATATTTTGACAAGTGATAATCAATGTAAACTTTACGTCGAGAAAATTTAAACGGTTTAAATTTAAATGTGAATTCGAACACTGCAGAAGAACGTGCGTTATCGGTCATTCGGTGAATATTCGTCAAGTTGTTCAAACTTTCAAAACGAAGGGGCTGGTGGTAGCTGTTTTTATCAAAGAATTGTTATTTATTTTTGCATTATGCTCCCTTTATTATCTTAACTAATTTCAACAAGTCAATAGTGCACGTGAGACGTTGCAGGGACCGTTATATTTAAAAGTAAGTGGTTTGTTTATCATTGTATCATTTCGCGAGGTTAAGCGATCTGTGTTCAAATTCAATCTCAAAATATTACTTTGCTCAAAAGTGCGCTATGGAAAACTTAACAGCGTTTGATAGAACAGTCAATAATAGCTCTTTGTCGCTGGACGACGTGACAGAAAGATATTCGACATTAAAATGTCAATACGAAACCATTTGCAAATTGTACGATGCATCTCAGCAAGAACTACACGATGTAAGAAGAAATCAACAATGCGTAGTTGAATTAAAAGACCATTTGGCATCTGAAATAGAGGCATTACAAAAAAACGAAAATAGACTTTTAAGCGAATGGACGCTGAAATATAAAATATTACAAGACGAGCTAGACCAGGTACGCCAAGAAAAATGGTGCCAGCAAGAAAGTTTTTCGAACACTATAAATATATTAGAGAACCAAATAGCTCAACTAGAACAAAATAGAGTCCTAAGTGTTGAAGAAAAAACTGTCACAACACTAGATAGCACCAAAATAGTTGAAGAGATTCGTCGTTATGAAGAAGAGGCAGTTTCGTTAAAAACCGCTAATATGGAGTTGAAGAAAAGTTTAACGGAAGTAATTAACATGAATGAAGTTCAAACAGAAGAGTTGGAGAGTCTAAGAGAGCAGGTGGAATGCTTAAAAAGCAACATAATTGCGAAAAAAGAAGAATTAGCCTCCGCGACAGACATGCTACACTCTGCTCAAGAGGACATGTACGTCGCAACCATGGAGCTACAGCAGCTAAAAAGCCAAAACAATCCTATTGCGGCAAAAGGAAATTCTCTTTTCGCCGAAGTCGATGACAAGAGGCAGGAGATGCTGAAAAGCTTATCGCAGATGAAAGACAAGGTTTATCAGTTAAACCGAGAGCTGATCAGCAAGCAGGCGGAGGTAGACTCTCTCCTCTGCGAGAAGAAGACCTTGTGGGAGGAGTACGCTGGCCATTCCAACCACCACGACGCGGTCCTCACCAAGGCTTACGAGCGCCGTATAACGGATTTAGTAAAAGAAATGGATCAATTGAACCGAGAGAAAGCGCGGTGGTTCGACAAACACATCGATCCCAACTCTTCGGAAGCGGCGCAGTGGCTATCCGGCGTGATGGAACACTACAGGAAAGAGAATCAACGTTTGACGGACGAACTCGCCGCCGCCAGTGTTAACAACTTATCAGCAGAGCAAAAATTACGCGAACTGCAGAGGCAGATAGTCACCTGGAGGACTAAGGCTTTGGAGAGTCGAGCAGTCGCTTCCGAATTGGAGACCAAGCTACAGTTAGCTGAAAGAACAATGCAAAATATAACCGCTGTTAATACAGCCGATGTGGAGGCTGAGCCATCAAAACTGACCACCAACACTATTATTGCAGAGCTGAACCGAAGTAAGGAGGAATCTAATATGTCTCTACGGGAAGGCTTCAGAGAAATCAACGTCAAGATGGCCAAAAAAGCTACGCAAAACCCTGCAAGTCAAAGTGTTAAAGCTAAGGAGATTTTAAAGACCGGAGTAACGTCCACCATCAATGTAGAAAACAAAGTCATTAAAAAAACCACATTCAAATGACTTTACAGCCTCAGAATGTGTTTTAAATTTTTTATTTTATATGTTTCAATGAGATCTCTGATATTTTTATAGTATTAAAGCATACACACAATAATAGGTAGTTTTAAATCATACATCATCTTTTAATATCTTTTATACACTTTTTCAACTTTTGTATACTTTTTCAACTTTTATATACTCTTTACATCTTTTATATACTTTTTACATCTTTTATACATAGATTTTAAGTTTTCTGTTTACATCTGACTTGGTTCTCATTTACAAATAAAAGCGGGTTTATAAATGGTATTATTTTATTTTTATATAAATCCTTCACGGGAGGTAACTCCCTTATCCACTACAATAAATTACAGTAATTCCACATGCAGAATATTTCGTGAAAAACTTAAATAAAGAAAAATTTATCAACAGTTGAGAGAATGTTTAGTTTGTATTGTGAAGTTGAGCAACACTACAGAACAGGTATAGTTTAAGAGGTTACATGCTGTCAGAGGTGTAAAAAAATATACATTTTCAAGATGTTTTTTGAATGATGTTTTTATTCAATACATTATACCGAAGTTTTACACTATATTTCAAGTAACTAAACTGAAAATTTCAAATAAAATTATTAGTACTGGACCACGATAGCAGCTCAATTCTTTACCTGTCTTGCAAATAGTGCCTCGCGGTGTCCATCAGTGCTTCTTAGTGGTTTATCTAAATTTAATGAAACAAAAAAAAAATTAGTAGTTCAATACTTTATATAGTGCTTTATCAAAGCTTTTATTATTTTTTTTAATTTCAAAAATCAAAAGATCACTCATTTATTATATATATATAAAAAAATTCTTCGATTAAGCACAAGTTTCTAATGCCTAAAATATGATGTTTAAATTTCATTTAAAACTGTCAAGTAATTTTTAAAATATTGTGGACACCGTTTTGAAAAACGTTATTTTGAGAAAAACGCATTTAAAGTTTTATACATAAATAATTTATACAAATACAATTTAAAAAATTACTTATGTAGAGTCGGTTTATCTTGTGCTTCATCGAAGCTTTTATTATTTTTTTTTAAATGTAGCAAAATCAAATAATCACTCATTTATTATATATATAAAAAAAAATTCTTCGATTAAGCACAATTTCTTAATGCCTAAAATATGATGTTTAAATTTCATTTAAAACTGTCAAGTAATTTTTAAAATATTGTGGACACCGTTTTGGAAAACGTTATTTTGAGAAAAACGCATTTAAAGTTTTATACATAAATAATTTATACAAATACAATTTAAAAAATTACTTACGCAGAGTCGTCTATTTCTGGTACATATAATAGATCTTCTGCCGACGTGTAAGCCTCCAATATGTCGATTTGTTTTTGTCGACGTCTCATTCTGCCTTCTTGAGTGACCTGATTTGCACGTTGGTCAGCAATCTTGATGCGCTCTGTATCGAGTTTTTCAGCATACCGGTGTGAATTAGGCTAACAATTTAATCCTATTGCATTGACAATCATTAATATTCCTTGCTAATGGGTCTTAAGTAGAACTATAACAGAAATTTCTTATATTATTCTCAGAATTACTCAGGTAAAAACCCCGTTCCGTAGCAGACGCGCTGTCAGTCAGCCGGGCCCTCCTCTACTGTTCTCTTGTCAGTGCGGATGGCAGTAGGAGGCCCTACAGTTATCGTTGGATATCTTTAAAACTAATAACCGAGTTGATATTTTCACAGAATATTTTTGAAACATTTTACTTAAAGAAAATGCAAAAAATAATTGATTTTTTGAAAATCCTGACTACATGTAACCCCTTAATGTAGTTGGGACCAAACAACTGTCGACTGAGATTGTAAAACATTTTAAAGAGAAGTCCATGGGAGCTGTCGCTCGCACTTATGTGCCTTATGGGGCAGTAATAGTTAAGGGTAGAATATTTTTATGTTATTATCGAAATATTTCATTTGCATTTAATTTTTCAAAAATTTTCAGTTGCATATTACTGTGAAAGTTATAATGTTTACCACTTTCGAAAGGAGAGTGACTGTGGGTAACAAAGTAAATTGAGTCACTTTTCAGTTTATTAAAGAACATTAATATCATTGTTTGGGCATTAATATCACCAATCAACATGATCAAATTAACATTTTTAAACAAAGCCTCCATCTTACTTGTGTTATTTGCTAAATTGTAATTAACTAAACTAATAATTTAATAAACTTCAAAAAATTTTGAATCATGCGAACTAAAATGTATTTGAATATAATTAAATACTTAAGTATACCCTGACGAAGGAACGTCGTTTCCGAAACCGGTTGGTTTTTACCAAAAATTAAGTAATCATGAACTAAGTTCATTTGTTTAATTATATTCATAATGAATAACCACAAAGTAATTTCAAAATACAATAGTATTTAAACTGTATTTATTTAGCACAAGTAGCTAAAAAATATTTCCAATTAATAATAATAATATTTGGATAATTTATATAACGCCGTTTTCGCGAATACTTACCTCAAGCGATTTTTGAATTATCGGGGTTAATCTGCTTTGAAATTAGGATTTTTGTTCGAATTAACCGGGTTTTATTGTATTTACTTTTCGGTAAATTATATCACCACAATAATTAAAGGGTTGGACCCGAAAAATGTACCGGACTCGACAATTTGGACCTATATTTCCTTATAATGACGGTAGGTTCTATTTGTTCACCGCTAACATTATTATCAATATGTGCGTAGAGCAAGGCATCTTTGCAAAGTTATGGAAGCAGACGTACATCACTCCAATTCACAAGAATTTTGTAAAATTTGATTATTCTCAGATAACGCCCTTGTGTACATATCACAAGACAATTATATAGTAAATCATAAACAAACGTTGACCTAAATCAAATATCAATATGGCTTAAAATAAATAAATTGAAATTAAATATCAACAAAACAAAAGTAATGACTATCATTGAAGGATTTGGCAGATACTTCGTGGTGCAACATTGTAATTTAAAATATGTTTTACTTTACTTTGTAACACACAATATGAGTTATCAAATTACTACAATAGTTTCGAGAGGAGCAGTCGCTCTCATCATCAGGTATAGATAATAACTAACTTAAATACAAAATTTATCAATCTAATCGGGTAGGTCAGGGGGGCACGCGGTGGGGAAGGGTATGTTTTTCCAAAAAGCTCTAGGAGTGGTGAAGTGGACTGAAATGTGATATTATTTATTAATGTGTTTCTAATAAATAATATCACATTGCGGCAAATTGTACTTAATAAATAAAAGTTTAGCAGCTTTATCTTCATCCAATCTATTTCTCAGCGAACCATACATGGGTGTGTCATAGCTAGTACCAAAAATTTAACAGGTGGATTCCTGTCTCGATAGCGAGTTAGTTGAAAATTTTCAAGCAACTATAACCTAATATCAATAGTTGTGGATATACACCTCCCGTAACATAAATAGCCGCATTCCCTAATTTGGTACAAGCGTTTCCATGAAGCGCAAACAAAAATTAAAGCAGGTAACAGGAGAAAGCGATCCATTTCCAGGAAGGCAATTCGCTTATTAGCTGCCTGGAAAAGGTATTAGCTACCTGGAAAAGGTAGCTAATACCTTTTCCAGGTAGCTAATACCTTTTCTTACTAGGACAAATATAGACACCAAAGTACATATGAAAAAACCAGAGATGTGACTTATCTAAGATACAAGTATTTGAAATACAGATACAAGACTCAAAATACATATTTTCATCTTGTATCTGAAATACTTTTTTGAATATTCATCTTGTATTTAGATATATTATTTTGGTATCTTAGTATTTTGTAAATACTAAGATTGCTAAGATACTTTTTTCCAATGATGTACCTACAATGAGACCTCATCGAAGAAAAAGTAGTGATAAAATGTTTGAAGAACTGGTTTTACTTAAGTCTCAATTAAAATCATAAAAATATAGTATTTTATCTTGTCACATTTGCGCGATCAACGCGATTTATTCGTAAATAATTCACGTAAAAAATAAACTTACATTCAATAAAATGTGTTTTCTTACAAAAGAATTTTATCTTTAAAAAGTATTTAGAAGATGCGTATTTTGTATCTAGTATTTCAGATACCGTTCCAGAAAGTTATTTGTATCTGTTATCAGAAATAAGTACTTGATTTTAAAGTATCTAGCATTTTGTATTCCAGATACTTTGTATAGGGTATCTTGTACATCACTGGAAAAAACATGCATCTTATAGTCAATGTAATACACGGTATGTTAAAAAGATTTAGAATGGTGGTGATATTGTAGGTGTAGTGTTTTTTCATTTGTCACTCTTCTTCGCTGTAATATAATAAGAATTTAAAGTGTCAGACATAAATTTCAATATTTGTAATACTCCAGCCCTGGAACTGAGTTATCTTCCTCCAGGAAAATATACCTTTAAAGCAGTAAAACAAACAGGTTAAGTATTTTTTAATTCGTTTAATTTATTTTGTGGGATCACAATTCAAACAACAAGCATATATACCTTAACTTCAATGTAAAACTAAAATTCTTTATGATTTATTTTTTGAAAAACATGCCAGCAATTCAATGCCGGTGCTTTAATACTCGTACATAATTCAATCCAACATCCGACATCTTTAATTCTTTTAAAACGTCAACTTTATATAGATTTTAAACATCAATACACACTTTAAATACATTTTGTGGATAAAATCATTTTCAAATATTATTTTATAATGTTCCACAACTCTTACGATAAATTCTATGTAATTCACATTAAACAATTTTCTTTTCTGATGTAAAATACAAATTAAGAATTAATGCATCAAATATTTCTGCCTTCACACTGTTGCCTAAATCTTTAAAATATTCAATACAATTTACAAATTCAATAGCATTGTTTAAAAACATACATCATTTGAAAAAAAGGATAAGAATTACCCCAAGATGACCTCAAGGGAATACAAAATTTTTAAATAAACAAGATGGAGCATTAATTTGACTCCACTTTTTACTTTATAATAATGTAAATATCTAATACCATAGTTACAAAATTTGCATAATATGAACCATACTAATAAAAAATCTTAACTCTGAACTTCCATAAGAAAGGAAGGGATCGATATTTACAAAATTTATCTCAATCCTTTGTCGGGACTCGCTCAACATTGCCACCGTATTGTCAAATTTAAATATATTTCAGATAAGTCAGTTTTCAATGTCTCAAAAATACTGCACGGAATATGTAACTGTTTTGATATTTGTAATTTTTAAAGTGATTATGGAACATTTCAAATAATTAAACTGAAGTAACTTTTTAACGACACAAACAATGTAATTTCACAATGATAACTATTTCGTTTTTTGTTTCATCTTTTTAACACAATTTGGATTGTAAAGTATTTCGTATTTAAAAAATGTAGGCAACAGATTCATATGCGGAAAAAACAGGGCCATTCTTAAAATTTACCATCTTTTTACAAAAATATATTGTCTTTCAAAATGCGGTTAGTTGTTATTAGCCATTACTGAAAATTAAATGGAAGACTTACGCCGCGTGTGAAGATAGCGTCCCATGTGTAAGTGCCTCACTTACGTGGGGATAATATCTTCCCTCGGAGGCCTCAGGTGCTGGGGAGGCTCATACAACATCAGACAAATGATAATTGTTTATTATTGCTTCTAATTGCATGTATGTATGTATATATATAGTTAGTGGCTTAACTTCTCAATAGGCAACTCAAAAAGTATAGAGTTCTGGAATACAAAAAATGTTAGTACGAGGGCAAGTTAAAAATTATTCCATACTTTTGCCATAACACAACTCAAAGGTTGCCGTACTGCTTTCTGCACATGCGTGCTTAGAGTTGGTACAACTGCGGTCACGTGTGCAAAATTGTATCCCGATCAACCTTCCAGCTATTACAGTGCGAACATGTCCACTATGCTAGCAGTTTGCACCAAGGAGGAACAATGATTTGTGATCCAATGTGGTTGGAAGGTGTGGGAGGGGCTGAAATTCATTGTAGACCTTTATCACATTATGAGGAAAGTGCTTTATAGTGTAAAAGTGTTTTTTGCGTATCAAGAACTTTAAAAGTGGCCGGACGTGTGTGACACACAAAGAGGAAGCAGGACTCTCGTTAACTTCCACCACGGACAAGATTCAGCAAGCTCGAGAGGTGGTTCTAATGAATAGATGTGTTACCATTGGTAAGGTAGCGCCAAAAATATCAGTCATGGTTTCGCCTATTATATCATCCATGATGTACATGTTAAGTAATCTTTGTTTAAATAAATTTTGACGGCCCTCTTAGCCCAGTGGGTCTAAGCCCATTGGCTTCTCACATCGAGGGTTCCGTGTTCGATTCCCGGTGAGATCACAATTAATCTATGTAAATAAAAAAATTGTAGAACAAAAAGTGTAGATAATTTTTGACTTGCCTTTGTATATTTTACCATATCAATGACAGCATGTTCATTAATATCAGCATCGGAATAAATTATAAATTAAAATTATTACTTTGGATATCATTTTCACTTAAAACAAGTTGCGTGTCGCGCAACTCAAAAGATATCTCAACAAAATAATTGTTTAATATAACCTTAAGCATAAATGAATATTTTCAAGTCTTGGACTTATAAGCGGTATTATTTATTATCAAATATTTAATATCAAAGCTACGGACTAAGCTTAATTAATCATACATGGTCTATATCATTATTGTCATATCAAATACATCCTTCCATATGCATTTTTAATCAGCAAATCAAAATAAATGCAATATTTTCCTTCACAGAAATTCAAGTAATAAATAAAAATAGTATCTAAATGACTAATTTACAACTTATAATATAATTATTAAATATGATGAGGGCAATGATGAATTCCACAGAAAATCGTTTCAACTATAGCTGATCAGAATTGTGAAATTACCTACTGAAATCAATTAAATTGAAAATCATTTGTAAGATATAAATATATTGGAAATTTACTCGGGAAATTAGTGTGGAGTATTTTGCTGTGTGGATGTGAGACATGGTGCATTGGCGACAGATAAAAAAAACGATTAGAAGCTTTCGAGATGCGGACCTACAGATGTGCCCTAGGAATTTCCTGGAGAGACCACATTACGAATGAAGAGGTTCTCAGCAGGATCGATGAAACAAGGCATATGATGAATATCATCTCGAAAAGTCGTGCAAAATGGATGGAGCATATTTTACGCCATGAAAATCTGCTCAAAACTATACTGGAGGGAATGGTAGAGGAAAAGATTGCCAGAGGGCGCCCTCGCCGTGAATATCTTGAGCAAGTGTGCCAAGATATGAATTGTGCCTCCTACATAGAGCTGAAGAGGATCGCCGGAGACCGAGCAGAATGGAGAAGGAGATGTGCTTTGCTGCAAACCAATCCCACGGATTGAAACCCAGGAAGTCGGGAAAGGAGCTTACAGGAAAATTTTGGGTAGTTTTCAGGCCATACAGGCCAGATATTTCTTTTTTGTAACCATCTCAGAAAAATATTTTTATTGATTAAATAAATAAATATTAATATTGACACATTTTACTTGTACGCAAGTAGTTTGAAAGTGAATTTTTAGATTAGATTTAAAATTGGTTTAAATACTTTATTAATAAAAAAACACATTAAAATAAAAATAATTTATAAAACATTAAAACAAATAAATATTTTATAATACACAGTTTGAACTTTAAAAAAATTGAGCAATACCTTCAGAAGTATTTATAATCTTATTTGATATTTTGCATACAGGATACATACATAATAGTATAATAATTATCAATAAAACTAAGGATTAAAGAAAATAGGAATGTTTACATCAATATTGTCAAGTTCTTAAAAATACAGATATGCAAAATATATCAGAGAAATGAAGCTGTTACTCTAATATTGTATCACACATATCAATTTCAATAATTACAATAATTTGACACATTTTATGCTCTCTATGTATAATTTCACAATCAGCTAATTATTATAGACGTTCCTCAAAAAAACATGGTAGATGATCATATTATATAACAGATTATACTTTCTGTGTTAAATTTTTTCTTTACTTTTGCTACATTGCCTGATTCTGACTTCTTTGACTTAAGATGAGTTAACTCATCTGTCTGTTGTTGGTTACAAATATAAACTCATGTATTGTTTACAAATATATATTTTTTATGCACACAGTCAACAAAAATTAGAAATAATATTGCCTGTATAATAATATATTGGGCTTACCAATACGTCCAAACACCGACACATACAATTAGGGAATGCAATTCTGATCCCGCGAGATCTGGAAAAATTGGGATTGGAAATTCTAATCTCGAGGGATCCCGAAAGGGCAATCCCGACTCGGGATTGCATTCCCTACGTACAATGTGCCCACATGAATTAACACAGATAATACAGAATGTATATTTTGGTAGTTTTGTTTTTTGATATTTTGATATCTGAATAATTTTGATAAATATTTAAGGAACTTAATCAACTTGTACTGGATACAAAAGATTTTGTGGAACGTATGAAAATGGAATGCTTACTTTTGAATACTACAAGCTAAATAAATTTTACGTAAAATAATAAATACATATAAGTAGCTGTTTAAAATTGTCCTATAATAACCTTTTCCATGACACTTATCATTTAATATTTAGACACAATGAATATTTTTCATTACAAAGTAATATAATGTAGCTTTCATTGTATTCCATTATCTACTAATATGATATATACTGTCGTTGGATTGAATAACAGATCATACATTGGTGAATTTTAATACACCCAATATTTACTAACTTGAGAACTCAATTATTTATTGATATTAATAAACAATTCTATTCTACATAGTGTCAAGTAAATTTATCAACAACATTAATATTTAAATTCCATCGATATACCTATGCCAGAATGGGGGAAGTTTCCTTTATCCTTTAAGATTTTAGTAACAATTTTAACAAGCCCTATATGAAAATGTGTATATATTAATATCATGTATTGTACAGGTGTCCCACGGTAGATTTAGGATTTGAAATTTAGATATGTATTTGTACAACTGTTACGCGGAAGAACGGGGAGAGGGCACAGTTTGGTGTGGCATTCGTTTAAGTGATGCACCTAGTGAAAATTTGATTAGAATGTGGGTACAGAAGTTCCATACAACAGGTTCAACCATGATCAGCCCAC
This sequence comes from Agrypnia vestita, assembly GCA_016648135.1. NCBI lineage: Eukaryota > Metazoa > Arthropoda > Insecta > Trichoptera > Phryganeidae > Agrypnia > Agrypnia vestita. The sequence continues at coordinate 82,306 of JADDOH010002870.1, forward strand.
GGCCAGGTCCCAGCCAGACGCCAAGAACTGAGAAAGTATTGTATTGAACGTGTTTAGAGCAGCGTACGAGAAAATTTGTAACAGTCCGTGCATAAGAAAGTGCCGGCTTTTGGGCTACAAAAACGATTTTAAGCACAGAAATCAAACTTCATCCTTATAAGATCCAATTGGTCCAGGCTCTTTAACCGAGTGATTTATAGAGTGCGTAAGGAATTCTGTGTAAACATGTCAAGCTGAATTCAAACTGTAAACACAGTTTGGTTCAGTGACGAAGCACACTTCCATTTAAATGGATTTGTCAATAAGCAAAACTGTCGCTTTGGGCACCGAAAGGACTAAACCTGCGATTAAAACATCAACTAGTTATAATCATTTGGGTCGCTGTGTCCACCAATGGATAATCGGAGCGTTTTACTTCAAAAATTCATCAACCACGTGCATCAACCAAAACCATTGCTGCATGATAAACAAACATTTTGGGCTAAGAGAGCTTCAATCATGCAGCTCGCACACGTGATTCCAACAAGGCGGCTCGTAGCCCAGTGCGCATGTCACTGGCTTCTCACACCGAGGATTCTGGGTTTGATTCCCGGTGAGGTCACAATCAATCTTTGTGATTAACTCAAGCCCGGGTGTTTTTGTGATGTGTTTCGCTTCAGTGATTGGATCTCTTGGCCTGTTAAGGCGTAAAAAAAAGATGGCGCTGCACCACACACAGAGGGAGCCACTAAGAAACTTCTACATAAACAATTATGCAGAAAATTGATTAGTGAACATTTTTCTCCGGGAGTATAAGCGCACAATAGCAACACAGTGGATATATCGGAATTAAAAAATATATATAGTGCGAGAATTGAACGCTATTTCCCGATTACCACTGCAACGTGTTGCTCAATTTGAGTAGCTTGTTGGTCTTGTGGTTAGGATGCTGGCCTCGTGATCCAAAGGTCGCGGGTTCGAACCTCACTCCAGACTAGCAAGTTAGTCCTATTTTCATAGCACAAGCGTTTAGTTTAGTTTGAAAATAGTAAGAATATTGATGTGACATGTATTCCGTGTTCACATCTCTATTTTTTTAAAAAAAAAAAAAAAAAAGATTCCGTAACTGAACACTGTACTGCTGAATCTGCAAAAATTCTCTTTTTGTTTAACTGTCTTAAATCGTCAAATTTTCTCTATATTTACGGACAATATTATAAAAAAGGAAATAAAGTTTTTTTAATATTATCTGAAAATATAGGGTAAATCGGATGATTTAAAACACTAAAATGAAAATTAAATTTTTGCAGGTCCGGCAGTATACATAGGGACCGTCGATATAATTTCTATTTATTTTATTTACAGATCCTAAATCTGCTGCGGGACACTCTGTATATTATAAAATAACTACATTTACTGAATATGCATTTCAAAACACAAATATGTCAAATAGGATTATCTCACATATTTGGATATTGGAATGAAATTATCTCATAATCTCATATAGGTATTCGAGTTTTTTTTATCTTTAAGTGTGATTTAATGCGATGTAGAAATGTAATACTCATTTTTTAAATAAAAATTACACATATTTTCAAACAACTCCACACCATTTTAATAAATGTTTGATTTAATTCCCCCATTTCGAAATGTATTTTCCAAAACATTCATTAAAATTTCTCAAAATGTGTATGTCATTTAACTCATGGGTACAAATTTATATACCTAATATAATTTTGTAAATATTTTAGAAAATTTTCCAAAATTGTTAATTAAATATCTCTCATATAAATAGTATATGAGATGTAAATAAGGTAGGCATTTGTTGTATAAAATTTACTCAAGATGCCATCTCTTGATTCCTCGGTTACAATTACATGTTATCTAAATAATACTTGGGGGCCAAAAAAAAATGTGAGTTATTTTTAATTTAAACATAAAAACTGCATTCTAAGTAATACGGATTTCATCCACACATCGAAGACAAATATGTCAGTGTAAAACATGTATATTAATTACATCAAAATGATTCATCATTTTATGATTTATGATGAATAATAGCAAATAAAATGAACTTACACTTATGAAACAATGTGTAGTTTGTTATGTCAGTTTAGCTATTTAATAATATGTATAATAGTCACAAATAGTAAACACTAAACTTTTACATTCAAGGATTAATTTCATTATTTATGATGTCAATCTTTTAATTATTGATAATGTCACATGAAAAGCAATGTATGATGGTTTGTATAGACAAATGTGAGTGATATATTTTAAAGAATGCATATAATAATCAATTGGAATCAGATTTTGGTGACGGAACGAATTGTTATAAAATTACTTTCGAAACTTATTACAGTTGTGCTAAATTCACATTGTGTATGCTCTCAACACTATCTACACATTTTTTAGCTACAAACACTGTTCAGTACAATGCTTCTCTTACAAATTACGTCTTTTTTCATATTCAGAAATATTTATGAATACTTAGCCTTGGCATTAAAAATTTTAACGTTATTTATTGACATTTTCATATAAGTTTGCAAGACGAGCAACATATGTTAAAAAATGGATTTATACAAAAATAAATAAATGTATTGAGTGGAATGTAGAATGGGATATGTGCGAATATGATTTCAAACATTCATTTTAAACTACATATTTGATACTAAAGCTACTAACATCCATTAATATTTGATATTGTATTACATAATATTAAAACAATTATAAATACTGCTGTCGGAGTAAACATATGATTTGCAACAGAAGGGCGAAAAAAGTAGTAGCTGCTCATTTTCTTGGTCATTTTTTAGGGTTCAAGTTTCAGCACTACTTCATCAACATTTGTAATACCTCCACTCTTCTGTGTCTTTTAAACTTGCGCTGCCTTTGGTTTTCCAACAACCATCAGGACTTTTTGTAACAACCTTGTCACGCTCACTGAAACAGAAAATACAACATCATTTTTTGAAACACTTCTGAAATCTAAATTTTGTAAGAAAATATAAATATTTACATATCTTGGATACCTATGAATTAAATACTTCCTCAACTAAAAATAATTAAATAAACAAGTACAAAATTCGTTTTATGAGGTTGTTCAGAGAAAACTTGTTACATTAAACAAATAAAAAGGTAAATCAGTTTCACCAACACGATATAAATTTTGAAATAAAAAATTGTACATATCGTAAAATAATATTTATATCACAGTTATTCTAATGGACTATTTCAAAAGTAGATAGTTTTAGTTTATAAAATTATACATTTTATTTTATAATAACTAAAAATTTGATGTTATAGTAACTAAAAATAGGTACCTATTTTATTTTTAGTCTAAAATATGCGCATTTTATTTTGTAATTATAAAAGATTTCACAACTATATAATACATTGGACATGCTTTGTATTTTCCGTTTGACGTTGAGTTCTTACGTTTGTAAGTTTAAAATCGAGTGAGATCTTTCATGAAATAATTACGACTTGTGCACTATCATATAAGTACCTACAGCTGATAAATAATTTGTTAGTCAGTTGATTATTCAAATAATAAAACATATTTCCCATCATGCAGTGAGCAGGAGGTGCTAAACAAAATGTCATGCAACGTGAATTGTGAGGAAAATAAAAATGTTTTGGGAAAAACCTTTGTTTTTGGTCGAACTACCATCATTAGTTTTTGAAGAGCTTGGGTTACTCCGCCTGTTGAAGGAATAAATAAGGAAAACATAAAAATAACAAATTCTACAAAATATTCTATCAAGTTAGTATAAAAATGTATCAAGGAGAGACCATCACCAAACCACATTTGTATACAAATGGTTTACAAATAATTTTGTTTTTTGAAAATGAATAATTTCAAGCAATTGCACGAATCGAACTCTGATTACTACATATTTTTAATATTCTAGATTAAGAATTAAACCAAACATAACTTTTTTAAAACAATTACATTTAGATTACACAATAAAATGAATAATTGATAAATTAATGCTTCAAATATTAAAAATAATCTGTAATCTGTTTGTCAAATGGGTTTTTTTAATTTTGTAACCTAAGTTTTTTTCTTTTATTTTGAAACTATGTATAATGACATACATTTGAATATGTCATGATGTTAATAAGTTGACAAATCAAAACAGCAGGCTTGATTGCCAGAAACTCAGATTACAGATCTAAAAATAGTATAGTACCTATTCAGTGAGAGGAAGGTACCTATGTAGATTTTCAGAATTAATTGGGGGATAGCTCTAGTTACATTTTTTATATGGCAATATTATAATTCTGTTTGTATTAGGATGGATGGTTTTTTTAATAGTTCTTAAATTTATTTATTTTAAAATTAACATATTGTACCGCATGCCCAGTGAGTGTCCTTTGCAAGAGATTAGATTAAGTTAAAAATAGTGTCAAAATTGTTAGTTTAAGTTTTCTCTTTTCCCTCATACATGGCATTATGTTGATCCAAACCTTTTTATTAAAAACATTCTTAAGTAGGTAGATAAGATAATCTTATTACTTACCAGTTGCAATTTGGAAGCACTTTGGTTTGCTCTTCCAAGATATGAACAGGAGGTAAACAGGAACAGATGACAAGATCATCAGAACACCGTATCCTGTTTCTACGGGACTTGCGATCATAGGAACGATGACTACGAACAGAGTGGCTAAGATGTAGAGTATTGGGAAGATGAGATTAACTCGAATTGGACGAGGTAGGTTAGGTTGGGTCCATCGCAACCAAGGCAGACATAGGACTGACACACCAATGCTGAGCTGAAATCAATAATAAATCATATTAATTTTTTTAATTCATGGGGTGAGAATTGACAGCAATAGAAATGGAGGATATCCATGCACTATTGCTACTGATTTCTAACAATCGATGGAAATTAATCATTCTTATAAATTAAATAAAATAGTCATTTTGTTTGTAAGTCATGCAGCTGTATCTCAGATGCATTATATGAGGCTTGAGGTAGAAATACTTGGTAAATATTATTAATTGTTTCCCTAATGATTTTCCCAATTCATTTGTTTATAAGTCCTGATAGAGCTAGAGCCCGTGAACACCAGATCTACGTCATAGTATAAAAGCTGAAAGTTTCTCTGCACATCCCCAATAGAGGTAGGAAGGAATGGCTATTATGAAGTTTGGATCATCGTGGCTTTGGCAGGCAAAAGTGTATAAAATTGCTACCCAAAAACATTAAGCCTATTTTTTAATATTTTTTTCGGGATAATATAAGAGATTAAGTCATCCATTGCCAGACAACTATCGTGGCAACCCCCTGCCAGACACCCTCACACTTTCGTAAATTGTAAGTGTAATTACGTCATAGTATAAAAGCTGAATTTTATATATGAAGGGTCCACTGCAATAATGATAAATGTCCCTTTTACTTTGTTTTGAGATAATTGTTTTTTAATTTTATAAACGGTGAAAGAAAACTCAGATTTAAAGATATAAAAATAATATTTATTTTTGTTAATGCGCATGTTTCTTAGTATTGTTCTTCTGGCAAACGATCTTGGATCATAAAATAATTTAAAAAAATATTATCTTAAATCAGTCTTAAAAATCTGACTATAATGATCACTGTGCACACTGCGTTCACAGTCAATAATGTTAGTTATCCAAATGACTGCCAAAGTCACAATGATCCAAACTTCATAGTAGCCATTCCTTCCTACCTCTTTTGGGGACATTGCGCAGACAAACTTTCAGCTTTTATACTATTACGTAGGTCCGGCATTCACGGGCTCATAGGCTATGATTAGAACACAAAGAAGCAGAACGAGCCTCATCATAAAATTATCTATAAATGTGAAATAATTTTCAGAAAAAATATTCAAAAGGCGATGAAAAATATGAACGCCATTCAATTAAGTAAGAGTATACACTTAGTACATATATGAAGACCCCATGGCAAGAAGTTGTTAACTAACATTTTTGTCAAAAATTAGTTAATAAGCCGTCGAAACTAAATATTGTACACTCGTTCCATTGGAAATAAGTTCAGAACTTAAAAATAATTAGAACATGTTTAAATCATAGGGATGAACATGTTAACTACACTTTTTCATAAAAATCAAATCAGTTACGTGCGTATATTATTTTTCAATAATTTTAAATGGTACATACCATGTTTTGTATTATTAATTAACATGCCAGGTATTTTGTAATTTTGGATAATGGATGGTAAAAACGGATAGCATTTGAAGGGTTGTTTGATGCTCGTGTTTTACCAATTTTAAAAAGGTGTTATTCTATTAAAAATAAGTTCCAGAGGCGAAAAAATGGTTGTTAAGTACATATATACAATAGGGAAAATTAATATATATATTTTTTAGTGCATAAATGCGTTTTTTTTACTTTGTAAAAACTTTTTTGATATTTTAATGACATTAATCAATAAAAATTTATGTTGATTTAGCAATAAAATATATTTTTCAAAGTCGAAATGCAAATGTCTAATTATCTCAAAATGACTTGAAAATAACAACTTCTTGCAATGGGGTCTTCATATACTTAGCATATTATATGCTAAGCATTTCTATAGTACTGAATAAAAAGTTTTTTAAAGAATAAAACAGTAAACCAACCCATGTAGCGAAACCGACGTAGTTGATGAGAGCAAAAATGTTGGAGCTGGTAAGGTAGAGCATGGAGAGAAGGGCCATGATGAGCACCGCCGGAGTGGGGGTGAGGCGTTGCATCTGGATCATGGTGAGCACTTCGGGCATCTGACCTTCGCACGCACCGGCGTAGAACAATCTAAAACATAATATTATATTCATTACTACCTACTTTAGAAATTTAAATGTATGAAATGAAAATGTCGATATGAAGTTTATATGCGTTATTGTCACCATCCATGTCAAAATTTAATATAAAATTTATTACTATAATTAATTCTACTAATAACGTAAACATTTACGCAGATAAATTCCTTGCCTTCAAAATTAAACTCCGCATTATTACCAATAACTTTTTATTTAATTATTTATTTATGGCAAGCACACTCCAGAAGTCGAGATCCAAGTGAAGCCTAATGCGAGGCTAATTGCTGTATTAATATGTATATTAATATAACTAACAATAACGGAATTTCCAACAATAATAGAAGAATTACCAGGTCACAAAGTAAATTCAGCAATTAGCCTCGCATTAGGCTTCACTTGGATCTCGACTTCTGGAGTGAACGGGTGTGCTTGCCATCAATTCAAAACAGAACTCGAAATACAAGGCGCAAAATTCCCTTTGAAAATGGCCAGTGCTATCTGTCCGAAACGTTGGGTACAATATAACAGTCTTTCTCAAGACTACAATACGCGGGTTTTCCTAGAAAATAATCCTTCATCTTTTACCCGCGAAAATCTTAATATTAACATACATGTATGTATGTATATGTACATATCTGTATGTATGTGTGTATGAATGTGTGTGTATGTATGTGTGTGAATTGTGAATTTTTTAAACACGTTTTATAGACCAGTATACATTTTAACAAATAATATTACCAGCTGCGAAAACTGATTCATGAGAAAGGACTACAGATGTCTCTACCATAGTCCAATCAAATATATGGAAGATTCCTAGATTTGGAACATATTTATATACTACTTTAAAAAATTTGATCATGTGTGGATGTTCTTACGATGGAATTGTTGTTGTTCTTACGATGCAATTTCAAAAATTGGATAATGTACGGATGTTCTTACGGTGGAATTGGTGAATGTTGCATTATGTAGAGTGGTCACTTAAGCCAGCTCATACAGGTTGTAAGCCCTGAGCCATTGTATAAGTGACTTCCATAAACGTTTCTCATATAAATAGCTTCGATTCTGTGAGACATCTATAATTCATCTTATTTTACATGCCGGTTCCTAAAGAATAATTATTTACTTATTTATAGCCGACATCCATGAAATAGTAATAACGACTTTTATCAAAATATTTGATTTTTCAAATATTTTTTCCCTGCCAGCAGTTAATAATTGTACTATTCTCAACCCCGGCGACTGGGCGGAACACGAAATGGTTCGCGTTTTTGCTAAGTCCTATATGTCCGCTGGCCCGGGGTTCGAGTCCCATCTCCGGCCGTTAATTTAGTTTTTTTAGCCATGAATTCGAACGAAATGACATGTAACATTCACTATCCAATTCTCGCACACAGTATTTATAGCATTTATTTATTTCGCCAATTAGGTATTTCGCTCGATATCTGTCGCTTCGCAATTCACGGCTGGCCACCCTGGGCGTCGTTTCGCGGCTCGCGGCCGACTTCGCACTGAATCGAACTGTCAAACACGACAACTGCGAGGCGGCCTAGAGCCGCGCTATTTATACCTGCAAACGCTGGTTTTATCGAACCCTCTAGATTATTATAAATGGTTCTCGTTGCTTCTCGGTTGTACCAGGCGTCTCTAGACGTTTCTCGAAGGTTGTAGATAACCCTAGATTGTTATAGGACGTTCTCGATCCTTCAATAGTGTTGTGACAAGTAACATATTACCAGGGGTTCGGACAATGCGTAAATTCTTTTTAGGATCTCGTTACAATATCATATCTGTGTTGATTTAAAAAACTTCATAATTCTTTTTCATACTCTGTTTTTTTACATTTCTGTTTGTTTTATTGCTTATTATTGTTGATAATTAATATTAAGTACTTGTTTTTCATACTATTTGGGAGAGTGTTGATTTAAAAGCTGTCTTTCATTCATCAGCTCCAGTTAAATATTTCAAGATTACGTTGTTTTGTTGATTGATTGTAACTGAGAACTTGTAAATACTTTGTATACATAAATAAATAAATAAATATCTAGTCAAGGCCTATTTTTCCCAGAGGATTATGGGATTATTAAATTCAAAATACGCGCGCATAGAATGCTACCACTATAAATTGGCGTGCGAGGGAGGGCGTCCCTGTCGCGTAACAGAAGTTGCCAGGGTTAAATTTATTACACAATACATAATTTACAGAATATCCGGTGACCGGTGTCGTAGCCTTAAACAGAAATTTGGTCAGGCAGCACTAAAGAAACCAAGCCGTAGTGGCGGCCGTTCTATCTGTCAAACTTTCATACGGTAATATCGGTCCATTATTTGCTTTTTCAGCTTCGCAAAACTTTAATACTTCATTGGCAATTGTTCTTGCACCATCTCGGACTGTTTAGGATATTTTGGACATAATAATTCAGTGTATATTGGTAATCAAGATGTCACAGCTCCCGAGCAAATACAAAATTGTACTGAATGACAGGGCGAGAGGTTACCGCCGGGAGCGGGCGGGGCGGGTTTTAGTAGGCGTACGCCAAGTTATAGTGGTTAAGCAATACGGCTGAACGCTCGCGGGAATTTTTTTATCTTCAGATGAAGGGAGACGTATTATTAGTACCGTTTTAATGCGAAAAATACTGTTTAAAGTGTCCACAAAACACGCGAGATATGTTAATTTATGAATTTGAAAATACTGATCAGTACGCATTTACGTAGGTAGATACATACGTACCGCGAAAACTTTACAATTGTTTCGAAATTATCGTGACAAACTATGTGGAAGTTCATTGTAATATATTTTTAAGAAATTAAAAATAACAACGTTGTTTTCTTCTCACTATAACACATTAATTTAAAAAAGTTTTAAGTGTAATACTATTGTTAAAATTGTAGTAATACACTCAAAATTCAAACACCCTATATTACATCCCCCCTCTTGTCCATATTAGCCCTGCCCCGCAAACCTACCCCTTCCCACCACTCCACTCCCACACCAGACCCAACAAGTAGTCATTAGTCTTTAGATTTAGTTTAATTTATTACTGAAGATGACGCAGTATGCGTCGAAAATGTTATAATTAAAACTTTTTAAATTAATTAAAGTGTTATAGTGAGAAGAAAACAACATTGTTATTTTCAATTTCTTCATATATTACATTACAATTTGCGTTGTGTGTCGTTGGATGGGGAATCACTAACACACATAGATAACACGTGATGGGTTGTTAATATTTTGTGATATTCAAATATTGTATACAGGGTTATTTGTAAAACATTAATAACCTCGCAGGACTACACTCCTGCCTTGATTATGAGTCGAAAATGTTCAAGCTATTATGACCTAATATCAATAGTTAAGGAGATATGCGACATCAAATGTTGCATTTTTTTTTTCAATATTTCAGACTTATTTTTTGTATAACGTTGGACTATCATTACAGTAACTTTTATCGAGTATGAAAAATTTATTCCCTTTAATAAAAGTCAAATAAAGAAATAAAAACCTTCGAATTCCAATTGGAATTTTTTCAGGGTTTTAATCATTTTATTTAACTTGTATTGAAACGAATGAATTTTTCGTAATTGATATTAGTTACTGTAATGATAGTCCAACGTTTTACAAAAAATAAGTCAGAAATATTGAAAAAAAAATGCAAACTTTGATGTCGCATATCTCCATAACTATTGATATTAGGTGATGATAGCTTGAACATTTTCGACTCATAATCAAGGCAGGAGTATAGTCCTGCGAGGTTATTAATGTTTTACAAATAACCCTGTATATGTATGTACATATATTAAAAATACATGTATTTTAAATGTGAAAATAGTAGATTGCCGTACGATTGCCATAAAAAAAATAGTGTAATAAATTTATGTAAATCGCTTTATTGCAATAGAATAATGAAATCGGTATTTTGCTAAGGTCGTAAGAAGTTTAGGGATTTTCTATTTCCAATACTTTCCAATACTAACTTGTATTTATGATTCGACACGCAGCTTCTACAAGCTGATATACTAAATCCCCGAGGAAAATAACTTTTCCTCTGCAAAGTAATTGACTTTATATTGAAACTGTAAAATAGCTGAGACCTTCACTACAAGCTTATTGGCTCAAAGGATTCGTCGCTGTAACAAAGATTCCCAAACATCCCAAACATTACGAGTATTTCGCGTTTAAATGTATAAAATAATCGTAGATACTGGTGATGCAAGGAATACGAATATTCGTATTCGCCGAAAATTAAAAAATCTTTATAACTGAACGCAACGCAAATTACGGTTTGGCTGTGTACCGTGTATCCGAACACACCTACGTATTCTATTATCGGGGATTCCTCTAACATGGAAAGAATTTTTATCATTTTTATTTTTATTTTATTATATTTATTTATGCAGTAGATACATAATAATGTTTTTTATAATAAATTAATTCTATGTTATAACGTTTTAAAGTCATTATAATTGTATTATCTATATCATGTTATGTGTTTTTCATTGTTTGTGAACCATCAAATTAAATAAATAAATAAATTATACTCCCCATAATATGAGCCAAAGCTCGAGCTTATGGGAGGAGTAATTTACAAGCCAAATTAATGTACAAAAGCAGAAACCATTTAGAAAGGATTTGTTGAGTTCTCAAGTTGTCAATTATTACTTGTTTCACAGCATAACATGAGTTCTTTCATCTAGTTTCGTTGGGTTATTAATAAAGTTAGGTGCTCACTTCATGTAATTTTTGTTTTGTAATACGTATCGTTCGTTTGTAAATTTTAAGTATTAAATCTCTTAGTAAAAAAAGAACAGTGGTGTATTAATTATTACCTTGTTCAATTATTTGTATTCGTATTCACCGAATAGTAGGCTTGATATTCGTATTCGTAATCGTATTCGTGAAAGTAGTATTCGTTGCACCACTAGTAGATACCTATCTAAAAATTCTGTTTTTTTTTTTGTATCTATAATATTTAAAAATACCCGTTTTGACTTTCTGATGTCATTTAATAGCCAGAATGAATATGTCGTTTGTATATTCTTCATTTTGTAATCCGAGTTTTGAGTCTTAGCTCACTACTATAACAAAGCGATCTCAGAAAAATGTGTGACAAAAGTGCGACCAAAAAAATACGCCACACTCGCGACAAAGGTGAATACATAATTTAATTCAGTAGCCATAAGCGACGCTTTTTAGAAATTCCAAAATTCGCCGTTCGAAAAGTCACAACCGTTTTCAAAAAAGTGAAATTTTAAAATGTAAAAATTACCTTCCCTCATTTCCAGTGAATTGTACATAAAACATACATTTTTTATTTTTTTAAATTTATTTAATTATATATATATATATAATTCGAAGTCGAGCAAAACTCATTAGCAGCGTCGCTGGAGAAACCCACTCCTCCACAAACACCTGATGCAGAATTTTTCAAACTTTCACTTGACGGACCCAAACGGTTGTACGCTTTTTGGAGAAGCAGTTCATCGACAAGGCGCCCTGAAGATGAGCAGTGAGATCTGTTCAAAACGTCGGCAGATGACTGGTCCTGACGACCAGAATTTGACGCGGGTTAGAAAGGGTAGTTAGAACTAATATATATGATATATATATATATATATTATATAGATATATAGATATATAGATATATATAATTATATTATTACAAAAATACCTTAAAAATATTAACAATTCTTTTTTTTGTATGTGTATACCTATACAAGGCTAACCTAATTTATTAGACATAAAGAAAGGTAATAAATTATTTATCTAATATATCAAAAATCTTAATTAATACAACAATACAATAATATAATGATACAATACAGTCAAGTAAATAATAATGTAGAATAAGTAGTCAAAAGAGACCAAACTCAATCCCAAAAGACAATTCTACAATAAATAAGAACCCATTCGGCTTCACTGGGGGAATATGCACACAAGCTGCAACCGCAAAACATTCACCGTCATGTAAAATAAATTGAACAAATCAAGTAATTGTACAGGTATCTTCATCGATTCGTGGGAAGTACTCGACAGTAACTCCAAACTAACCAAAAGAGAACGGGACTGACCAAACTGCCCCAAACGTACCTACACATAAAAATACTCCACTCGTCTTTTATTATAATTATAAAACACGGTGCACAAGTCCCCGTCGTTTATTATTTATGTAGATTATAGTTTTGTTTTTGTCACCACTTGTAAGGGCAATCCCCTAGGCGTGGTCACCTAGGCAGATATTTAATGAAGACAAGTAATTTTTAGGGCACCTTTTCTAGCCCCTCCCCTCGTTCGAGAGGGAGCAGAACGATCCTGAATAGGACTGCTCCGTCACCCATGTCGCTGCCGAATCCTAGCGTTGGTGTTGCTGATGGTGTTGCGGCGGCCAGACGAGTACAAAATGAATAGCGAGCCGCGACCGTGCGTCAACGGGACCGACCAACGCAACCTGACCGCTTCCTTTGTGAAGTGAAATGCTATTTTCCCATCGCAAAGCTCATGAGAGGCGCAGGAACAACTAAGTCAGAATGGCGAGGGGATCCTCGATCGAACGACAAGAACAAGAGTATAGTTACCTGGAAGACGTGAGCAGAATCCCGTTGACAGCCCCGAACGTCGACATGGCCACGAAGACCGGGATGGTCCAGGCCATGAAGCCGAAGAGCCGGTCCGCGAAGGTCACGGCCACGGCCTCGGAGCCCAGCACCTCCTCGGGGGACAGGGTGGTGTAGAAGGCCATGTTGGCGCACACGTACACCACCGTCACCAGCGTGCACGAGATGGCGATGGCCCGCGGCAGGTTCTTGATGGGGTCCTTCAGCTCCTCGATTATGAAATTCAAATAGTTCCTGCAAGACGCGGAGTACATTTAGTACTATTTAATATCATAAAAACTATTAAAGAGTTAAGGTTGTTATTACGGTCGTTGGACATATTTTTTACGAATATTTTATACGAACCGTATGTTTTTCCGAGAAACGATTCTCGACGTTTCGTTGAATGCTTATTCAACGTCATCAGGAGGATGACCTTTACCCGCGGAGGTAGAGGGCGGACTGATTACTGCTTTCGAGGGCGTAAATTATATGCACTTTGTTGTGGAGTGTTCACTTCTTCACCGGGATTCGAAGCGCGGATCTCCTCCTATCAGGGGCGGGCGCGTTAAGTAATTGCGTAGTTGCAATATCAAATTTGGCATTTTTTTTCAATATTTCTGAATTATTTTTTATAAAACGTTGAACTATCAGTATTGCAGTAACTAAATTATTACTAAAAATTAAATCGATTACTAAAAATTAATTTGTTTCAATATGTACTAGTAGCTTGTTGGTCTTGTGGTTAAGACTCTCGCCTCGTGATCCAAAGGTTGCGGGTTCGAATGTCACACCAGACCAGCAAGTTAGTCCTATATCGCAAGCGTTTAGCTTAATTTGAAAATAGTAAGAATATTGACGTGACACGTATTTCGTGTTCGCATCTCTATTTAAAAAAAAGGTTAAATAAAATGATAAAAACCATGCAGAAATTCCAATTGGAAAACATAGGAAAGTTTTTATTATTTTATTTGATTTGTATTAAAGGGAATGAATTTTTCATATTCGATATAAGTTACTGTAATGATAGTCCAACGTTTTACAAAAAAATATTGAAAAAAAATGCAAACTTAGATGTCACAATTAAAACAGAAATGTGAGGTTATTGATGATTTACAAATAACCCTCTACAGATCTTCTTCTTCTTCTTCCTTAGCCTGTTTCTCTTCACTGCTGGATGTAGGCCTCTTCCATTTTCTTCCACTCATCTCTGTTTCTCCCCCTTCGCATCCAGGTTCTTCCTGCTTGCTGGACTATGTCATCAGACCACCTTTTGGGAGGTCTTCCGACGCTTCTATTTTTTGTCCAGGGCCTCCACTGTAGGATTCTGGGTGCCCATCTAGTATCCTCCTGTCGAGCCATATGTCCAGCCCACTGCTATTTTAGTTTTGCAATACGGTCCATAATATCGGCAACTTTTGTTCGGCGTCTTATTTCTTCATTTCTGATTTTATCTCGAAGGCTTACGCCGAGCATCTGCCTTTCCATGGCCCGCTGTGTACATTTTAATTTTTGTATGCTTTTTTTCTGTTAGTGTTGCTGTTTCTAGTCCATATGTCAACATCGGTAGGATACATGTATCGAACATTTTTCTTTTCAGGCGTATTGGGATTTCTTTGTTTTCAAACAAGTGTTTCAATTTACCAAATGCTGCCCAGCCCAGACCTATTCTTCTTGGTAGTTCTGCTGTTTGGTTTTCTTTCCCCAGCTTTATCTTATGACCAAGGTACACATATTCATCAACTGTTTCTATTTCCCAATTGTTTATTGTAAATTTGTGTTTGAATTTGATTAAAATTTTTGTTTTTTGTGTGTTCATTTCCAAACCTGTTTCTTTCGATGCTTCTTGATACAGATACTAACCGTATATAGTATTGTACGAGTAATTCATTTTGAAATAAGTAAAAAAAAACATACCGTGGTAATACGATACATGTACTAGTCTAGTGCTACACTCTTTTGAAAAAAGACTAGTGGTAATCTGCAACCGTATTATATTGTAGACGTGACACAGATTCACGACCCCATTGTTGAAGGAATTAGCGCACACGCCCTTTGGTGATTATCCTTTCATCTGCAAATGCACTGCCTCCAGTGCACATTGCATTTTCCTTTGAGTGATGAAGTACGGAAGTACAGGGCAATCAGTAATCAGATTCTGCATTTCTTTTTCACAAAGGCTTTAAATTATGAAATAACTATAATTTTCAATTCTGAGCGCCTTATAACTCGCCATAATAATTTACGATACTAAGTACCAGTCGTTTGATTAGTGGTAATGGTAGTAGTTCAGCAAAAAGCATCCTTTTTGCATTTTTCACTAATCAAACAATTCGTGTAGTAAAAGTATATTTTTTTTGCTTAAGGTCACACACCAAGGTTCGTGCGCGATACGAGGGTGTATTTTTCGTAATTATTTTCAAGCAAACGATACATGGAATTATTTTTATTAATACTCATAGTCAATATATACATATAGAAGAAATACGACGAAATTGCTGCTCGGCGGTTGACAGCGATTAAGCCATAAGATTCATCAGAAAAATAAAACAGAAATATATTTAGAAACTAGACATATAGGCTTACAGCAGGGGAATTTCGATATCTAAAAAAAACAAAATGGCGGACCAGCGAATTTAATTTCCAATTTTCATCAATCATAAAAACAATAGAAGGGGGCCCTTTATAAAAAAATCCCTACGTGGTGCCAAAGACTGGATTTTCGAACAGTTTAAGACTTGGCGTATGTAATTCAGATATATAGTTTTTTTTATGTTGTCAACCAGGTTGAAAAACGTAGTTTTGAGAAAAACACATTCAAAATTTTGCTGAAGGATAATTCAACATACAAACACAATTTTTAATTTGTTTTTTTTTTGTTTTTCAACGTTAGTCCTCTATTCTTGGACCATACAACAGCTCCTCAACAACCAGAGACTCATCAACAGAGGGTGGTCAGGTAGTAGACCCATTCGACAGTCGCACATCTGCCACTCGGCGCGGTCGTGCGCTTTGAACGGTTTAACATAAACCGCTGTATCACCGTCAATTTTACAAATTCTTTAAAACATTTGGTCAGAGCATTCTTAACAAATGCATCTTTCAGCAAATGAAAAAAAAAAAAAAAATTTACCGTGGTCTGGGGCCTCAACTATTACTTGTATGCGGGTCGTCGTAAAACTTACGCGAGATTTTATTTACGAAGACCTGCAATCGGCTAAAATGAGAGACCTAACATTCACATCCATAATGATCGATTGTATCTGTGCTTTAAGTTTATCAGTTCAATACGTATTTAAATTCTCCGACAAAATCTGTTTAGGTAAAGCAAAGTATCATGCGTTCCTTGCTATTTATCAATACTTCTTGTACATAAGTTTTCGCCAAATATTTTAGTAGTTTAACCGATTCCAAGGCTTTATCTCTTAGGACGCATGGCGATAGTGGCGATGGTGTCTTTCCGATCCTCTTTTAAGGGGGGTTACCACCTTGACATTTTCTTAAAATCGTTTTTTATCACTTTATCATATACTTAAAGTTTTACGAAATATTTCAGTCGTCACTTATTAAAAAATTCCAAAAATTGGGTGATTTATAGCGATTTGAAGCTAGCGTAGGAGGTGAATTCCATTACTCTTTTGCGTTTATCTCGAATCTTCCTTATTCAGACTTGTGGGGAAAATATATAATAAAATCTATACATTAGTCAATATATAATATATACATTAGTTATTTACATAATACTATGCTGATTTTGTTCAAAAATTTGTTTAATAAACATTGTTTATTACGAATTCTATGCTGTTTGCTTATTACGAATTCTAAACATGGATTTTTTTTAGGAAAATTTCAAAGTGATTTCATTTGCACAAAAAAATTTTTTTTTTCTCGATACGCTACATCATAGACATTCATTCTGAACTAAGCAATATTGCTGTTTCTGTATCTTGAGAGTTATTGTATAACATTGTGACGCAGTTTTATTGGCGTTTTATGTTTGACAAGTTTGAAATTAATGAATTCAATCAATTAGAAAGCTCATTATAGGTAATTGTGAATAACTTAACGTTTGATACGTTTTAGAGCTTTCTGATTGATTGAATTCATTAATTTCAAACATGTCAAACTTAAAACATCGAAATTGGCGGTAATACAATGTTATACATCTCTGTCAAGATTGGGATAAAGATAGACATCCCAATATTACTATTCTCAGAATAGCACAGACTACATCAATTAACTTTATCATTTAACTCATTTGAAATTTTCAAAATAATTTGTTGATAAATAATATTAACCAATGCATTCCGTAAACAATAATAATAAAACGAATTTTGTATGTGTAATAGTTACGTTAAAAATATTGGAATTTGAAAGAATTTTTGATGCCTCAAGATGGTATTAATTGTTAATACCAACTCAAAACAAAACTCCTTTATGAACAGATCCACAAATTCATTTAACACAAACTATCACCACATTGACATTTTCAACGCATCAATAAGAAACATAAAACAAACAATATCTACACTACCGCACCCAAACTAATTTGTACATTATATCCTCCCTTTCACTCCCTTCCCACATTCCCCTCCACCCTCTCCACTCGTTATTAAAGTAAATTTTTATATTCAGTGAAAAATTTGTAATTGGCATAATTGTAAAAACCATTATTTCATATTTTTAAGATTCTTGTTTTGCTGTTAATTTTCCCCAAAACAAAATAAATAAAATAAATAAATAATGTGTCGCAAGCAAAAATCTAATATTTTAAATTAAAGAAAGGGTAGGTATCGATAAAAATAGGTTCTTGTCCTTTTCATATGTGATTCGAGAAACCTAACTAAAGCTTTATAGAAATAAAATATATTTTTGACAGATTACTTCAATCAAAAGCACATTAGTAGAAGGCGCCGACTCACCATCCGTTGTAGGCAAAGAGCCCCGAGTAGAAAGAGAGCGATAATGACGTCACTTCCGTCTTGGTGTTATCGAAGGTGAAATGCTCCGTGTGGCCTGCGAACAAAGGAACAATTGGTGAAATGTGAAAAACGGAAAGTACTGAAATAAGTCGTCCTTCAGCTATAGAAAACCTGCCCCACCTGCTGCAAATCGAACTCTGTCAAAGTATTCACCATTTTACTGTGATGCATTTGATGGGATACAGTTTGATCACTAACTTATTTGTCTAATTTGTCCAAATCGTATAATATTGCTAAATTAAAATGCCCTTTCACTCCAAAAAAATCACCCAAAATTTTGTTTCCTAATACAACAACAACAAAAAATAATCAAACATAATGATTTCCTTGTCTGTCTGTCCGTTCGTTCGTCCTAGGGAATGCAATCCCGATACCGCGAGATCTCGAGGCATTTTACGAGATCAATCCCGAACCGAAAAATCGGACGAGATTATCGGGATTGATCAGCATTTTTTATGTTTTGTATATTTAATTGCGTATGTAGAGCTTTTAGTAAGTACTTAAAACTTATGTTCATGTCACATTCAAATAATGAAAATTGCTTTGAATAATATTTGCTGTATTTTATCAACCTAACATAGTAATAAAAACTACTACTAGTTAGTTGTTTTTACTCCACTACATTGACTGATTGATGCTTGGAAAAACGCCTACAAACACTTTAATGCAATGATTAATAATGAACATTTTATTAAAATTGCTGATATAAAAATGCAAGGCATTGTCGTTAATTGCTATTCAGCTCTGTAAACAAAAAAAAAAACACAAAAGTATTCGGGATCCCGATCCGTAGTGATCCCGCGGGATTGGAAATTCTAATCTCGAGGGATCCCGAAAGGGATTCCCGACTCGGGATTGCATTCCCTAGTCCGTCCGTCTGCCTGTCCCCGTAATTTCGTTCGTATTCACGGCTAAAAAACGGCCAGAGATGGGGCTTGAACCCCGGGCCACCAAACCCGAACCGGCCGATTAACGCATGTTGCTACGGCCGCCTCTCTGTAGACCGCCGAAAAAGATGCTATAAATATATACTGGGGCTTAGCAAAGACGCGAACCGATGTTCCGTCATTTTTGACGGGTTACAGCTAGTACTCTATAATATTCATTAGAATTAGCGGGTGGGATGAAAAATATAATTGGACTTTAAAACAAAATAAACTATTTATTTTTGCCAATTCAGATCACAATTTATAAAATCAGTGTTTCTCAAGTTTCTAATTGTTTTTCCAATTAGCGTAATTTCTCCCAAGGCTTATTTAGGATTATTAATTGCCTAGTCTAGATTGTTCACGCAGCCTAGCTATGCCAACAGCTGTTTTACGTTTTATTGGCCACTCCAACTAATTATTAATATCATAATAAAATATTTATTAATATATAGCTGTATAATTTTAAGGCTGGGTGTTTTTGTGATGAGTTTCGCTACATTGGGCCTCATTGCTTATTGTAGCTCTAAAAAATATTATTTAGGCGTTTATACAGGGTGTAATAGAGCTTTACATTACTTTACAGTAGATTCCTGCCTAAAGTATGAATCGAAAATGTTGTAACATCAACAGATAAGCGACTTCAAAATTTGCAATTTTTTATGTACCTCTGACTTATCTTCTATAAAACAATAGACTACCATTAAAGTAACTTATATCATGGGGTAACATATTGTCACGAGAGTCTAAAAACATTGGTAATTTAACGGTCCACACGAATCTAGAATCAAATTTTCTCGAAGAAACCATAAATCACTAGAACTAACTAACTAACTAACTAACCATCACGCCGTTTCCCCGCAGGGGTAGGCAGAGAGGATTGAACGCCACACTCTTCTATCCTGGCACACCACTTTTGCTTCGACCACATTCATACATCTTCTCATACACGTTCTACGGTTGTTGCGGCTTTTAACAAGGCCATCCTCAAATACTTGTAGTACCTGATCGTGCCAGGTCTTTCGCGGACGCCCTCTATTCCTGTTGCCTTCAACACTCGCCTCATATATTTTCTTAACCATCCTTTCCTCGTTCATACGTTCCACATGACCAAACCATCTCAGCACTCCTTTCTTTATTCTATCTACCACACTACAGTCAGCATTGCATTCACTTCTTATTTGTTCATTCTTCACTCTATCGACCAAGGATTTTCCACACAAGCGTCTTAGTGACCGCATTTCTACCGCATTTAGTCTATCAAATCACTAGAAATATGGAGAAACCAGTCAAACATTCTCGCTGCATCGCGAACTCTGACATTTATGTACAAAAGCGATGCAAGCGCGCGAGCGAGTCAGTTATCTCTGACAGCGGGCTAACGCCGTAAAAAGCGAAACCAGCAGGCGAGCAGTGGACAGCGCGAATAAAGTGTTCCACAGACGAGTGACTTATGAGTACGAATTACGAAATTTAGTGTGAAATAAAAAATAGTGCCCCAATTTAATTCGTGTCTAGTAAATTAATTAACAGAGAATCATTTTATTTCAGTTAGGGGAAAACTTTTAGTACAATTGTATTGATGAAATCGATGCATTTCATTGGAATAACGTATCCTCTGTGGATGTGTAATCTTTTTGTTTTGACTGTACGTTTTTGAGAATAGTATACAAACAAATCGTCAGAAATCGAAACATTGTAATGCTAATTTATTGTAGGCTGGTAAGTATTTCAATTATCACATTTTTCAAGGTAACCTGTGTTCGCCTTTCGTGCTCGTTGCCATTAAAATATTTTTAAAGAAAAAAATTAAAATGTGTAAAAATAAAATAATTTAGGTACAGTAGCCGGCAAACATCTTGACAATTTTCGGCGTAGTGGGGGGAAGTTTGCGCATGTACCATTCCACCAACGAGACCCAAAATTTGTCTTCTGCGCATTCCCCCACTACGCCAAAAAATTTCAAGAAGTTTGCCGGCAACTGTACTAAGATTGTACATCATACTCAGATAATTATATTTTCATTTTAATACAAATAGTTTGAAAATGGGATTTTGCTTTCCTGTAAAATAAATACTTTCTTTAGATACTAGAATTTGTTATTTGGCAATAATTGCATTTACATTGAAATAAGGTGGCTTCCCACGTGTTCCTTTCCCGGTATTAAATGTGATTGTCGTCATTAATGGCGACAAGGCTTACGTTTAATTGGCTAGTTCAAAATATCGTAAAACATTAACATTGTCGCTTACGGGATTATCTTGTACGAGTTTCTAATCTAATTAGCCATCAAATCTCTTTGGCGCACAGCCATCAAAACTGCGAGTTTGCTTGCCATTCAGCAGGGCAAGGCAAAAACGAAGTTACTGGCAGTGGCGTGCAGCGCATACAAGCAAAAAAGATGTGCATTAGTAAAGATTCTGAGAAACAAATATTAATTAAATAATCCTTATCTTAAGAAAAAGTTAATTTAAAATTCTAGCCGTAATTCATCCTATGGCTACAAGTTTTATTTCCGACTTTTCTGTACCAAACTTCATGTCAATTCTTCATTTATCCCACTTGTTTACGTCAAACAAATTTGTTCCATAGATCTAGTCAAATCGAGAAGAAACTCGTCCAGAACCGTGTATTTTTACTATCCGCTATGTCTGTGAGTTTTTTGTAATGGACAAGTAAATTTTTCGTAGAATAGCGTGTTTCTTCGAAAGGTCCAACGTGACGCGAGAACTGTGCGCACGTCGTATGCAGAAATGACACTTTTACAAATTCCATAGCTAGCGCGTTAAACTTGTGTGAATTTCAAACTTCAACTGTCAACATCTGCTAAAAGTGAGAGAGGTGCGTTTGTTCTTGTCGATATTTATTTTAATTTGAATTATTGAGTTCATTGATTACAATTAATCGTATAAATTCAATCCGTTTCTGTTTACATGAGTTAAGTTTATGGTAATTTACAAAGAAAGTTCGTTAAATGTAAGTTTTTGAACATTTTATATCTGAGGCAATAATGGATATATTTATTCATGACAACATTGTCATCGAAGACATTATAAATTTTTGATTCATAAACCTTTTTCCGTTTGTCGCATAGCGAAAAGAAACGTATTATTGAAGTTGGTCGACCAATTCCCGATTTAATTATAAATAAACCGTCTGCGAAGTATGTTAGACATTTTTGCCGTAGTATATTAAGACTTCATGGGTTGGAGGATCCCTTTCATTACATAAAGTTATTTATAATTTAATATTTTGAGATATCTGGGGCGGCTATTTTCTAAATGGCCATATTTTCTGCTTCAAACACCGACGACGACGTTATATATATACACTTTTTTAAATATATTATTAAGTTGGTCACAGCATAACCTATGTTTATACCCACTGCACGCCACTGGTTACTGGTATTCATTCCCATAAGATCGTTTCATATACAAAAATTCATAAAGGAACATGTATATTTTACAGCTTATTCTTCAAGAATGGGAGGAGTTGAGCAGGGCCGAATTAAAAGAGCTGGGACTTCAGCAATCCAGCCCCTGGAAAGATTATACTTTTTTTTGTAAAAAGTAGAATGTATTTTTGTACGAAAAATACATTATTAGTTTCTTAGTATTTAGTAGGTATATCTAACGTAAAAATCGTATACTTAAGTTAAAAATAAAATGTAATCAATCGAAACATATTTAAAATAAATAATTAATCAAAAAAATTACGGGTTAACAAAATTATTCGTCGGTGACATTTTATTTTATTTTGCTTCTTTATAAATAATAAATAATATTATACAATATCCAATGCATCATACAGCAGGACCTTTTACAATCCTGCATTGCTTAAAATTGCCATTGTTAAATTAAACTGGTAATTAATTTTAATATTAGTTTTTTTAAATTAATAATTATGTTAATATACAAAATTCACGCAATAAAGTTAAAAAATATGTAAATGAATATGTTTCTGCGAAAGAAAATAAGGATATTCGGCCGTATTCCGAAAACAGCAATATTTTCAGAATACCGCCGATTATTATAATTTACAATGTTTTATATTCTTTACCTAATTAATGTGCCTAGGCCAGCTATGGCGAACCTGTCACCACATAAAAACTATCGATATTTTTCTATGTTTTATTTCTAATAAAATTTCGAAGTGGGTGGACAATTGAATTAACTTCTTATCTTGTCAGCAATGAATAAAAAATACGAGTGAAATATGAAAGTATCGTAAAACGTACAATTATTAAATTTTTAAAATAATTATTATTAGTAAACAAAAAGTGATTTTTCAAAAAATAAAACTCCTGCTAATGAATGAATGATGAAAATAAAAATGACGTAAGTTATCCCGAGCTAAAAAATCTGCAGTGGTTAAATGAACGAGTATTTTATTTGTGTGATACAACAAATTTTAATGAATTTAATAAGAAACTTTAAATCGTATTAACTATGTATTAAAACATTAAATTGATAATTTAAAAATTAGATTAATAAAATATCTGAATAATAAAACTGTGTATTTGTATTTGAGAACTAAACATTGCTGGCCTGACTATCAAATGTTTGATGATTCATTTTCGTTGTTGTTTTAGCCCCAACTTCTTCAAGGAAAAAGTAATAATAGGAGAAAGCATATCCAGCCTATGTAGCCCTGGTTTCGCGCACCGAGAGTTCCGCGTTCTATTCCCGGTGAAGTCACGATAATTTTATGTGGTTTAATCGAGCTTGGGTGTTTTTGTGATGTAACTACTTTAGTTATCTGTTGACCTGTTGAAGCGTTACAAAAGTAATATATGCAAAGTGCTCCCAAGATAAATATCGTACTACATTAATAAAAATGTTAGAAAAGCTTGTCGAGATACGATAAAATAAATACTAGAAAGACGTCTGTAATCGGGGTAAAAATTAATGAATTATGGAAAAAAATATACTGATTAACGTGTCTCCACTACAAGGACTTTTTTGATCACACTTTTTTATATTTTTCTAACCCACGCAACATATGTACATATTTTTTGACGAAGTATTATAATAGTTTCAGTATTTGCTAGAAACACAAAGTAACATTTTCTGGCATACATTTTAAGAAAAAAATTATCAAATTTCAAAGTTCAAAGTTTTACAAAGATCCCCTCCCCACCACTCATTTCACATTTATATTTTTCTTAACATTCTTTCCTCATTAATACGCTTAAGCGTCCAAATCACCCGAGCGACCATTTTTTGATTCTATTCGCTGTGCTTAGTCCAGCTTTATATTCTTCATTCCTTCATAAATAGACGTTAAACATCTTTAATTAATTATATAAAATGAGCCGATAGACTGAAAGACTCGAAAAATAATGAAAAATTATTGCTACATCAGTAAAGTTAAGGACAAACATATACAAACCGAATTATCAAGTCAAAAATTATCAAGCGAAAAATTTCTCACTAATTTATTATTTATCTTGATATTTTGCGTTTTTTAAAAGTGATAAAATATTTATATATAAAACTTCGGTTTATTTTTACTTCTTTTATATTAACTCGTGGCGTCTGCTTGTCTTCTTGTCTGACGAAAAAATTTTGGATCCATTTTAAACCCTTTTCCCGTGATCCAATCGAACTGAAACTTAGCAAGAAAACTCGTTGCGACGATCAAGAAGATCTATCAAATTTTCGTTAAGAAAAATTTTTCAAAGAAAAAATATTTCAAAGCGTCTGGTAGACGCGAAACCTGATTATAGTATAATTTTGGATTTTTGGAAATTTTTTATTACTCCCTTTCGTAGCGTCGCCCGACCGAAGCCCGACGCGTAGGTTAAGCGAAAAAAAAATGGGAGTATAATAAAAACTTGGTTTTTATGGGTTCCTTTTTTAAAATAACTTTTTAAAATAAATTAAAATGTTTGACCGACAGCAAAAAAGGTTCGGTAGCGCTGGCCTAGGCTCCGAAATCGAGGCTGGTAGACTTTTTTCTTTGTTCCAAATAATAGGCTTAAGTACCCCCCCTCGTTTCCCAGCTAATTGAGACTCTCTGCCCTTGGAATAGTTTGACATCTATTCAGTAAGGGCCACCCCTGCATTTTAACCGAGACGGTGTACATAATTGCCCCAATAAATCCTTTTATAATATCTCCTTACATTATATCCTTTGTATTCCTATTGGCGTAGGCCGAGACGCGTCGTATCGGCCGCGGAGCGCTATCTGAGGACGCCGCAACCCTCTACCTGGCGGCGCGGGGTCCAAATCGACACCCGCGCGCATGTCATTTATTGCTTCTTTTTTTTGCTATTTTCACATTATTCGATATTCGTGACATCACGTTGGCACATAAATAGATTTTTACAGAATATTGTTTTTTTTATTATGTGGCAACACTGATTTGTCTCTATAGAAATTTATCCTGCTCTCCGTAGTATCAGTTTACCTTCCGTTTCGACAAGTCTCGCTATCTCGTTGTTAAAGCGCCACAGGACAGACTCTCTCGCTTCCTGCCCTGTAAATTTTCGTTTTGTGTTTAATTGTGCATCCCATAAACATTCTCTCGTCTCATCACCGCCGGACAACGGGATTAACGCGTGTTGGTGGCCAACCGAGTGAAACAAGTTTTTGGTGAGGTGACATCTGGAAGAGCGCCAAGAGACAGAGGTGAGTCGAAACGTCCTTCCCTTTCTCGACCAATACAGTCCATTTCTCGTCTCGTCATTCCTCTTAACCTTTTTATTCCTTATCCTGCTTTCCGCCGAATATTCCCGCCATACCCCACGTACGCGGTGAATTGCATTGCGTACACACACTATTTTATTGAAGTTCACGCGCAAATTCTTTTTGAATTAAAGTTAAATGCTTACACCTACTTTACGAAGAAAAGAAGAACTAACTCGTGACATCTAGGGACGGGGATCGAACCCGTACCCCTGCATATGCGCACGCTTCGCATATCTCATTTCGCGAGAGGTACGAAACTCTTATTCATCAGGACTATGTGAATAAATTACTATATATTGATACACAACAGGCAGAAAAACAAAAGTTGCATTTTGCAATAATTCTTAGAAAATGTGCTGAACATCGGAAACGGGGATTGAGAAAGGGCGGGAGATTGATCATCTGCAATAAAGACTGGAGTCACTGTGAAGAACACTCGTGACAGAGAAAAATGTTCAAGCAGTAGCAGGGTGTTAGAGTATGACGTTCAATATAATGTCAAGACTGCTGAAAATAAGGTAAATAATGCTCTGAGCTTCGTTCTCTGGAATTTTAAGAGAATCATAAAATGAAACAATTTTCTATTTCTTTCTTCTTGTGGCTATCATCTGTTTATTTACTGCGGCCCGGCATAGCGGAACAGGAGATAGGCTAAACCATGTTCTTAGGTTTTTCAGGCGTGATTTTCTTTCTGTGGAACAAATCACGAGTTTCAGATATTTAGGTGTAGGAATCTGTAGCCATAGCGATCTATATACCGAAGTCCGAGAGCAAGTTAACAAAGCATCCACCATATAAGGGTTTCTCAAGAATTTGGTCTGGAAAAACAAAAATATGCATATTGAAAGTAAGATCAAAATATACAAGACATCCGTGCGACCTATTATGACATACGCTGTAGAGACGCGGGCTGACAGACTTCTCAGAACAACTGAAATGAAGATGCTGAGATCCATTACTGGATTCTACGTGACCGTGTCCGAAACGAAGATATAAGGAAAACTTGCAAAATAGAGGACATAGCACGTTGGAGTAGATCCAGAAGGAGATTCTGGCAAGATCACGTTACTAAAATGGACAGTGACAGACTCGTGCATACAGCAGCGAATGAATCCCCTCTGGACGACGCCTACCGGGAAGACCACCGAAAAGATGGAGGGATAGCTGGACCTCGTCATCTCAGGAGGCGTAGTTTTCTGCAGCACAAATCAACAGATCTACTAAAAGAAAAAGAAGAAGAAAGAAAGAAGATTTTCTTTCTCTTCCAAGACCTCGACTTCCGACAATCTTTCTCCGCATTATGTGATACAAGATCTCGCACTACTCTGAATGTCTAATCACATGTCCGAGATATAGAAGTTTTCGGATTTTTATTATTTTAATTATTTATTTTTCTTTATTCATCCGAACCATAACATCTTCATTCGTAACTCTGTCCATCCAGCTTATTTTGAGTATCGTTTTACAGATCCACATTTCGAACGCTTCAAGTAGCTTTATCTATTATTCGGTAAGCGTCCGTGCTTCTACTCCATAAAAGACTATCGAGAACATATCTTTCCATCTTCTGCGCCTACCCTCTAAGCATATCCTCTCTGCCTACACGGGATATGGTGTGAATTAGAGTATACGACTGCTCAATCTGAAATAAATCAGACTGCAGCAAGCTCTATCCGCGGAATACAAAAAACTCTTCTAATTTTTAGTCACAACGTTTGTACCGATATGATAGTCTAGAGAAAGAAACTATTCTGGAAGAAACCTGGAACGGTATACAACATTGGATAGATGCATTGTGCGTGGCCGGAGAAATGCTGGAATTGTGAGTCTTCACAAAAGGGTTTCCCAGATTTTCTCTCGTCATTGCAAGAAGACTAATGTCTCCCAGACAATGCTTGAAAAAAGTATCCTAGAGTTTCTCTGTAAAGGGAAAAAGATCAATAGATTTATTTTTCCTAGAATTATATTCCTACAAAAATTGAAGATGAAAATAACGTGTTAAATGGGGTGATTGACAAGATGTAAATTTGAATAAAATGGAGAGATGTATTATTATGATAATTATTAAATGTTATAGTTCATTTTAAGGTTAAGTCGGTGGGCCGAAGGAAGTATCCAATGAAAGTGAATATGCCATTAATGCTGTGGTTACTACTTATTATTTAAAGTGGCTCGGAGCCGTCAAAATACTGCTAGTTCCTACCTACCTAACTACTTTAAAATCGGAATTATTTGGAGGTTAGATCAACGATGTAGGTACCCAGCTTGAAAATTGTTAATCGAACAAATACACACATTCGAAGACTTATCATATGCAGCAGTCTTGCAATTAGAGTCAGATAATAATATATTAGGTACAATATACATATATATATAATAATATTATATAATGTCACGTACCTATCAACAATAGCGAGATGCGCAGATATTTCTTGCCAAAGTAATTATATTGTACATAACATAATAAAGGTGTGAACTTTTTCACTTTAATTTTTATGTTCTGGGTAAGCTCCAGTGTCTTCACTGAGCTTAAAATTATGAAAATCTATATGAAAAATATACATTTAGAATATTAATCTTATCACTGTATCACAGGGAATTACACCACATATATAAAATGATTGAAATAAATAAACAAATAAAATTATTTAAATAAATACCGTGAGTGGATCTGAAAGACGAAAGATTGGGTTAAAGGATTTGAAGGGTGGATTTAGGGAATTTATTTTGTATCACTAGAAAGACGTACCACCCGGTGGTATATAATATAGTGTATTATTTTATCTAAGTTTTTATTTAAAACGTTAAACTTTCTACAAAGGAATAAAAATAAATGGAAAGTTCTTCAATCAAATTCGCTTCGCAGATAACATGGTGCCCATCAGTGGTGATCTGAAGAACTTCATGTCATGATAAAAGGGCTCTACGACGCTTCCCTAAAAGTTGGTCTAGAGATCTTCTTTTTTTTATTCTTAAAATAGGTAATATAATAACATTTATATTTCCTAATATACACATTGTAAAATATCATTTATACATATGTAAAATATCAAATATATTTCTAATCAAAAGTATGTATCACAAACTTTCTTAGTTTTTTCTTAAAAATTTTCATATTTTTTTCATCTCTAATATCCTCTGGCAGACTAACATACAACTTTATCCCACTGTACATCACAGAAGTTTGCAATCTTTTTTTCTTTCTGAATGGCAATCTTATTTCATCTTTTTTTCTTGTACAATGGTCATGTTCGTGTTGGTTTTCTCTTATTTTTCTTACTAATTCAAATGTATTGTTGTGTCCATTAACAATTTTGTATATAAATAGAAGTACATTAAATTTAATTATTTGTTTAAATAAATGTCATTATTTGTAGACTTTCTAACATCAATTTGATTCTTGTGTATCGATTTCTTTTTAGTATAATTCTCAATGCTTTATTTTGGAGTATTCTTAACTTTTTCAATTCTTCTTCTTCTTCCTTAGCATTTTTCCTTCCACTAGAGATGGACATTAATAAAACCAAAATGATAAGTCCATCCAACAATTGCATCACAAAGGATAACAGGACAATTGAAGCTGTATACTAGTATATCTTGGACAAAATATCAAATTAGGGATGGAAAACTAGATGGTAGAATACCCAGTAAAATTGGATTAGGTTGGGCGGCCTTTGGGAAACTCTATCATGTCTTTAAAGATAAAGATGGTCTCGTGCATTTAAAAAGAAAACTGCATCCTCCCTGTGCTTAGGAATGGCCTGGAAACTCTCTGCTAACTAACTAACTCTGGAAAATCAAGCTAATTGTGCGGACCATACTTTTTTTGACATTAAGAAATAGAACAAATGATATAATAATAATATTAAGTCAATTATATGAATTAACCTAGAATACTATGTATTGTATACAAAAGAATAAGAAGATATATTTAACAAATTCAATAAAAAGAGCAAAGGAAGAAAGGAAATAAGAGAAAAAAAGATATAAAAATAGATTAATAGATGAAGAAAGTACGGTAAATTTATTTCCAGGGGGAGATGAAGGAAGGGGAAATGGATTAGTAGAAGGAATATGGGATAAGGAATAAGATCTGTGTGATAAATATTAGTTATGTTTAAAGTTATGTTTACGTAAACTAAAATGTACACATGAGAGACAAACGCTAGACGTAAGTCTGAGAGATGAATCAGAAATGAGGAAATCAGACGATGGACAAAAGTGGTCAAGGTCGTAGATCGTATTGCCAAATTAAAATGGCAACAGGCAGGTTGTGATGCCAGACAAGGAATAGATAAATGGGCATCAAGAGGTCTGCATTGGAGACCAAGGGACATAAAAGACGGAAGAGGCCGACCTCAGAAAAAGTGGGCCGATGATATCCCAGTCGCGGGTGGTGAGTGGTTAAGAAAAGCCCAGAGAAGAGAAGATTGGAAAATATTAGAAGAGGTCTACATCTAGCAGTGGAAAGATGGCTGAGGAAGAAGAAGAACGAGATTTTAACTTCAATTCTAATAGTAGTTTAAATAACTAACTTATCACCACGCCGTTTCTCCGCGGGGTAGGCAGAGAGCGCAGCGATTTATGTCCAGAAACAATTTTCACGTCGTCCACATGCATGTTGATTGTTCAGACTTCTAGGAGGACCACCCTTCAGTGTCTGGTTAACCTGATCATACTAAATCTGTGACTTTCTCTGTTTCTGAGGCCATCAACACTCGCATCGTATTATACATACATATAGCTTGTTGGTCTTGTGGTTAGGACACTCGCCTCGTGATCCAAAGGTCGCGGGTTCGAACCTCACTCCAGACTAGCAAGTTAGTCCTATTTTCATAGCACAAGCGCTTTTCTTAGTTTGAAAATAGTAAGAATATTGATGTGACACGTATTCCATGTTCGCATCTCTATTTAAAAAAAAATAAAAAATAAAAAATATATATATATATATATATATTATTAGTAAGACGACGCTCAGAAAGATATGAATCAATTATTAGATTATTAGTTCATTAGTTCCATAGCGTTCATTAGTTCCACACAACCAAACCACCAGTGAAGAGGGTATTCTAATTATAACGATAAAAATAGGTGAATTTTCTGTGTATATTTTTATAGGATATTCTGCAGTGTATATGTGACCTCTCTGGCCGATGTTTCGGATCCCGGATAGCCCTGATGATGGATCCCATTGCAGGGTCCATCATCCGGGCTAATGATGAGTCCTGCAATGGGATCCGAAACGTCGGCCAGAGAGATCACATATACACGGCAGAATATCTCAGAAAACTATACACAGAACATTTTTAAAAATAGGTGAACTTCAGCATTTTTTTGAGTAAAACAAAAACGATTTAAAATTTTCTTGCTTCTATAGTATATTTATTTTTATTTAAATTTACCGGTAGGCAACAAGTTTCCATAACAAATTACTGTATACAAAGCATCATTTGTATGTATTCCTTTTTGTATCCTTCTCATTTTTTTGTTATTATCTTTCTCATCTTCATCGTTTTATTTATAAAATAAGCTGAACGCCTGTGCTATGAAAATAGGACTAACTTGCTGGTATTCCGGAATGGGGCTCGAACAACCGACCGCAGGGTCACTAGGCGAACATGACCACTACACCAGCAACTTGATTATTTCTACTGATTTATAGTAATGAGGTTGTTGAGTATTTGAATGTGCCTCCGACGGCGGTATCAGCTGATCATCTGTCAAATATTAAAGATTTTATTAAGTGAAAGTGATAGGAAACAAATTGATCGCCGTTTATTTTAGTGAAGGACGAGTTCCACCAGAGGAACACAAAGAATCCTCATTTCCGGGACGCCTTAGTAACCACTTCCTTTGATCAGAGACATTTTGTGCAATTATCATGAAAGTTTTTTAGATTTTTGATTTTTTATTTCAAATGCAAATTCCCAATAGCAAATGAAAGAACATAAATGGAATATTTGCTCACTATCTCTGCAAGAAAAACAGCGCATCTGTTTTAGAATGAAATGAAGATTGAAAATGTTCTCAGGTTTGCATGGTCGTTCAGAATCTCTGCGTAGTTTTCTGGAATAATCAGCAGCCCTTGGACCCAAGCGCGGATCCAGGGGGGGGGTCACGGTGGTCATGACCCCCCCCTGGGCTGGGTCCAGAACCTAGGTGGACCACTAATTAAAATACTCATACTCACATTCAGTCACTTATTAACTTTATTATTTTTCAGGTACTACTGTATCTTTAAGCAGAATACTGCAATCGAACTCGATTGATTTAAAAAAAGCTGCGGTCGCCATTAATGATACTATAAGTGTTCTACAAAATAAAAGAGAAAATGCGGACGTAATTTACCGACAGCTTGTTGAAGAGGCTAAAGAAGTAGCTGAGCAGCTAGATGTAGAAATTAAATGTCCCAGAATAGTGTCAAGACAAATACATAGGGCCAATAACCAACCTGCTCAATCTGCTGAAGAGTATTTCCGCAGAGCCATATACATTAGGCTGTCCCGATATAAATTTTTTTGGTTTATCTTAACACAAGACCTCTTAAAACTTGCGTAATTGAGCGTAGATTACCAAAATAATTTTAAAAATAAAATAAAACTATATCTTTAGGGTTCTACCGATCTACAAAGTTTTGAAAAATTGACATTTTTATGGTGATATTTCGCTATCCTCAATTTGGCTCCTGAACTAAATACAAAAAAATATTAACTTTTTATTCTATTTAGGTGTAAATCATACATGACGTTTCGATTTGCATGCAAAAACACGTTACCAGCAACATCGAATTTGTTAGGTTTCAACCTGCAAATACCATCAAGTTTGAACTTGTTTTGAGGACTTTCTTGACTTGACTCGCGAATGTTTTCTTCATAGCCAAAATAATTTTTATGCCATAAAAGTACCATGGCGATTGTTACGGTAGTAAAAGCGGATTTTGCGATTTTTAAATAAGAAGTTCGAGGCGTAGTCAGACCACTTATGCTATGTTCGGACCATACAAAGAACTTGACAATCAGCAGCTACCAACTGTAAGGGACGTCATTTAATTGATTTTATTTGTCAAGAACGACCTGAAATTCACGTATTCAAAAGATCCATCCAAATCAGATATACATGTGATTGTTTCCGAAGAGATCAACAATTTTTGGACCAAAACTTCGATTCCAGTTGTAACTAAGAAACGAGTTATTTAATTAGTGAAATCCAATTTCGAAAAGTATCTCAATTTGAAAAGATACCCCAAAAACGAACGAAATGGTAGTTTTGAAAATAAACTTAAATGTTTTTTAGTCATCTGAGAAACTTTTTGACGTTTCCGCTTGTAAATGCACTTCATTTGAATCTTGTTCGTGTCTAAAACCTAAGAAAGTTTTCATCAATGTGAGAAGTTTTTGTTAGATCAAATAAATGATAGGAAAATGGTTATAAGCGGTTTTGATAAGAAAGAAACGGCTAGATTAATTAAACGACAGCAGAGATAAATTTTAGTCAATAAGGGTAACAAAAAAGTCGTGTTTTACTCAAGAAACCGATTCTGTCTCAGCTAATTGTGATGAAGATTCAGTGCTTTAATCTTCCCCAGAAACGTATCCGATAACAGAGGCATCCCCGACAAACTTGCCCTCGACAGAGACACCATTGCCTTTGCCGACAGTTGCTAAAATCTGTGATAGATACGGTTTATCTACGCAATCTACTGCTGCTGTTGCTTCTGCGGTTTTGACTGACGTCGGCTTGGTTTCTACCGAAGATTTAACTCTGGTTATTGTATCTAAAGCCCGGAAGCTACAAAAGATATTAGAGGTATTGTTATAGAAAGCATTTACTTTGATGGACGAAAAGACCATTGCAAAGAAGTTTTAGAAGACCACATCTCAATTTTAGCACAGCCTGGATAAATTTATTTGGGACACACAATACCGAAAGACGTGGCACTGCAAAGGGAATTCTTATCCATCACAACTTTAGTAGAGGGTCGAGGTTGGAATTAAGATGACGTGATTTGCGTTGAATGTCACGGAACTGCAACTAACACCGATTGGAAGGGTGGCGTGATTCAATATTTAGAGGAGTATTTGCAGAGACCTTTACAATGGTGTGTTTGTATGCTTCACGTCAATGAGTTACCCCTTCGTCATTTATTCTTGACCTTAGATGGTTGCACTTCGGGTCCTAGAGAATATAACAGACGCCTCACAAAGTGTAACTGATGTTACTTCTAGAGATGGCTTTATTAGAACCAGGATGCAATCTCGAGCAGAAATGCCAAATTTGGACACAAAAATAAGTTTAAATTTTTAGTTTTTGTCATTGATTATAATCTATATTTTGTTTATTTTATTTTCTCGTGCTTTGTTTCATTAATTTCAATACTAAAATACCTTATAAACATGATTTTTTTATTATTTTTTGGCAAACGGTTTAACTCTATAAAAACGTAAAATTTACAAAACTTCAAACCTCGGTAGAGCCTTCAAGATGACAAACAATTCTATTTTTTGTTACCTTTTTCGCGATTTGTGTAAAATTAGGCAAATACCTCTTGATACCTCTTGTGATTGTGTAGCTCAAATTTTTTTTTCTCATACATGGACGGGACACCCTAATATACATCCCTCTTCTGGATTCAATAATAAGTGAGCTACAGGACCGTCTGTCTCTTGAAATACTTAATTTGTTTCAACTAAGCGTTTTCATGCCAAAAAGCGAATACAGTAATCAAGATATTGAAACTGTGAAACAACTAGCAACCGATTATACATTGTTACTAGATAATACTCCAGTTTCTGTCATTGTAAACGAATATCAGCTGTGGATGGTGAAGTGGTAGCGGAGTCAGGACATACCGTAGTCGATTTCCGACCTTATTTTAAATTGCGATATAGAGATGTATCCTAATATAAGAAAATTTTTATGTATTATGGCTACACTACCTGTTAGTGTAGCGACAGCGGAAAGGTCTTTCTCTACGTTGCCAAGAATCAAATCGTGGCTAAGAGCTTCAATGGTTGAAGAACGTCTAACCGGACTGCCTCTTCTCCACGTCCATAAAAACGTACCCATTGGAGTAGATGAAGTGATAACGCGTTTCGGGAGAAGACGTAAAAGAAAAATTGATTTTGTTATTTAAATATAGGTAGGTATTTTTAAGTACAGTAGGTACTTACATTTATTAATAAAATACTTCGTTTTACTTGTAAGTATCTATTATTATCAAAATTAAATTATAACTTCTTGTGACTTGACCACGACTATGTGACCCCCCCCTGGCGCCAAAGCTGGATCCGCCCTTGCTTGGACCCTGCAATGGGATCCGAAATCCCGGCCAAAGGTCACGGGAGAATATCCCCGAAAACTACACACAGAAATGAAGATTGTCTATTCCAGATTTGTCATGTTGTGTACTTTAAATTATGTACTACGCACAAATATACAGTAGAGGATTTTGAAGATTTTTGCCATACATACATGGGCATATTATACAGGGTTATTTGGAAAACATTAATAACCTCGCAGGACTATATTCCTGCCTTGATTATGAGTCGAAAATGTTCAAGCTCTCATGACCTATTATCAATAGTTGTGGAGATATGCGACATCAAAGTTTGCATTTTTTTTTTCAATATTTCTGACTTATTTTTTGTAAAACGATGGACTATCTTTACAGTTACTTATATCGATTACGAAAAATGCATTCGTTTTAATACAAGTTAAATAAAATGATAAAAACTCTGAAAAAATTCCAATTGGAATGTTTTCCAATTAGAATTCGAACGTTTTTATTTTTTTATTTGACTTGTATTAAAGGGAATGAATTTTTCATATTCGATTTAAGTTACTGTAATGATAGTCCAACGTTTTACAAAAAATAAGTCTGAAATATTGAAAAAAAATGCAAAATTTGATGTCGCATATCTCCTTAGCTATTGATATTAGGTCATAATAGCCTGATTATTTTCGACTCATAATCAAGGCCGGAATATAGTCCTGCGAGGTTATTAATGTTTTCCAAATAAACCTCTATAATAACTACACAGATACGCCGGAATTCGTCTTCCTGGAAGCCTCCCTAAAATATGGAAAGGCAGCTGGGAGAAGAGGGAACACACTAATTTTTAAAAGAAGAGGAAGAATAAGGTACAACCACGATATTCGGACCTCTGGCGTATTGAAAAATTGCCGGGCTTCCGGGCAGGCAAATGATTCGGACAAATCTTATAAAATAGTAAAGTCAATAAAACCTAAAACCAAATTTATTAATTGATTAAAAAGACAAAAAATATTTTGGCTGCTACCGGGACTAGAACTCAGATATCCTATCTATCAGTTCTGTTGTATAACAATACATCATCCATACAATAATTTTTAGATTCATATGAAAATTATTTTTAAGAATAAATTAAATACTATGTTTTAAAGCACTTTATCGCTATACGTTTGTCAACTAGTTTCGGTTGGACTCAACCTTCTTTAGGACAATTATAATATAGACTGAGTTTTGTATTATAATATAATCTATTATAATATATCTGAATTATAATATAGACTGAGGTCGAGTCCAACTGAAACTAGTTGACAAACATATAGCAATAAAGTGGTTTAAAACATAGTATTTAATTTATTCTAAAATGTCTTATAATGTCAAGCCACAAAGTGTTTTCTTGCTTTGTAAAGTAGAAAATTATTTATTTTTAGATTTTAGTTATTTATACATTTATAATTATTTAATATAATTTCGTCACAAGAGCAATGTTGGCTGTCAGATTGTTTTCGCAGTGTTATAATGAAGCACACACATTTGTCCTTCAGTCGGAGGGGATGAATGCTGAAGGTGACCCGCGCGGGATATGGCGACACAACTATCCCCGAGATTGTTACCCTCCCCCACTTACCCCGGCAACCCTGCACCCCCACCTCGCCGCAGACTCCGCGCCGCACAAAGGTTGGAAATTAGATTCTGCGGGCGCAAAATTCAAAAAACGAAAGTCGTAATAAAAATAAAATATATGCAGCGAAATAAACTTAGTTCCTTGGGTAATAAAGTCCCACTAATAGTTTTTTTTTTATTTCAAAAAAAATCCTTGTTTACAAATAAAGGTAATTAATACTAATTTAATAATAACAATATAAGATAAATTACACATTTTTTTGTTGTTGTTAAATTTGTGGATTATGCCACTCTACTAGGTTATGCCTGTCCCAGAGTGGCGTTATAGAACACAATTATAAAATTTTTTAAATTCGTCAGTAATATTTATTTTCATAAGATAGGAATTATGTATCTACAAAGTATCAAGTGCAGTGTTAGTGGTAAATTGAGTGAATCATAAGTCCAAGTGTAAATATGTGTAGAATAATTGTTTAATGTAAAAAGGGTTAAAGTTTAGTTTAAGATTATTTTTTATTTTCCTTAATTAATTAATTTATTTATATAGGTATATATTTTTATTTATGGACATTGTTATGCAATTACAGTAAGTAAGTTTTCAGTTGCTGTTCTACCTTTGGAGGTAAGCCAGTTGTTTGCTAAAGCTTTTATTCTATTTATTGAGTATGTTCTGATTTTCGGGAAGTCTGTTAGAATAAACCCCTCGTGTCTAGTCGAGCAGGTAGTGACATGTTGTTGCAAAAAATAAAGTTGGGTCAGTCGGATACGAGTGTTTGTACCAAAGTGGTGTGTTTATATTTTTGAATTTTGTTCTTCGAACAATGGAATCGATAAACGTAGGTAACTTTTTTTAAATATAATCCACATTTTTATTCAATTAATATTCTACAAAGCCACGATTTGTTTTTAACAAAATATCGTAAATTTTTTCTGCATGCCTTAGGGCCGGTTGTTTCAAATTGGATTAAAGTAAGCGTTCTTTTAAAGCATAGATTTTTACGTTCTCCACCAATCAGACGATCCGTTTTCGTAAAAATCTATGCTTTGATCGACCGCTTACTTTGATCGAACTTGAAACAACCGGGCCTTAGACTGCCAAAACTGGGATTGACCTGAATTGATTCTAATCGTTGTACACTATCGTTATAACCTTAGTTACAGATTTAAAATCAATCGGAGTGCACTTCGGTACGCCTGTATTCAGAATTTATTTATTTTCCAGCTCTCGAATTACCAAGGAAAAAACTGTTTGGAGTATGGTTAAAGGAGCGAGACTTTTCTAAAGGAAATAAAAAAAAGCTGGACAAATACGTCGAAAGTGGATCAATTGTGGACGTCATAAAGACAAGTTTAGAATTAAATATAAAGTGTGGTTGGGTGGTATAATCAAGTTTTCAATACTACATTTATTTTATTTTTTATACCTTAAAATTGGTTTATTATTATTATTTAATGGGTATAGAATACAAATAAACACTAAAATAATTTCGCTCGCTCTATCTTTTCCGACCACTGTGCGCCGCTGAAATTCTTCTATATCAAGCGGCCGAACGACGTATAGTCAGAAGGAGATCGCATTATTAGCGGGGGAAAATAAGGGAAAAAAGTATGACGTCATTGCATTACTTCACCCCCTGTATTCTATGGGGCGTGCGGTTACAAGAAAGCGTGTCTATTGGCACGTATCTCTGCTGACGTAATACTTCTGCTATCATTTATCATTGATTGGATTCCGGTTAAATTTATACACCGCTTTATACAGGGTGTATACCAGAGCTAGCAGCAGAAACTTGGCAGGTAGATTCCTGACTATGTTATGAGTCTAAAATGTTCAAGCAACCATGGCCTAATGTCAATAGTTATGGAGAAATTCAGTATCAAAGTTTGAATTTTTTTTTCAATATTTCTTACTTATTTTTGCAACAAGTTGAACTATCATTACAGTATCTTATGTAGATTATGAAAAATTCATTCGCTTTAATACAAGTCGAATAAAATGATAAAAACATTGCAAAAAATTAAAAAAAATCATTTTTACAAGGTTTTTATCATTTTATTTAAGTTGTTTTGAAGCAAATGAATTTTTCATAATCGATATATATGTTTTTGTAATGATAGTTCGACTTTTTACAAAAAATAAGTCAGAGATATTGAAAAAAAATGCAAACTTTGATATTGCATATCTTCATAACTATTGATATTGGGTCATGGTTGCATGAACATTTTAGACTCATAACATAGTCAGGAATCTGCCGGCCAAGTTTCTGCTGCTAGCTCTGGTACACCCCGTACAGATCACTCGGAGATTTTCATTCGTTGTGTCTTCACCGGGAGTTACAACCCAACCGGGACTTTCGTTATTTTAATAATTCTATGCTTAAAAGACCTAGACCATAGAGACGCGCGATTACGAGACATTTCCATAATCGAATTATTAGTAATCGAATGGTTTTCATGATCGAATGATTAGTAATCGATACACGAGCCATTGGCAATATACAGAGATGCACGATTACGAGACATTTCCATAATCTTTTGCTTCATTAACTTCCAAAAAATAAAATATGACGAGGGGGTGGGATTTCAAAAGTTATCTACTACAAGAAGTACTACCTGAAAAGTGTTTTACTAGAGTGATATTTTCAAAACCATGGGGAGCGGTTGTTTCAGTTTCTGACCAAATCTTCGTTCGGTCCAAAATTTTTCAAAATGACGGGAGGGAGGGTTGATTCAATTTCCAAAGACTTCAAAAATTCGTTTTGACTACTACTATTTAATAATTAATAGTTGTTGAATTAGTACTCGTTGCCAGTTATTCGTTATTCGATGATGACGTGTGACAAATCCATTTGGAAAGAGTAAAGATTGAACAAATTAGGGAAGAATGACCTCAGCACTTGAAAAGAATTAAAAAAAGGATCAGAGGATAAAAGGAAAAGGAAGTGCATGCTTGTCTCTGACAAGACTAACACGCACATGATCGATATTGGTGAAAGTTTAACAGTACTATGGTTGGGGTGTATAGTGTTGTAAATATAGTAGTGTAGTCTTGGTCCTGACGAAGATTAGAAACCGGTAGACCGTAAATCTGGTAGTGGTTTTTACTAAGTCAACTAACATTCTGTTAAAAAAAGGATCGCTCAAATGGTTTGATCACGTTGAATAAATGAATGAGGAGAGAATAATAAGAAAGTTATATATTGCTGCTGCGTATGACGCGAGAATTAATTCACCAGAATAGAGAACATACACGACCAGGTAAACCAGATACTGGAAGCCTCGACAATCGACGCGCTTGCACCAGATGTATGAATGCGAATGAGACATCCTTTCTGCCTACCCCTGCTGACGAAACGGTGTGAAGGTCCCCCGTTGCGTAGCAACAAAATTATACGACAATATTTTAGTATTTTTTTTTATAGAAATGCAGGCTTCGAATCTGTCCCGCTAGGGACGTCAACTGCGAAGACATTGCAAACCGTGACAAGTCATAAGGACTTATCACGAGAGGTGGTATCTTTCTTATATCATGTAATCAGGACATAAAAAGTAATAAATAACGAATAAAACAAAAGCCTAACGTTATAAGAACGTATAGGAAGGTCCCCTCAGGTCCGACTCCTTCTGAGAGAGGTTTCCCGTGGTCCCCTCTCCACATAGGCAAGTGCGAAGGAGCTCCAAGTTCCACGAACAAGTCCCTCCCGTTCCAACAAAGCTGGTAGTAGCTAGAGCAGAATACCTGAACTCCTATTGAGGTACTTTCGAAGCACTGTACGTAGCAAGTAAGGCCAAAAATAAAGGTACAGATACACATGCTTCTTTACTGGCATGCTAATGAGCATGCCACTAATAAGCATGCCCTAACAACTGTACACACTTGCTCATTAAAGGCATGCTTATTAGTGGCATGCTCATAAATAAGCATGCCCAAAGCTAACAATCAAACACACATGCTTATTAGTGGCATGCTCTTGTCATAGAATAGAGACGCTCTTATTCAAAATGGAAACTTTGCAAACTGAAATAGAAAATTCAAGTGAACCAATAAATCAAAAAAGTTCCCGAGTTTCCATCCGCACATTTTTGATTTTAGTTTATATATTTTTTATTGTAAGATTTGAATCATTCATGCCTATTAATAAAGTTTGGTAAACATTATTTCTCACTTTATTATTTTTAC
Source organism: Agrypnia vestita (assembly GCA_016648135.1). NCBI lineage: Eukaryota > Metazoa > Arthropoda > Insecta > Trichoptera > Phryganeidae > Agrypnia > Agrypnia vestita. The sequence continues at coordinate 123,337 of JADDOH010002870.1, forward strand.
ACAACGGTGACCGAGTATTCCACAGACATTCGTGATTCCTATAATAAGTCACGAAAAGTAATGTTTTATCATCTCCCCAACGCGCCATATTTGTTTCATCTGTCGCGGACTGAGAAGATCGCATTGATAATACTAGCCGCGAAGCCCGCGAATGACATAAGCATGCTCATAAATAAGCAAGTCTGTTCACACATGCTCCAAAGATACCCCTTCTCTATGGTGAATGACAGTGGCATGCTTATAAATCAACCGGCTGTTGATTTTTGAGCATGCCACTAGGTGGCATGCTCATTTCTAGCAATGTGCGTACACACATGCCACTAATAAGCATGCCACTGTCAAAGTCGATACTGCGTGTGCTCACGTGCCACTAAATAAGCATGTGTATCAGACGCCTAAGTGTAACTAACATCTAAAAAAAACTGTCCCGCTAATTATGAACGCGGAACATCGTTGATTGATTGACTCAATTAAATAAGCGCGTAGTTTCCATACTTAAATAAATAAAAATAAAAATATTGAAAAAAAATGATCTCCATTAATAATAATCTGAGTGGGTGCAACAAGTACAATCATTTTTTATTTTTTCAATTGGTTGAGCAACTTTGTAGATTGACATTTAAAAAAAATTATTTTATTATTTGTTTTAATCTACTTATATTCATTAATTACACCTACATGTCTCGGAAAAACCTTTCCATTGTCAAGGTGTTTTAAAACAAACGGAGTTATGCAATATCAAAGTTTGCAATTATTTTTCAATATTTCCGACTTATTTTTTACAAAACGTTGAAGTTTTATTATAATATAATATAATAATTACAGTAACTTATATCGACTACGAAAAATTCATTCGTTTCAATAAAAGTTAAATAAAATAATAAAACCCCTCAAAATTCCAATACGAATGTTTTCCAATTGAAATTGGAAGGTTTTTATCATTTTATTTGACTTGTATTAAAGGGAATGAATTTTCCATATTTGATATAAGTTACTGTAATGCCAGTCTAACGTTTTGCAAAAAATAAGTCAGAAATATTTTTAAAAAATGCAAACTTTGATGTTGCATATCTCCTTAACAATTGAAATTAGTTCATGGTTGTTTGAACATTTTAGACTCGTAACATAGGCAGGAATCTACCGGCCAAGTGTCTGCTGCTAGCTCTGGTACACCTTGTATAAGAAATTTGAAATAAAAATTAAACATATAAAATTAGCGTAAATAATTATGGTAACAAAAGGATTATGGCGTGGAAAAAAAAAAATAAACTAATGAGAGCATATCTCGACTGTCCCAATCAACTGGACTTAATCTCTTTTCATGTTCTCTGCAAATGTACCTGACAAAACGTGCTTTCCCATGTTCCGAAAAATAGTGCATCCCATACACAAAATACATTTTTATATCGCGCATGCAAAGGTTTCAATAATAATTGTATAGATATTGATCTCTTCAACATTGGTCTTACTGAATTTAAAATAATGCTTTAGATTACATGTACTAAATCGACTTTGACCATTCACTCACTATACCTAATCTTCTCTTCCTCCACCCCTATCCTGACTCCTACCTCCTCATCCTTTTTCACCCATTATTTAACTCATTTCTTGATATACTTTTTCTTTTTTCCATTCAATCACTTACCATTATTCAGTCTTAACATTGTTTGTTGCTTACTACTATTCAAATTTTTTTTTTTTTTTTTTTTAAATAAATAGAGATGCGAACACGGAATACGTGTCACATCAATATTCTTACTATTTTCAAACTAAGCTAAACGCTTGTGCTATGAAAATAGGACTAACTTCCTAGTCTGGGCTGAGATTCGAACCCGCGACCATTGGATCACGAGGCGAGTGTCCTAACCACAAGACCAACAAGCTACAAGCTTGTTGGTCTTGTGGTTAGGAATTATTCTTGTTTAGTCTTGTTTAGTCTTGTTTATTCTTGTTCTTGTTTAGTCTTGTGTATTATTCTTGTGTATTATTCTTGTTTAGTCTTGTGGTTAGGAAAATTAATTCAAAATAATTAACTAAAAAATATCTTATCTAACTTTGTTCTTAATATCTGTGAATCTAACAGATTGTTAGTTAACTTTGTTAAAACCACTATCAGATTTTAGGTCTACCGGTTTCGAGACGTACCTGTCTCTTCGTCAGGACCAACACTACACCACTACATTCACAACACTACACACCTCAACCATAGTATTGTTACACTTCCACCAATAATTGATTACAATGCGTGTTAGTCTTGTCAGGGACAAACATGCACTGATTAGCCTAATGAACCATCAGGGATCTACCGAAAGAGAGTGAGAGGGGGCGGGGTCTAAAGTGGGTGTTACCCCATCTTTTGTGAACGTTAAATTAAACAAAATGCTATATGGACAATTAATTTGGTTGTTAATTAGGGGTGCTCTATTATTCACCGCCTCCCTAATGTAAAAATTTCTAACAGAAATTCTATTCTATAATTCTATAAAATTTCTAACAAAAAAATTAGGCTAACAGTGCATGTTTGTCCCTGACAAGACTAACACGCATGTGATCAATTATATTGGTGGAAGTGTAACAATACTATTGTTGAGGTGTGTAGTGTTGTGAATGTAGTGGTGTAGTGTTGGTCCTGACGAAGAGACGGGTACGTCTCGAAACCGGTAGACCTAAAATCTGGTAGTGGTTTTAAAAAAGTTAACTAACATTCTGTTATAATGTCTAACCACAAAGTGAATGCTTTAAATATTAATAATATTGATAATATTACCTGTGAATCTTTTTAATTGGTCTATGAAACGAACACCATGTTTGTACATTACATGTTTATAAAACTGTCAAGATTCCTTAATAAATAAATAAATAAATAAACGGGGACTCACCGAGACAGAGCTGATAGATGCCGGCGGCGATGATGATGAAGAGAGCGAGCAGCTTGGCGTAGGTGAAGACGTCCTGGACCATGGTGGCCCACTTCACGTCCCAGCAGTTGATGAAGGTGAGCACCACTGCGAGAGCAAACAGACACGTGTTACGGTATTTTCAAAGCCAATAAGGTACTTTGCTAAAATGTGAACCATCACGTCACAATCTTGGTATTGTAGTCGGCTTCTGCGGTGTTTACTTTCGAAACACCTGCGACCGTGAATTTTAATTTTTTTTGGAGCGCGGCGCTACGTGCGTAAAGCGACAATTTATTCACGCCGCGGAAAATACACACGTTTTTGTATCAAATTTGAACATTGTTGTAAGTGGTTCACATTATCAGTAATAAATAACAGTAGGGATTTTGGAAATTCGTGTGGAAGGCACGTGTAGTCATTAGGTAGAAATGAGTGATATGGCGATTAAATATCTCAACGCGTGTGTTTAGTTTAGTAAAAATTATAATAAGCTGTACGTAACTACACATTTTGGGAATAAAGACGAAATTAAATGTACATCTGACAGAGTATTAAGACACGTGTATTAAATTGTGAATAATAATTAACTATGAAAGGAATATTACAGATTTTAGATAGGTATACGATATTTTATTTCGCAGAAATTCTAATGAATTTCAACATCAGAATATTTTAAGTATATTAACAATTTTCAAGAACATAATACTGGATTTTATACCCAGAGGAATCAACTAGTCTATTAATAGATATCTCTTTACCAACGGCGACATCTATGGTTAATGGGGATGATGATGAAAGTCGCACGAGGAAAGAGGTGTATAAAGGTAACATATATACAACTTATATGTGGTAGACAATCATGAACGTTACATTGGGTGGTCAATCATGAACGTTAAATTTGGTGGCCAATCATGAAAGTTACACTGCGTGGTCAATCATGAACGTTATATTGGGTGGTCCATCACGAACGTTACATTGGGTGGTCAAGCATGAACGTTACACTGGGTGGTCAATCATGAACGTTACACTGGGTGGTCAATCATGAACTTTACATTGGGTGGTCAATCATGAACATTATTACACTGGGTGGTCAATCATGAACGTTACACTGGGTGGTCAATCATGAACGTTACATTGGGTGGTCAATCATGAACATTATTACACTGCGTGGTCAATCATGAACATTACATTGGGTGGTCAATCATGAACATTAAATTTGGTGGCCAATCATGAACATTAAATTTGGTGGCCAATCATGAAAGTTACACTGCGTGGTCAATCATGAACGTTATATTGGGTGGTCAATCATGAATGTTACATTGTGAAAAGAGATCACTTAAGCAAAAAATACTTCCATACCATAATGCTTTCCCATATAAATAGTTTCGTCTCTATGAGACATCTATAATATATCTTTACTAAGTAAAGCTTATTTGAAAGTAATGACTGCACGACCTTGTTTCATTGTCCATGTATGCAAAAAGTTGTATTTTTCATTAGGAAAATGTGTGTAAAATAATATTAACGTCCAAGTATAATGCATTTTTAAATTCGACTGGACGATTTAAAATTCTTCGATTTGGTGTGCTACTGTCGCGTGTTTACATATGAGACTGAACTATTATCTAAGAGATTTGTCGACAAAAGGTCGTTATGAATTTCGATTTTGTACTTTTCCTCCACGACGTGAGGACGAGTCTCTGAGGCAAGTTGTGTGTATACAGAATATTTTCTAGCTGATTCGAATGTGTTAGGTTAGGTTTTGCTTGACCACAATAACTTGGCGTGCGGCGACTTAGGAACTAAAACCCGCCTCGCCCGCACCCGGCGGTAACCCCTCGCCCTGTCATTCGGTACAATTTTGTATTTGCTCGGGAGCTGTGACATCTTGATTACCAATATACACTGAATTATTATGTCCAAAACATCCTAAACAGTCCGGGATGGTGCAAGAACAATTGCCAATGAAGAATTAAAGTTTTGCGAAGCTGAAAAAGCAAATAACGGACCGATATTACCGTCTGACAGATAGAACGGCCACCATTACGGCTTGGTTTCTTCAGTGCTGCGCAAGTTTCTGTTAAAGGCTACGACACCGGTCACCGGACATTCTGTACATTATGTATTGTGTGATAAATTTACACCCTGGCAACTTCTGTTACACGCAAGAGCGGATCCAGTTTTGGCGCCAGGGGGGGGTCACATAGTCGCGGTCAAGTCACAAGAAGTTATAATTTAGGGCTGGCTTCAGGTCCACCATATCCTGGACCCAGCCCAGGAGGGGTCATGACCCCCATGACCCCCCCCCCCCTGGTTACGCGACAGGGACGCCCTCCCTCGCACGCCAAGTTATGGTGGTCGCATTCAGTCTGATGGAGTAGGGGAACACTTACGTATGCAGCAGGCAGCCAGGAGTCTGACGGACTCGTCGGGAGGCGCGCACTCGGGGAAGAATGGCTTGAGCACATACACACTGAACGTCAACGCAACGATGGCCTGGAAAAACATAAAACATTGAATGGATGAAGGACCTTAGAACTCTGCATGTATATATAGGGTTACTTGGAAAACATTTATAACTATACTAGGTGTGCCCGCGAGGCTTGGTTTGGATCGTCATAGAACTTTCGCGAACCTTCTAGAACATTCTCCTTCCAGAACTTTCAAGAAATTTATCGAATGTATAGGAACCTTCTAGACACACCGACACATTCCGCCACTCAGTTTAGAACCTTATAGAACTTTCGGGAATTTTCTAGAACCTTATCCTTCCAAAACTTTCTAGAGCAGGTTTTTCCGGAACCTTCTAGACTCACCGATACAGTCGGCGCGTATTTTGAAACAATCTATGGGCTATCCACCACAATAATCACCGGTGGGCGGTTGTGGCTGGTTGTGGAGAAAACTTGGCGGGTAGGGAAACACGGGTTTCTTTATATATATTAGGTCCTTACATATGAAATTGGCGTTTTGCCGTACTGGCAAATTTGATCTCAAACATCTTCTCTTTGGTTAGGAATTCCAAATCTTAATTTATACAGCTATTCACTCATGTATTTGCGTTTTGAAAATTATAATTCATTTGTTTTTTCATCAATTGTTTTTTTCTTTGCGTCACTCAGTTTACAAAATGAAAAACTTGAAATATCGCGTTATTTACGAGTACGAGTTCCACCGTGGCACCAGTGCTGCAGAAACGGCTCGAAGGATTAATGATGTGTATGGCGACGGTGCCGCTAAAGAAGACACAGTGCGTTTTTGGTTCCAACGTTTTCGTTCTGGAAATTTCGACCTGCAGAACAAGCCCCGTGGACGGCCGGAGACCAAAGTTGATAATGAAGAATTGAAGGCTATTGTGGAAGCGGATCCATCGCAAACCACATCCGAGTTAGCTGCAGGCTGCGGTGTTAGTGATAAAACTGTTTTAATCCACTTGAAGCAAATTGGTAAGGTGAAAAAGCTTGAAAGGTGGGTACCTCACGAATTGAGTGAAGCAAATCAACAAACGCGCGTTGACTGCTGCGTTGCATTACTCAACCGGCACAATAATGAAGGGATTTTAAATCGAATCATTACCTGTGATGAAAAGTGGATCCTGTACGATAATCGGAAGCGCTCATCGCAATGGCTGAACCCTGCCGAACCAGCCAAACCATGCCCCAAGCGAAAATTGTCTCCAAAAGAGTTACTTGTGAGCGTTTGGTGGACTAGTGCTGGTGTCGTTCATTACAGCTTTCTTAAATCTGGCCAGACGATTACGGCAGATGTCTATTGTCAGCAACTGCAAACCATGATGGAAAAGCTAGCTGCTAAACAACCGAGGCTGGTTAATCGCTCTAGGCCACTGCTGCTTCATGATAACGCTAGACCACACACTGCACAACAGACGGCTACCAAATTAGAGGAGCTTCAATTGGAATGTCCAAGACATCCACCGTACTCTCCGGACCTTGCCCCAACAGATTACCATTTTTTTCGAAATTTGGATAACTTCTTGCAAAGGAAAAAATTCAACTCCGATGGGGCAGTCCAAACCGCCTTCAAAGATTTTATTGATTCCCGTCCGAATGGTTTTTTTAGTAAAGGGATCGATGAACTACCTATGAGATGGCAAAAGTGCATAGATAGCAATGGTACATACTTTGATTAAATAAATATATTATAATAAAAAAAAAATCGGCTTTATGTTCCTCCCATACTAAACGCCAATTTCATATGTAAGGACCTAATATATATTGATTTCTGGCTAGTTTATGAGTCGAAAATGTACTTGCAGCCATGGCCTAGTATCAATAGTTATGCAATGTCAAGGATTGCATTTTTTTTCACTAGTTCTGACTTATTTTTTACAAAACGTTGAACTATCAGTATTATAGTGATTGTAGTAACTAAATTATTACTAAAAATTAAATCTATTACTTACTTTTTGTAAAACGTTGGACTATAGTACAGTAACTTATATCGATTACGAATTGAAATGTTTTCCAAAGTTCGAAAGTTTTTATTATTTTATTTGACTCGTATTAAAGGGAATGAATTTTTCATATTCGATATAAGTTACTGTAATGATAGTCCAACGTTTTACAAAAAATAAGTCAGAAATATTGAGAAAAAAAATGCAAACTTTGATGTAGCATATCTCCATGATTATTGATATTATTAGTCATGGTTGCTTGAACATTTTCGACTTATAATCGAGATAGAAATATAGTCCTGCGAGGTTATTAATGTTTTCCAAATAAACCTCTATACACAAGATAATAAATATTAAAACCTAATAAATATAATGATAAATCGTCACACTGAACGCCAGAAAAACAACAAATTCAACAAGGTCCTTGATAGGAACTCTTCATAGTTAGTTATCAAGTATGATATATAAAGAGTATCATTCTCTTCGTCTATTATTAATATCTTTGCCTCACTCATGTTCATTTTAGGACACGGAAGCTCTCTTCTCATCCTCGATTCTATGTATAAATTCCGCAAGAAAATACTTCTTCTTCTTCAATGGCTCTACAGCTCATATCGAGCCTTGGCCTCCATCAGTTCTCACCTCCAAATCCTCCTGTCTATCGCCACCACGGTCTTCCTGTCTGACACCCGCAGTATTTGATACGTAATTAAAACCACGCCATCCAAGACGAATAGGAATGAGCTGGGCTGCTTTTGGCAAGCTCAAACATATCTTCGAGAATAAAGAGATCCCAATTAGCCTAAAAAGAAAAGCCTTTGAATCGTGCATACTGCCAGTGATGACGTATGGAGTGGAGACTATGGCCCTTACAAACAAAAGTGTAGAAAAGCTCAAATGCACGCAACGATCCATGGAGAGATCCATGCTTGGAGTAAGCCTAAGAGATAGAATTAGAAATGACGAAATTAGGCGCAGAACTAGAGTAGTGGATATCATGGATCGTATAGCGAAGCTAAAATGTCAATGGGCAGGACTTGTTGCAAGGCAAGATGCTACAAGATGGCCTCCCAGAGTTCTGAAATGGAGATCTTGGGAGAATAAAAGAGGCATCGGAGGACCTTAAAAGAGATGGGCCGATGATATAGCCGCTGTGGGGGGAAAGAAATGGCTACAATTAGCAAAGAACAAGGAAGGATGGAAAGAGAAGGAAGAGGCCTATATCCAGCAGCGCACAGACGAAGGCTGATGAAGAAGAAGAAGAAAAAGATCCATTTGTAATTTACCTAGTTAATTAACCTTCCATTCGTTGATATGAAAGATAATGATCACAACACTGTCAACATTAGATTTTAGATCTCTGCTGAGAATTGATAAACTCCTACAATCTCACTCAATTGTCTCCGTTTAATTGTGCAGACACATTTCCCCGTCACGTATCTTCGAAAGGCGTCACATGACAAATTTTGTGTACGCCTTGAAATGACCTCCTCCTGTCACTCTATTAATAGTATTCGCAAGTTTAACGACACTTGAATCTGAATAAATCAATGGCATCTGGTCAACATTCAGCCGTGTGACGTCTTCGAGTTTGTGACGGCATTGAATAGGACGTTATGTTACATTTTCCCGGGTTGCATTGATGCTTCTGGTACGCATCTATACCCACGGTGTGGTGTACTCCACGACTCGGCGCGGCGACATTGGATTGTGTTTCATCAGCCGACATCATCGGGCTGATGAAACAAAATCCAATGTCAAATACATCAGACGTCTGACAGATGGTTGTCTGGAATTTAAGAGCAGCTCGGAAGATTGGCCGGCTCAGAGTGAAACCTGGAAATTATTACCTTAGGCCAAATATAACGTAGAAAAGTGTGTTCTTTAATATTCGCAATTAAAGGTATGCTTCTCTGAATCGTGGGCCTTAGAGCTGAGGATCATGATGTCCTCGGGACATCCTTGATTGAAACTCTATAGGTTCCATGGTTTGTGCATTGCTGCATTATATGTGGGTCTCATTTAGGGAATGCAATCCCGATCCCGCGAGATCGGGATCCCGCGAGATCTCGAGGCATTTTACGAGATCAATCCAGAACCGAAAAATTGGACGAGATTATCGGGATTATCCGGATTGATCAGCATTTTTTATGTTTTGTATATTTAATTGTATATGTCTATAGAGCTTTTAGTAAGTACTTAAAACTTATGTTCATGTCACATTCAAATAATGAAAATACCTTTGAATAATATTTGCTGTATTTTATCAACCTAACATAGTAATAAAAACTACCACTAGTTAGTAGTTTTTAATCTACTACATTGACTGATTGATGCTTGGAAAAACAGCTACAAAAACTTTAATGCAATGATTAATAATGAACATTTTATTAAAATTGCTGATATAAAAATGCAAGGCATTGTCGTTAATTGCTATTCAGCTCTATAAACAAACAAAAAAACACAAAAGTATTCGGGATCCCGATCCCTAGGGATCCCGCGGGATTGGAAATACTAATCTCGAGGGATCCCGAAAGGGCAATGCTGACTCGGGATTGCATTCCCTAGACCCGTTATACCTTTTCCTTATTCAGTCCACCACATAAGTCTCGTTTTATTTTTCGCAAATTTCTCACTACGATATTCTATATATCTCAAACTATCTTTTTGCGATGTGGTCAAAAAATCTGTATATATTATATTGCTTTGTATTTTATAATATTTGTACCTATATCTGGTTTTATTTTATGGACCGGTCAAAATAATGTATTTATTTATTCGTGTACTTTGATTCTGGTTCATGATACGACTGCTTTAAATATAGCGGTCGATACAAAACTATTCTATCTCGATGATGGGCAGGTATGTTTGTTTTGTTGTCATTTCCGCTCATCCTGTTTCCTGCTTTTATTATTGTTTTTTCTCTTTCATACAACCAATTTCCAAATACCCTAGATGTGATAATTTTGTTTCTGTGAAACAATTGATGTTTTATCTCGTAATTACTCGTGAAATAATTGACCCGGTGAAATAACCAGATTTCAGTGTTTGTTACAATACATTTTCAATAAAAGAATTCATGGAATGCTTAAGATCTCTGTAAAATCTACAAAACTATTAGCTTCCGAATGGATATGCGTATAGGTCTTTCCATTTAAGAAAGACAATCGAATTAGTATGTGCAAGCCGTGCGTACGACGCGCACTGTTTCGTTGTGTTGGTGTTTACGGGGGCATAAATACCGACACAACGAAACAATGTGCCTCGTACGCACGGCTTACACATACTAATTCGATTGTCTTTCTTAAATGAAGAGAACTGTACCTTTGTTTTCATTTTGTGGTCAACGGGTAGTTCAGAATAGCGTATGTACAGTTATCAAAATAATATACATACGTGTAAATTTGGTTGTATGACGTAAGACATAAGTATATATCCTAACGGACGTTATAATGTCGTAACACAGTAATTTATACACAACGTTTTATACCACTAATTCGAATTATATAAGCCCAAGCGATTTCGATGGGCACAACCATCATCTTCAGAGGCAATATTAGAACTCAAGATGGTTGTGCCCATCGAAAGCGCTTAGGCTTATATAACTCAAATAAGTGGAATAAAATGTTGTGTATAAATTATTGTGTTAATCATGAACTCTGTAAACGAAACAACGCTTAATTTATTATAATGTCGTATTTATACTCAGCTTATAAGATGCAAATTTCTACGTTATAAATAATAATAAGAACTATTTGGGTGACATGTATATTAATGAGTGAAAAAAGATACGCATACTAGTACTGCGTAAGGTACATAGGTTGTATTGTACCATGTACCAACTACCAACATAATTTAAAGTAGGAACGATAAGATGTAGCTTTGTAAAAGGAAATACTGTGTCAACAAAACTACATATACTTGGGCATAAAAAACTTCAATAACCTACCTACAGATATTAAGAAAATCGATGACTTACAACAATTAAAGAAAAAAATAAACCAACACTTTAGATCGATACAATTTGACAATGCGTAACAAGACATATAGCTAAGGAACAAATAAGCCAAATCCAAAATAAACTAATAAAGTGTAAGCCCCTCACCAAGCACATGAGCAAGTCTCATTTTTGGAGAGGCAAAGCAATAAAATAAAATGTATCTAAGTAGATTGTAATAGACAAATGTATTATGATTTAAATGTAGTTTTAATATTAAATAAAAAATAAAAAAATCTTAAAAACCAAGTTTCAAGTCAAGATTAAATGGTAGATACGTTGATAGTTTTGCAAATAGCAAACGATATACAGCAGAACATAGATACATTTGGGGACACATAGTAAACGCATTCGGCCTGGAAAAGCCGCTGGAACAAAATCACGTCAGATGTCTGGACAATTGGGCTGATTCAATTTGCGGGCCTCAACTCGCCCACGGAGGTCAGAGCGGAGTGTGGAGTGCGGAGTGTGGAGTCCCCCACTCAGGAAACCGATCGTTTCGTATTTAGCGTTTACCAAACAATCAGTGAATCTACTTTCTTAAATAATCGTAAATATCCAACTGTCGCAAATTAGATTTCGCGGTCATTCTGATAGTTCTACCGCATTCATTTGTTTACTTGTGGGCGGTCCGAATGGTGACCATCCTAGTCACAAAATTTAGTTAATTCTTGGGAGGGTCCGATTGGCTAGGTACAGGCACTGCGATATTTAACGACGTACCCTGGTACAGGTATTTTCATATAAGCTTGCAATTTATTTATTTAACGCCCTTATGGGCTTTTACAAATATACAGTAATAGTTAAAAGGTAATAATAATAATAATAATAATACAGAAAAACATGAGACAGATAAAATAATAATAGTTAAAGGTAAAATAATAATACAGAAAAATTTATTGCCCTTTTCCATTTCGTTGAGATGTAAACAATTGAATCAGCTTTGTCCTATACACGGTTATACTATCAGCAAAAATGTCAGCCGCCCCTGCATGTTCATTCCCTAATGAGTTAGTGTGGGCACGGTGCGTAATACGCGCTTTGTTTCGTTGGGTTAAGTTTACGGATACGCCCATCTCGTATCCGTAAACTTAACACAACGAAACAATGCGCGTATTACGTACTGTACCCACACTAACTCAATTGCAAGCTTATATGAAAAGACCTATATCTCCGAAAATTAAATAAGTTACTTATCCATATCATTTGAAATAATTTGTTAAGCATGTATGAGTACTATATGTAATTATGATTATCCATGATAGCGTAAAGGGGTTGTGAATATTAAAATAATATCGAATTACAAGAAACGAAAACGCCATGCTATTCATTGAGGAGTTTAAGGAGTACTTTTCCACGTGGTTTTAATTTTAAATGTTTTATGAAGTTATTTATAATTATTCTTAATGTGCATAAATAAATAATGTATGCTCTTATATCAATGAACAAGATTCATAAATTTTCAACACGTCTAAAATTTACAGAGCACATATTTTTTAAGCTTTATTTTAAATTTAACATTTTTTTCTTTAATTAAGGTTTAAACTGGCATTTAATGAAAGTTCTCCATATAAATCAAAGATTATTGAGAATTGGAATTCTTCCTGAATATCAGGATTCTATTTCTTTCTCTTGTGTTATGTTTCGTACTCATATTATTACGCTATCCCTATTTTTTTTCTGTGTATAGTTTTCTGGGATATTCTGCCGTGTGTATGTGACCTCTCTGGCCAGAGAGGTCACATACACACGGCAGAATATCCCAGAAAACTATACACAGAAGACTTTGAACGGCCGTGAAAACCTAAGGACACCCTATTTTTTTTTTTTGATTTTGAGAGAAATCATTTATCATTATACTTCTTTAAACACTATCCATCCATCCTATTTTTTAACGAATTAATAATGAAGACCGTTCGCGAATTACTTTATAATTATAAATAATTAATAATTTATTAAATTGCAAATAAATATTATATAACACAATGGAGGAATCACTGATCTCGTGGAAAATAGATATTTTTAAAAGACGAGAAACATCCTATTATTTATACAGGGTTATTTGGAAAATATTAATAACCTCGCAGGACTATATTCTTGCGTTGATTATCAGTCGAAAATGTTCAAGCTATTATGACCTAATATCAATAGTTATGGAGATATGCGACATCAAAGTTTGCATTTTTTTTTCTCAATATTTCTGACTAATTTTTTGTAAAACGTTGAACAATCATTACAGTATCTTATATCGAATATGAAAAATTCATTCCCTTTAATACAAGTAAAAAAAATAAAAACCTTCGAATCCCAATTGGAAAACATTCCAATTGGAAAATTATCAGGGTTTTTATCATTTTATTTAACATGTATTGAAACGAATGAATTTTTCGTTATCGATATAAGTTACTGTAATGATAGTCTAATGTTCTACAAAAAAGAAGTCAGAAATATTGAAAAAAAATGCTAACTTTGATGTCGCATATCTAACACTTTCGACACATAATCAATGCAGGAATACAGTCCTGCGAGGTTATTAATGTTTTCCAAATAACCCTGTATATTCTAACGTAGCATCTACACCCAGTTCTCCCTTCAATTAACAAAAAAACCTTGCCCAGCTGAACCTGAGTGATCAGACGTGGGTTTCCTCCTTAATTCCGTAACGCGACATCTGATTACAGGACGGGAACACTAGAATTACTGACACACTTGGAATGATACTGCCTGGTGATGGTGGTAATGGGGGTTGGTTACCTGCGAGCATGGCCTCACGATCATGCACTCTATCCAGAGCCGGATGAAGGCGAGGAAGGGGCCGAAGGTCTCCATGATGTAGGCGTAGTCGGCGCCGCTCTTGGTGATCATGGTGCCCAGCTCCGCGTAGCAGTAGGCCCCGACCTGCGCAAGGAGTACATTCTAAATTACATCATAAAAAGTTTAAGCTTAGTAAAATACGCATTAAAAGACTTATTCGATAAGATGTCTCACAGAGACGAAACTGTATTTTTATGAGAATGTAGGTATAGAAGTCTTTGGGTGTACATGGGGCTTACGACCTATCGTACTGTTGGCTTACTTACGCCAGCCGTACGATCACTTTACACAATGTAACGTTTGCCATTTGCACCCATGATAGAATAATACCATGTCTACTAATTTTTGGAAGTTGTATATATTTAAATTATACGCCACGTTTCACATATGAGTTGTAAAAATCCTCAGCGCGGCCGGCACCAAAGCTTTTTCACTCCCCTTAAATGACCACAGATGTCGCTAATGAGACATCTATATAGATTTTGGAGTTTTGTTAGCAATATCCTTTATCTGTATGATAAAATTCTTCCGAATTACTATCATTATACTACGATACGCCAGAAATATTATTTCAATTTTTATTAAACTTCCCTTTTCCAGTATTTTCATTCAGAATATTTTCATTATGTCCAAATTTTTCAGAACAGTACTGGATTTTTGTCACAGGGACGTTATTAATCAATCAATGTATATTATAGACGTTTTTATAGAATCATACCATGTATAATAATTTTTGGAAGTTGTATACATTGATTGATTAATGATGTCCCTGTGACAAAAATCCAGTGCTGTTCTGAAAAATTTGGACATACTCAAAATATTCTGGTAATACTGGTAAAAAGGAGTTTAATAAAAAAGTACATATTTTAATTTTATTTATTTATTTAATAGATAAAAACATTTTTTTACAATAATGAAGCTAACAACCTTCACATGGCATCTCTCTTCTACACCAGTAATATTACTCATGAGTAGGAGAGGAGCATCATTATATTCAAATGCATTTACATAATAGTATGTAGTACATTAAGTACATACTATGTACATATGAGAAACAAAAACTCATAATACGCAATAAACATAATGCAATAATGTGAGACAACAGTAAAAAATAAAGAAATAATAAGCATAAAATACTATAACAGTGTGCAATTATTATTTAAAAATTAATTTATGAAAAAGAATATCCCAACTAAAATCATTTCACTTTTAAATAGTTAATATTACATATATATTGTAATTACTAATATTTTTAATGCTAAAGATTGTGATAATAGATGAAAAAAATATAAAATTTTAATGATTCTAATTTACTATTTAAATGTATAATCTATTCATATTGTAAACCGATATACTCGTATCAATTAAAAAATGCCAGTCGATTAAATTCTGAGCAGCATAATTTTTTCGTGGATTTATTTTTTCCGTATATCTTTCTAATTGATTAATTAATTTGGTTCTAAATTCTGTATTGTTCATATTTTTTAATACCCGGCAAAATTTGTTATTAATACACGTATAAGTAATTAGATAATTTTTACTAGCTATCAGTGTAACAGTTTTACGTTATATTCACATTAAACTTTGGAAAGAATCGGCTTATATTGAAGCTAAAGTGAGTTTGAGGGATTAGTAATTTTCTTTACAAAATATTACGCGTGAGCAAAGTTTTTTTTAATTCTGAATGGGATTTTAAGCGCAGAATATCCTCTTAAACGTGCTAATATAATAAGTCTTGAACGGGACAGATTGTCAGGATTTACTAAATCTCTTCAGAAATTATATATTTACTCCCTTTGTATTAATTCGTGGCGTCTGCTTGCTTGACGAAAAAACTTTGGATCGATTTTTAACCCTTTTCCAGTGATCCAATCGAGCTGAAACTTTGCAAGCAGACTCGTGGCGACGATCAAGAAGATCTATCAAATTTTCATTAAAAAAAATTAATAAATTTTTGGATTTTTCAAATTTTGAATGGTTTTTTCATACAACTTACTAAGTTGTATGAAAATATTTCAACGCATCTGGTAGACACGGAACCTGATTATAGTATAATTTTGGATTTTTGGAATTTTTTATTACTCCCTTTCGTAGCGTCGCTTTACCGAAGCCTAACGGGGAGACCACCAAAACCAGACCACCAACCAACAAAAGGGAGTATAATAAAAACATTGGTTTTTATGGGTTACTTTTTATATAAAATAAATAGTACAGCCTGTCCTGGTGCCTAGTATTATAAAATGCACCTAACATTATAAAAACAACTCGAGGTTTTTGTAGTTGTGGGCTCCGCCCTCTTCACGGAAACACCTGTGATGATCAGATGTAATAATTTGTAACCCGGACAGCTTTATCCCCCATTTAATGAGATGACGTCTCGCCACGTCTCGTGCGAGTCCAATTTAATGTGGTTTAATTTCTACTCGTTAGAATCAGATCTCGGCTGACAGCCCCTCGACTGGATGGACTAGTCATTAGAATTGAAAGAAATCTAGCGAGGACGTAACATCTGTCTTTTAAACAACAAAATGTTTTTTTTCTCTATGTTACTGAATTTCGAATATTTGAGTTTGACACATTGCGTGGCAATCTGTCATTAAAACTAGATTTATAAAGTGAATTGAGAGAAGAGACGAAGAGAGCCTGGAGAAGGTTTGTGAAGTTGGCCTCGGACCTAGATGGCCCGTAGCGCCAATGATGATGGCATTACACGTGTAAGAAAATGAAGACCCCATGGCAAGAAGTTGTCAACTAACATTTTTGACAAAAATGAGTTAATAAGCCCTCTAAACTAAATAATGTACGCTCTTTCCATTGGAAATAAGTTCAGAACATAAAAATAATTAGAACATGTTCAAATCATAGGGATGAACATGTTAACTACACTTTTTCATAAAAATCAAATTAGTTAATAATGGGAAGAACATGTACTTACTTACCATCACGCCGTTTCCCCGAGGGGGTAGGCAGAGAGGATAGAGCGCCATACTCTTCTGTCCTGACATACAACTTTCGCTTCGTCTACATTTATACATCTTCGCATGCAAGCTCGACGGTTGTTCAGACTTCTAACAGGACCATCTTCCAGTATCTGGTTAATCTGGTCATGCCACGTCTTCCGTGGTCGCCCTCTCTTTCTGGCGTCGTCAACACTTGCATCATATATCTTTCTTACCATTCTTTCCTCATTCATTCGTTCAACATGCCCAAACCACCTGAGCGACTCTATTTTTATTCTCTGTATTATGCTACGATCAGCTTTACATTCATTCCTAATAACCTCATTCTTTATTGAAGAACATGTAATCTTCAATAATAACACGATCATGCCATCATTCTGAAATTAACGCGCCTTTTAATTTGATTGGAATATTTATGGTTAATATAAATTTTACTCTGGCAGTAGTGTCATGTATTCGTTTTTATTTGAATACTATTATAATATGTACTAATATATTACTTTTCAATAATTCTAAATGGTACATACCATGTTTTGTATTATTAATTAACATGCCAGGTATTTTGTAATTTTGGATAATGGATGGTAAAAACGGATAGCATTCGAAGGGTTGTTTGATGTTCGTGTTTTACCAATTTTAAAAAGGTATTATTCTATTAAAAATGAGTTCCAGAGGCGAAAAAATGTTTTTTAACTACATTTTTTTAGGGAGAATTAGTATATTTTAATTTTTTTTCTGCATAAATGCGTTTTTTTACTTTGTAAATACTTTTTTGATATTTTAGTGACATAAATCAATAAAAATTAATGTTGAATTAGCAATAAAACATATTTTTCAAAGGCGAAATGCAAATGTCTAATTATCTCAAAATGACTAGAATGTTAGTTAACAACTTCTTGCCATGGGGTCTTCAAATATCTTTAAATATCTAATATGAAGTACAAATTGCAGACTTTTGTCGCGCTCTTTGAAAGATCAACCATTACGATTTTGTCAATATTTTTTATTTACCTTATTGATATATAAGTTTATTTTTGTTTGTTTCCTTTTAAAATATACTGTATTTCAACTGTAAAATAATTAAAGAATTCAGAATATTTCTGAGTTTGTTCAAATCTTTCAGAACGGTAGTGCTGGATTTCTTGTCACAGAGACATCATTAATCAATTAATGTATATTATAGAGTCTCAGAGAGACGAAACTGTATTTTTATGGGAAAGTAGGTATAGAAATCATTTTTTGGTGTACTTACGATAGGGACTTACGACCTATCGTATGGTTGGTTAAAGTGATCACTACACATATGTGTACAGGACTTACGACCTATCGTAAGGTTGGTTTAAGTGATCACTACACATATGTAACGTTCGCCATTTCCACCCATGATGGAATATACCATGTCTACTAATTTTTTGGTTGTTGTATATATTTGAATTGCATGCCACACTTCACATGTGTGTTGTAACCACCTTTCATACGCGGCCTGTGACAGCCTTTTTCATTCCCCTTAAATCCCCATAGATGTCGCTAATTATTTTAATATCGTTAATGTCGCTAATGAGAAATTTACAATTGATTTACGGAATTTTGAAAGCAATCACTTTAGTGATCACTTAAGCCAACCATACGATAGGTCGTAAGTCCTATGTACACCAAAAAATGACTTCTATGCTTACTTTCCCATAAAAATACAGTTTCGTCTCTGTAACACATCATAATATACATTAATTAATTAAAGAATGTTTATTTAAAATTTTGTATTCAATGCGTATTACATATACCATTGTATATTTTATAAATATGTTCATTTCCTACTAATTTCATTATAAGGTCCACCATTCACTGCCACACTCAATACCTACCCACTTACACACCCTCATCAACACACTTTTAACTTATTCTACAAATTGCATGATGTTAGGTATAGCACGTAAGAGATGCATGATTTTGATTTTGATGAAGATTTCTTGTTTAATGAAACAATCATTATGTTTTGTATGCATGCACTTATGTTGTCCTTTTAATAATTAAATAAAAATATGTATAGGAAGTATATTTACATGAACTAAATATATATTTTTAAATTAATTACTTTAATGAACATATTTAATAAAGCAATTAACATTTTTAATGCGTACTCCTTTACGCACTGAATTTGAGGCAGTATAGGCTCCAGGAAAAGACAAATTACTTACTATCTTTAAATTATTCACCGAACGAATGTACATATTTTTATTTTATTTGTTTATTTAATAGTTAAATACATATTTTTTTTACAATAACGATAGCTAACAACCTTCACATGGTATATTCAAATGTATTTAACAGTGTGTAGTACATATAAGAAACAAAAAGTAATACGCAATAAACATAATGCAATAATGTGAGAAAACAGTAAAAAATAAAGTAATATAGGCTCCAGGAAAAGACAAATTATTTACTATCTTCTAACTAATGTTGAGTTGCGTATTGGTCTGGGATATCCTAATTTTTTTTATTTATTTATTTATACAGTAGATACATGTTTTTTATAATAAATTGATTCTATTTTACAACATATTTACAGACATTATAC
Organism: Agrypnia vestita; assembly: GCA_016648135.1. Lineage (NCBI taxonomy): Eukaryota > Metazoa > Arthropoda > Insecta > Trichoptera > Phryganeidae > Agrypnia > Agrypnia vestita. The sequence goes on from JADDOH010002870.1 coordinate 142,997, forward strand.
TCCCCATAATATGAGCTAAAGCTCAAACTTATGGGAGGAGTATTTACAAGCTAAATTAAGGTATAAAAGCAGAAACCATTTAGAGGTAGTAATTTTTTTTATGATACAAAAACCATATTCTCATTCATTTTCTCGATGCTACTCTGCGAAATGTATTGTCTACTTGCCGAAAATAATTTAGTGTGCAGTTAGGTCTTTTCATATAAGCTTGCAATTGAGTTAGTGTATAAATATTATATATTATATAGATAATTTTAGTTACTATTCGAATCAAACGGAAAAAAGGCGCAAGTCGGCCGGCCAATGATATATTTGTGCGAGATGTCTAATACGCTGATGAAAAGCGTGTCATTGTAAGTTTTAAGTAAAAGATTGACAGACAGACAATTCCCTGTACATACGTGAGACGGCTTGGTGATGGCTAAGGCTTGGTTGTTTCAAGTTGGATTAAAATAAATGTTCGTTTAAAGCATACACAGGGTTATTTGTAAAACATTAATAACTTCGCAGGACTACATTCCTGCCTTGATTATGGGTCGAAAATGTTCAAGCTATTATGACCTAATATCAATTGTTACGGAGATATGCGACATCAAAGTTTGCATTTTTTTTTTCATATTTCTGACTTATTTTTTGTAAATCGTTGGACTATCATTACAGTAACACATATCGAATATGAAAAATTAGTAACACATATTCCCTTTAATACGTCAAATAAAATAATAAAAACCTTCAAATTCCAATTGGAATTTTTTCAGGGTTTATATCATTTTATTTAACTTGTATTGAAACGAATGAATTTTTCGTTATCGATATGAGTTACTGTAATGATAGTCCAACGTTTTACAAAAAATAAGTTAGAAATATTGAAAAAAAAAATGCAAACTTTGATGTCGCATATCTCCGTAACTATTGATATTAGGTCATAATAGCTTGATCATTTTCGGCTCATAATCAAGGCAGGAATATAGTCCTGCGAGGTTATTAATGTTTTACAAATAACCCTGTATATTTAAGAAAACGGATCGTCTGATTGGTGGCCCTAAAGCGTGTGACGGATAAGGATGGAGCCGACCGCCATTTTTTCGCCCACGGGAAAGTTCTCGAAGTCGACGAAGTTTTGGGACACTTGGCAACGTGATACCAATTTTGGAAATATCAAAATAGATGGCGCGCCCACGCGGAAACGACGGTTCGTGCCCTTAGAACAACGACGAGCCATCTGGCATTTACATCAAACTGAGATATTCAGCTTCTATGTTATGAATATTAATTTTTCATTTTTTTGGAGGTGTCTGGTTCGGAGGTATTTTTCGAAAAAATAAAAAAACTACTAATATAGACATTTATTGTGGAATTTATTTTTAAATACTAACCACTTTCAGAGCAACCATCCCTTTGTCAGGGCAGAATTATTGGTCTGGTTGGAATCTCAAGAGACGGTAGACAGTCGCTACATTATCTCTTAGCGCAACCGAATTATATACAGGTCCATTCGTTTGTAAATAACAAGTTAAAAAATACGATAGTATCAATTAATAAATATGTACCTATTACATTTCGGGCTGAATTTTTGAAACGTAAGATAGTAATTTTACATTTGTTTCGTGACCGCCGGGCTGCCGGCCGCGACATGATTTTGATTGGTCGAAACTGACGCCCGACGTATTCTACGCCAACCGCTAGCCAGGATTTTAACCTTTTAAGCCAAGTATTCACTAGGGGACGAATTGTCCCTCAACAGCACGCGCGGCATAGAGTCTACGTGACGTTGCAACATCGCGCACTGTTCCGCGACGTCGCGCACAACATAGCGGGGCATTTCTACGTGCCGCGGAAACATTGCCATGCGCAATGTACTCGAGCGAGCTCACGGGGACATTGGGCTGCGCGTCAGTATCACGTGGTATGTTTACAAGTGAATGCGCATGCGTTGTATTTGTCAACTGACATTGATGTGGGGAAACGAAATTATGTTCTCATCGCCGTACAATTTTGTGGGACACTTCAAACCGTGAATATAAAAATAAAAAGATGTGAGTGCCAACAGCGTTCCTTAATATTGTCTTGCTTGGCTATGGAAGGCCCGATTATTTGTAATAAATTGTCAAAATCAGTTGTTGTCATTCGAGTGAAATTGACAAAAGATCCGTCAGACATTCGAAGATCGCATAGAATATCCATCCTTTTTTCTCTTTGCAGTAAATAATTTCGCACCTACCACCTTTTTCTCCTCTAACGTTTCGATAAACTGGTTAAAATAAATAGATACGCAACTGTCATCCTAACCTCATCGGGCGGCAAGTGTAAATAGATACGCAGCTGTCAACATAACCTCATCGGGCGACAATTGATGCGAGTCCCGGTGTGTACACGTCAAATGACCGCGTCATTGTCCCCGAAACATGAGCGTAGATGTTGATGCGACATGCCGCGCGGAAGGTTTCGCGATTTGTCCCCTAGTGAATACATGGCTTTATAAATCTGACCAGTGACAGTTGAAAAGACATCTGGGTGCCGGTGTCTTTTCTACTAAGAACTGACATTCTTTTTGTGTGGTATCCGAATCCGAGGAAGACGCATTAGTTCACACCAGCCTTTCGGAACAGACAGATCGATCTGTTCCAGATTCGACGAAGCCGGGAGAATTTGAAATAGGATCAGCACTCGACGTCCCAAGAAAACGTAGTAAGTACACTTTGTCAGCTGTTACGTAGTTAGCTTGGCCTAGTGTATCTCGGGTGTCAGAATATCAATCCTTATAGGCGGAGATTGGGAAGGTAAAAATATTTCTTTCCCAATCACGACCCGCGTGCGGTGGTGGCGATTCCGTCCGTCATCGTTCAACGTTTAAGATTAGTATTTATCATCCTGTTGTTGAACAAAGTTCGGTTAATTTATTAACCAACTCGTGTTATTAAAATGGCTAACCGAGATGTTTTGCAGGAATAATCCAAGACTATGGTCCCGTTGTTCATACAATGAAAATAAGTATTTCACTATATAATTTAATGTCCTGTTAATTTAATCTAACTAAAATAATCGTAATCTAAATTAAACAAACCAAACCTAATAACCTAACCTAACCAAACCTAACCTCATATATTGCCTATGAAATGACAAAATATGCAGTGCATTTTTCGAAACTTTAAAGTGTAATATCTTATTTAATACTTACTTTTTAAACGTAAATTATGTTTCATTTTGTTATTAGCACATTCAATAATATAGTGAAATAATCATTTTCGTTGTATATGCAATGGGACCATTATCTTGGATTTAGCCGTTTTGCAGTCAATATTACTAATAATACTTCAACCACCTTACTCACAGTCATGCCATTTCCCCGAGGGGTAGACACAGAGGATTGAGTGCCTTTTTCTATCCTGACACAACTCTCGCCCCATCCGCATGCATACAACTCTGCATGCAGGATCGACGATTGTCCAGGCTCCTAATAGAACCATCTTCCAGTATCTAGTTAATCTGGTCGTACCACGATTTCCGCGGCCGTTCCCCCTTTCTAGCGCAGTCAACACTTGCGTCATATATTTTTCTTGCCATTTTTTCCTCATTCATGTGCTCAACATGCCCAAACTACGATCTACTAATATCGGCTTTACATTCTTTTCTAATTATTTTTCATTCTTTAGTTTATCATAAATGGATTTGTCACACATATCTTATTTCCACTGTATTCAATATTATTTCGTTCCTCATCCAGCTTCAGGCTTCACTTTCATGCTTAAATGTTGGTACCAGAATTACATTCTGTGCCGCTAAACTTGTCTCAGTAGACATTTTCTATCTGTTTACCTTATTCCCCGCAGTCACTCTCCTTTCGATATCATATTCTACCGTTAGCTAACTTATGCTAGATGTAAAATGCAGCAGGCATGTACAGCTATTTTCCTAGAATGGGAATGCGGTTAGCGATTCTTGGTATTCAATAAATTCTTTAATAATTAGTCATAGCGTATGGATAAAAGAAACTTTAAAAATTCTGTCTTCTATTGGCTAATAAAAAGTGCGTGTGGTAGTTGCTACAAGAGAGCAGATTTCAACACGTAAGTAGTCACCGGCAAAGACGTCTGGAATACCTTCCATTTCCAGGAAGATGATAATTACGGCACTTACCTGTCACACATTCGTAGGGATAGTTTTCAAACTGTGATTTAATTTGTTTTTCAAATATTACCCGAGGCGTCCTGTTGTTATAAATGAAGGCGTCCCTATAAAAAGGGTCTATACAGGGTTATTTGTAAAACATTAATAACCTCGAAGGGCTATATTCCTGCCATGATTATGAATCGAAAGTTTTCAAGCTATTATGACCTAATATCAATATTTAAGGAGATATGCGACATCAAAGTTTGCACTTTTTTGCAATATTTATGACTTATTTTTTGTAAAAAGTTGGACTATCATTACAGTATGCACATTGTGTGGTATTTATTTTTTATGATTTCAACTCAATCTTGCCGAAATTCGACCTAAAAAGTTACATAGGTAACGTGGAAATAAGTCTATATTTCTCTATATTCATCTGGTAGTAACAAATATGACGATGTAGATGAAATACGACAGTTCCAAGATGTCACTGGGATTACTTAGAAACATAAAAAACAAATAAAACATAAATAAAAGGCAAGTGAATTCTATAAAATGAAAAAATCGGAGATTTTGGTTATTTATTTCACAAAGTGTTTTTCCTCTCTCCTGTGAAATTTTGTTTTTGCATATAGACTCTTTTTATAGGGACGCCTTCAAATATTGTTATTTCAATATTAAAAAAAAGTAACCCATAAAAATCAAGTTTTTACAATACTCCCTTTCTCATTTTCGGGTTTCGTGTCTACCATATCTTTTTGATCGTCGCCACGAATCTGCTTGCCAAGTTTCAGCTCGATTCGACCACGGGAATAGGGTTAAAAATCGATCCAAAGTTTTTTGTCAGACAAGCAATCAATCAATCAGACGCCACGAGTTAAAATAATATAATAAGGAGTAAAAAGATATGAATTTCACAATTTGACAGTGGACGACTAAAGAATTAACCAGAGACCAAGAGATAACGAAGTAGAGCATGTGACTGCGCGTGGGCTAGGATTATCTCCTTAGATTTTCAGACTACCTACGTCAAAACCTTCGAAAATATTTATTATTTTCAGCACGTATATCATACCCTTTTTTTCGCAAATCGACAAAGTATCTTGTGATAAAAAGTGTTATCGATTTTGCAGTTTACGAAAGAAGTGCGTCATCTCGCGTCCGTAACAAGAGGGGTGTTTTTTGTTCTCTTTTCGGATCAAGTACGTACTCTTATGGTGAGTACGTACATTGGCTAATAGATGAATTTATCCGCTAAAACGCATTTAATTAAAACAGTTTTATTCTACATAATTAAAAAAATAAACTTAGTTTTCACCACTTATATATATTGAAAATATCAACATGTTTCAAGGCCTATGGCCCCTTTGTCAGGATACAATTGTGTACTAACAATAATTAAATTAAAAAATCGAAGTATAGACAATAAATGAGAATATAAAAAAATAAGAAATATAAATAAGAAAAAGTGTTAATAGTAAATTGAATATTATAAATAACCAGGTCCTTTTTACAAATATTTATCTTTTAAATTTATTTTCATGTTAAGTAGGTACTTTATTATGATTCATTTTCCATATATAACTTTTATAATATTTTGATTGGCCATATATTTTTGAATTTCATTTTTGTTAGTATACAATTGTATCCTGACGAAGGGACCATAGATAGGCCTTGAAACATGTTGATATTTTCAAAATAAAAAAGTGGTGAAAACTAAGTTTATTCCATTAATTATATTAATAATGTCATCACAAAATTATTTTGCTATTTTTGAAGAAGAAGTTTTATTTTAGTTTATTATATGTCAAAACGAACAGTCTTAATATTTATTTTAATTTAAGTTAATTACGAGAATTTATTTACTTACTGTTACGCCTTTTCCTCGAGGAGTATAATGGAATAATCCAAGAATATGTTCCAGTTGCTCATACGATTAAAATAAGTATTTCACTACATAATTTAATGTCCTGTTAATTTAGTCTAACTAAAATAATCGTAATCTAAATTAAACAAACCAAACCCAATAACCTAACCTAACCTAACCTAACCTCATATATTGCCTATGAAATGTCAAAATATGCACTGCATTTTTCGAAACTTTAAAGTGTAATATCTTATTTAGTACTAACTATTTAAAGTGTAATATTTTATTTAGTACAAACTATTTAAAGTGTAATATCTTATTCAGTACTTACTATTTAAACGTAAATTATCTTTCATTTTGTTATAAGCACATTCAATAATATAGTGAAATACTCACTTTCGTTGTATATGCAATGAGACCATGAACTTGGATTTAGCCAGTATAATAGAACGCCACACATTCTTGTCCTCACCTGAACACAACTCTCGAACTTTCCTCATCCACGCTCGGTTCGCGGAAGGAATGGGAGGAAGAAAACGGGAAAAATAAAGAGTTAATGTGTAGGATACGAACCTTAGACGCTTTAATAATCTTACCGCCATATGTCTTAAACTAATGAATACATTAACAATAGATATATACATATATGACAATGCCCCCCACTTTTAAACACGAGAATAAAATTCTCATTTAAAAGTGGGTAAGCGTGTAATATAAATGTGTATTAATTATGTTATATTGAATACAGCCTCTCTTAAGTTTGTACATTTACCAAATAAATTTAATAAAAACATAAATAAAATAAAAATGTCGAGGGTAGAAAGCCAAAGGGCGTCAGTGATTATTTCGAACTTTACAGGAGAGCAAAATAAAGTTCCGTCAATCTGATTTTGTCAATGTTTCTTATATTATTAAACGATTTCCATAATTGTTAATCCAAAACACACATGGAAATCGTTAAATAATTAATGAAAACAAACAATATCTACACTACCGCACCCAAACTAATTTGTACATTATATCTTCCCTTCTACTCCCGTCCCACATTCCCCTCCACCCTCTCCACTCGCTATTAATGTATGTTAAAGTAAATTTTTAAATTCAGTGGAAAATTTTTAAGATTGTTTTGCTGTTAATTTAACACTCACACAAACTCACTATTGGACATGTTTTTTCTTATTTTTTTATCGATTGTATATATGTGTTTTCCTGTAATTGGCCCAAAACTCTGTACATCAATTATTGTTTTTTTTCAAGATTGATTAATTAAGAAAGGCTGTAAGAAAACCAATAAATGAAAATAAAAAAAAAAGAAATATTGACCACTCATTGAAAAACCATCCTTTTCTCTCCTGTAGAGTTCGAAATAATTAATAACCCCATTTTGACTTTCTACCCTCGATTATGAAGAAGTTGAAGTTTCGAATAAGTTAATTTGCTACCGCAACGATGCTTTAATTAGACTTTTTGTTATTTATAAGATTTTAGGGTTTTTACAAGACCTTCACGATCCGCTTGTCAATCGGAAATAATTTACAGTTACAGATGCCATTTTTGCATCGTACAGTTGAAAACACTGAATTTCAAACCGCGCATTGCAAAAATCTATTTATTTCTCTAATTTCCTCGAAATAATAAAGAATTCCACAACAGCACTCATGGGGGCCACAGTCTGCATACAAATCAAAGTGAATGTGAAGTGTGATCGTATTCGCATTTTCACGAGAATTAAGCCATGTATTCACTACGGGACAAATTGTCCCTCAACAGCATGCGCGGCATAGAGTCTACGTGACGTTGCAACGTCGTGCACTGTTCCGCGACCTCGCGCACAACATAGCGCGGCATTTCTACGTGCCGTGGCAACGTTGCCATGCGCACGGTACCCGAGCGTACTCGCTGCAACATTCCGCGGAGCGTCAGTATCACGTGGTATGTTTACAAGTGAATGCGCATGGGCTGTATCTGTCAAGATGACAATGCGGGGAAACGAAATCGTTCTCGAACTCATCGAGCTGTATCGATCGAAGGTCGCATAGAATGTCCGTCCTTCTTTCTCTTTGTAGTTAATAATTTCGCATTCTCCTCTTTTTTCTCCTCGTACTTTTCGATAAACTCATTAACATAAACAGATACGCGGCTATCATCATAACCTCATAGGGCGATATATTTCCGTGACGTCTGGAAAACAATAATTATTTGCAAAAAGGACCTTGTTTTTAATAATATTCAATTTACTACAGTAAAACCTCGTTAATTTGAAAGTGCGACCCAAAAAAACATTTCGAATTGCGCGGAACCCCGTTTTCGCCAAATGTGATACCGCAGCTGTCATCCATAACCTCATCGGATGACATTTCCGCGACAAGATATGCGAATCCCGGTGTGTACACGTCAATTGACCGCGTCATTGTCCCCGAAACATGAGCGTAGATGTTGATGTGACATGTCGAGCGGAATGTTTCGCGATTTGTCCCCTAGTGAATACATGGCTTTATTTATCACCTGACAACATTACGGAGATACCGCGCAGAGGCCCAATTGCACGTCATAAGATGGCTTGAGGAAGTGAAAGATATACGCCAATTTTATTGGATAAATAAATAAGATAATTTATTCCGCAGTCTTCACACTGGCGGTTGGGTCGTAAGTTTAATTCACCGTATAAAATGGCGTTAATAATATTTTTAATAGGAAACAGCAACATACCTGAGCTGACACCATATCGATAGTTACGGGGTCGTAAATAGTTGTGTACTAGACTATAGACTGCGAGGCAGAAATAAAGAGGAGAAAAGCCAATATTCTGCAGTATCTATTGTCAACTATGAGGCTCTGAATGATCAGAGCCTCATAGTTGACAAAAGATGATTATCTAAATTAATAAATATACAAATTTTATTTTTTAAGGGGGTATTCTAGTCTAGAAATTTAAAAAAATCATTTTTTTAAATGTATATTTCGTAAGTTTAGACATACAAGATTATGTCCTCAAAAGAATTTTTCAAAATTCCAATTATTTACCGAGATACAGCGATTTCGGTGACGCGGCAAGTAAGTGGTCCGACCGGAACAAATCAAACAATATAGGATAGACGCTGCCCGACTACCTGCGGATGGATTACCCCATAAAACCTTTTATATACTCTATACTAAATAATGTATATTTAACTAATATGAACATTTTGAAGTGGAGGAAAGTCCATTGTATGGAGCAGGAATCGCTGATTAAAAATATGTATGTATACCGTACTGAAACTTTACTCAAAACTTTAAATGCGTTTTTCTAGAAACTACATTTTTCAAACTGGCGGGCATGATATCTAAAGTTCTACCGAACCGATTTATTTGAATTTTTGTGTGTACCTTCTTTATACATCCCTCTATAGTCCCTAGCAGATTAAAGTCGCAATTTTTATTTTTACTATTAAAGAAAAATTTCAACTTTTAAAAACGTGACAAAAGATTTTTTTTCAAACGGCCGCCATTTTTGAAATTTTTATTTATTTATTTCTCCGAGGTAGGGGCGATAGCGATTAAGAATCCGTTGCATTTTTTTGTTTCAGATGACTACAAGGGTCGGAACCATGTGCGCCAGGACCCCCCACTTTACCAGACTATAGCTTTTCGAGTTTTGAAATTTTTACTATTTTTTTATTTTTAATGTATTCTTAAAATATAAATAAACGAATCTTACAAAAATGTATACTAAAAATATTCTTTGTTTCTTTTACAAAGCTCTAAAAAATGCCCAAAATTCTTGCCTCTAGACTAGAAGTACGACGAACACCGAATACCGACGTATACCCACGTCTCGTTTATTTTTTATTTTTATTTTCGTCTATTAAGTGTTGTGATAAAGATCTGACATCTCAATATTGACATTTTCAGAATAGCACAGAACGTTGGTCTAGCGGTAAGACTCCTCACTGCCCAGTTAGGTCGGGCCACCATGCTAGTTTTATTACCACAGCGCAAGCATTTATCTCTAGTTTGAAAATAGTAAGAATAATGATGTGGCGAGTTCTTCGTGCAAGTATTTGTATTTAAAAAAAAAGTAACCCATAAAAACCAAGTTTTTACTATACTCCCTTTCTTTGTAAAATATAACAATAATTAAAGACGAATTAAAACATATAACATAACACTAAACTCACAGAAGTTTAATATATTTCTAAAATGTCAGATATTTTGAGATGTCAAGATTTTGATAGATTCAATTATCAGCAATATCGTACCTTATGAATTTCCAGCGTCAAATGATTTAGGCCCGGTTGTTTCAAGTTCGGTTAAAGTAAGCGGTCGATTAAAGCATAGATTTTTACCAAAACGGATCATCTGATTGGTGGAGAACGTAAAAATCTATGCTTTAAAAGAACGCTTACTTTGATCCAACTTGAAACAACCGGGCCTTAATCAGAATCAGATTTGAGTAATGTAGAATTCTTCAAAACTAAGCAGAAATCTAAAAGAAATAAATTATTATTTGATTTTTTCCCAAAAAAAACACAATTTTGCTGTCATCTGTGAACCAATTGTTTTGTAAATTTTCGAAATTCGTAGTGATGTACCTATTATACCGACGGAGTTATTCAAATTTAGAAAATATTCCGCGACGTTGCTAATCAAACTTTTCTAATGATTCCAATTTGAAAAAAAACCGATAAAATTTCTAAAAATCCAAAATTATACTACAATTATTAATTTTCGTCGCCACGAGTCTGCTTGCCAAGTTTCAGATCGATTGGATCACGGGAAAAGGGTCAAAAATCGATCCAAAGTTTTTGTTGACGGCACGCAAGCAGAAGCCACGAGTTAATATAAAGGGAGTAAAAAGTTTCATGTAATCAAGATGCGTATTCCATGTAAGTAATTGATTTGATTTGATGAATCGAAGATATCTATGCATTCCGTACCAGCTATCGACTAGAATAGCCATTTCTTTAATTGGTGGACGAGCCAGTGAAGGAAGAGGATTTATTAAAACAAAGTGATCCCTGCGGGACCAATCTGTTGGTCCTGGGAGGAGGAGCTCATTAAGGAGGGAAGCCGACAAGAAGGCTCTGAGTAATCTCTCGCTGGGGAAGGAGAAATGACACTCGGAGGATGTTTTACAATATTTCTCATCAAATCTGGAGCCACTTCCGAAAATAAATGAAAACTTATTATTGAGTGGGGATTTCATTACAGATATACACTTAGATGTGGGTGGCGGAAGACGGCGACAGGGGAACCGAAAAGTGAGTTCTAGGTAGGGGCTTTCCTTTATGATTTATCATTTTTACTCCCTTTATTTTAACTCGTGGCGTCTGATTGATTGATTGACGAAAAAACTTTGGATCGATTTTTAACCCTTTTCCCGTGATCCAATCGAGCTGAACCTTTGCAAGAAGATGTATCAAATTTTCGTTAAAAAAATTAATAATTATAGTATAATTGTGGATTTTTAGAAATTTTATTGTTTTTTTCAAATTGAAATCATTAGAAAAGTTTGATTACGGCGGCCCGATAACGTCGCGGAATATTTTCTAAATTTGAATTACTCCGTCGGTATGCATAATAGGTACTTCACTACGAATGTCGAAAATCTAAATTGACTGAAAAATGTTTAGAATTTAATTTTCAAAGCATGAAGTGTCTTATCAAAGCTCAAAACATCTGACATTTTAGAAATATATTAAATTACTGTAAGTCTAGTGTTATGTTATATGTTTTAATTCGTCTTAAATTGTTGTTATATTTTACAAAGAAAGGGAGTATAATAAAAACTTGGTTTTTATGGGTTACTTTTTTAAGTAGAATTTTTTTACAATCAAAATAGTGAGTTCATGATTTCAATTTGTCGGATATATTTCTATAAACGTATATGATTAATTAATTAAGGATAAATTATAGAAGTCTCACAGAGACGAAGCTCATTTATATATGAGAAAGGTGGATGGAAGTCTCTTATACGATGGCTCAGGGCTTACAACCTGTATGAGATGGCTTAAGTGATCACTCTACACAATGCAACGTTCACCAATTCCATCGTAAGAATATCCTCACATTAACAAAATTTGAAATTTCTTTATGTACGAGTATGTTTGAATCCAGGACCTTTCACATATTATTATGCTCAATGCTAGAGACATCTGTTAATTTTTTTCTCATTAACAAGTTGTATTTTGTATAAGTTGTTAGTATTTATTAACCTAAACTAATTTAATCTAAAACCTAACAAAATAAAATAAGTATCCTAAATAAATGCAAATTACTTAAAAAAACTACTCTAATGTTACTTAGTGAGTTTTACCTCTAAGGGAACGATAGGTTTTATTAAGTATAATAAAACGTCACGAAACGTGTTAAGTAATATCTGTATCTATATTATCTTTATACGTGGCGGGGATAAATTGTAAGAGGATTATTTATATGGGGGGTTATTTGCACGGGGGGTTATTTGTACGGGGGTTAATTGGGGGGGGTTATTTGCACGGGGGATTATTTGTACGGGGGGTTAATATCCAGGGGGTTTTTGACGGGGGGTTATTGTCCGGGGGTATATATATATTTAAACCTATTACAGTAACTTGATGTTGTACTAATTACCTTATAATATAAAATTAGAGTAAGTAAAAGTAAGTATAAGATAATAAAGATAAAATATGTAGAATACAGAGATAATATAAAATAACATAATAATGTCAAAAGTAAGCACAAAATAACAGAGATAAAAAAAAAATAATTACAGAGTAAATATACAATAACAAAAGTATTAAGAAGAAGTAATATATATTCAATAGTATGAAAAAGTTAACAAATGTGAATTAATTACAATTCATGAAATTATGTAGCAACAGAGTTAGAAACTAAAATGGACTGCCTTATTTCTCTAAGATTTATTTATTGAGATGAGTACGGTAGCACTCTAATGTAACACTGAAGATATCCGATATGTGTGCGTATTCGTTCCCTAGTGTAAGTAATCTGTTAATCGTAGAGTGTTGGAAGTGCGCAGTATTCGTTTTGTTGCAAAAAACCAGGGGGTATTTGTTCTGATACCCCACCCTATCTATATAAAGGGTTTAAATAATTTTTTAGAAATATATTTAGGACAAAATGTTTCCAATTAAAAAATGTATTCTGTACATTCATCTCATGTATTAACTATGTGAATCTTAAATCGATTGGTGAAATTTGGAAGGGTAGTTTAATATTCATACCGTGGGAAGGCTGCTAAATACATCCGCCTCCGCTACCGCGGCCGTAATAACGTCGTCCGATTCAAACCACGACTCAACTTGTCGGTATTACTTTTCCCAACGAATAAAAAATATATTTATATAAATACAAGGGTAGGAATGCGTGGGTTTCTTTGAAATCCGTCGGTAAATGAGGAATCACCGACCTTTTATTTTACTTATTTTAAATTATTTATTACATAAAAAGGTAAAGGTAGTTGCTTAACTAGACTAGTCTGTTCTAAAGTAACTACCTGTGCTGTTTTTGAAATTTAGTTAATAATTAGTGTATAATAAGTGTGTAATAATTATAAAGTGCACTTAACAAATTCACTTCAGATAGAGATAAAATCAAAACATATTACCTACTGTATCGTACCTACTATATAAAGCGTACAGATATAGGACGTCTCTATACAATGATTCCCAGAACTATCCATGATATTACTGCTCCAGATTCGTTGCATTATAATATATTGAATAAATACTTTCGCAGATTGATACTATAAGTTAAAATATATTTTAGAAATCTATCTATCACATAAAAATATTATATTATTTATATCCTACGTTAACAGAGACATACTAATAATAATAGGTACATTAATTAATTAATTGTATTAATAAAAATAAAAAATTAAATAGCATGTCCCCAAACAGCAATTGTATGCTGGTATAAGGGGACAGGAAATAAAGTAAAATAAGTGGGTACACATATTAAATATCAGCACATTGATTTGTTAAACATTTATCTCCTCCCCAACACGAGTCCCTTCAGCTATTTATTGAATAGTTCTACACTATTTAATTCCTTTATGGAATTGGGGATTACATCGATCGCAGTGTATAGGAAACCAAATCTCTCTCTCTATTAATCCGCAGTATATCACTTCTTACATAGTCTCTTGTTCTTGTATGTTGTCTATGTACGTCACTGTTCTGGTAAAGGATGATATTCGTTTTTAATAATTTATTCTTTATTTTATAAGTCATCTTTAACTTTTCCACATATATCAGATCTTCTAGGTTAAGCATGCCGGTGATTTTGTACAAATCAGTGGTTCTGGTGTATCGATCTAGGTTGAAGATTATTTTAAGGGCTCTGTTTAAAGTTCTTTGTATCATTCCCTGCGCCTGTGAATTACACTGTGACCAAATAATAATGCCATATAAAATATGAGGGAGAATAAAAGCTTTGTAGATAATTTTTTTAGTTCTTGTATCAAATAGTTCAGCTCTTTTCATCACACCAACGATAGGCCCAAGTTTTTTTAAAAGAGGTCGAATATGATTCGTCCATAGAAGTCTCTCATCAATTTCAAGCCCCAGATATTTCACACACTCACTTTGTTTTATAATATATCCCTTTATAGAAAGAGTTCGGCTTAAAGGCGGTTTACTTTTTTTGTTTGTTTAAGAATCATGTAATAAGTTTTTTTTTACATTAATACTAAGTACATTTTTATTCAGCCACAAAAGATATTAATGCAAGTCATCATTAATTCTGCTCTCTACTATACTATACTGTACTATACATTATAAACTAATGCATTCACCCACGGGCACATCCCAATTATCAACAATTCATCCGGGTATATTCACCACTTAATAAGCAAACATACACACACCGCAAACTTGTCTAGACACTGAACAACAAATAGCTCAACGATCAACAAACCTTATGAATAAATAATTTGGAACTACCAAATTCACTGGGCCGATTACTGCGCGACCTCCTATTTAACGTGGCCTGTCGATTGTTTACTGAGGAATTCATAAAAAGAGAATCACAATTTGTACCTCTGTGAGCACGTAAGCAAAGGTCCAATTTCAACTGCGTGACGACGTTAAGAAAAGAGACATTAAGACAGTTTTTGGTACCAACTCCAAAATTAAGGATTTGTTGAGATCAGCGAAGGATCGAGATCGCTTAGAAACAGACGGTGTGTATAGACTCGATTGTCAAGACTGCGATAAAGTATACGTGGGACAAACGGCGCGTACCATTTCCAAAAGGGTCAACGAGCACAAACGGGCATGCAAACTCGGTCATCCAGAAAAAATCAGCACTGGCTGAGCTGATTTTCTGGATACCGGCCATCATTTTGCATTCGAACCGAAAATACTTGGAAAGCCTAAGAGTCACCATGCGCGTCTTATCAAGGAAGCACTAGAAATCTACAAGCATCCGATAAACATTAATAGAGATGATGGTCTCAAATTAAAAAAACATCTTGGTATCCGGCGCTTCAAAGTCATTCCCGTCGCAGACTCCGCAGAGATAGTGATCAGACAACAGATGAATCATACATACAACACAATACAAACACATCATGACTTCGGCACGGTATTGCAAGCCGATACTTAACCACAACATCAACATTCAAGACAACACATCAGCCCTGATGATGGACCCTGCAATGGGATCCGAAACGTCGGCCCGAAAGGTCGTAACAACACGGCATAATACCCCAGTAAACACAAACTTGAAGTTGCGTGACGACGTATTAAATATTGAATACCTTCACTCAGAAGCCGCTGTCACTCGTATCAATGAAACCTTTGATTAGTCCTCAAACGTAAGGTGTCTGTCTTATATTATTTTTAATGGTGTACTTGCTGAGGGCCGATTAAAGGCTTGCCACTCGTAAGTAAATATGTACTTAATAAAGATGAATAGGTACATTATAATCCATTCGAATTGGGTATCATTTAAGAACACCTTTAGGAGATGTAATCAACTTAATAACTATTATGATAAATGTATGTAATGTAGTCTAACCGATAAAAATATTCATTGTAAAGAGAGTTTGCATTTATAAATAAGTAACTGAACAAAGTGATTGATTTCGAGATGGTATATTATAAAGTGAATACAAAAAAATATATAAGCGCGAAACACAGATTGAGAAAGAATGTATTTCAGAAAGACCCTTTCAATTTCACTTATCCAGAAATTTAAATCGTCGTTAGAAGGCGATGACTTAGAAAAATATATTCGAATAAATCGTCATAATCGTAGAATAAGACGCATGTGATTTTTCTCAAGTTTGCAGGAGAGGAGTTTGAAGTTTTATTTACATAAAGACACTTTATGTCATAGCTCGATAACTACAAAAGATTTTCCTTTGAAACTTGGGTTAGTTATTTAAAGTTGATACCTTTCAAACCACAAATATAGTCAGCGCAGTACAACGACGTTTTCACACGTGCTGCATTGTTCTACGATCGCAAATCAGAACCGTCGTTATACCGACTTCGTATAACGACGGTTAAATTAATGAGAAAAAATACACTTTTTATATTTATTTATTTATTTATTTAACGCCCTTATGGGCTTTTACAATATACAGAATAATATTTTTTTAAAATAACATAAGACAGTTAAAATTAAAATACAGTTAAAAGTTACAATAATAATAGTTAAAAGTTAATAATAATAATAATAATAATACAGAAAAACATAAGAAAAACATAAAAACATAAGATAAAATAATAATAAAGTTAAAGGTAGAAATAATAATAGTTAAAGGTAAAATAGAAAGATTTATTGTCCATTTCCATTTTGTTGGGATGTAAACAATTGTATCAGCTTTGTCCTATAAACAGTTATACTATCAGCAAAAATGTCAGCCGCCTCTGCATGCTCATTCCCTAATGAGTGTAATCTGGGAATTACAGAGTTTGCTAATGCATTAGTTCTGACACTTTCACTATAATAGAACAATGCACTGTGTCTTGATGACCTCGATGGAGCATATAAGTCGATCAGACTAATAATCTGGGGGCAATCAATCAAACTATTTACGATCCTATAAAGAAATATTAGGTCTGTTACAGTACGTCTCACAGACAAGTTTAAAAGTTGTAAATAACTAAGGAGATATTCATAGTTGATATCTTCCAAGCGTATATTTAATTTGTAATACCATTGGTTTATATACCATTGGATGGCTTCTTTTTTTCACTTTTTAACGATCCAAAAAAGTCAATAGGGAATTTTTCGCACATCCGTCATTGTTCAACGATCATGACGAAATGTTATAATATTGGGGACAATAAAATAATATTAACACATAAGTGCCTACCCGAAATACTACCGTAGCCATAACAATGCCATATTCGTCTGTTAGAAGACTTACTACCTAAATAAATTACGAAACTGATTTATTGTGCCGCAAATTTGTGTACATTTTGTATCGTTTGTAATAATGAACTCAACGGAAAGTTGTATTTGTATGTGTACATGCATAAATATGCACAGTATGCATTTATGTAGGTACCTCCCATTTTCGGGTTCTCAGAAGAAAGGTGTGCTGTAAGCAGTGGCGTGCGGCGCATACAAGCAAAAAAGCTGTGCGTTAGTAAAGATTCTGGGAAACAAATATTAATTAAAAAATCCTTATCTTAAGAAAAAGTTGATTTAAAATTCTAGCCCTAATTCGTCCTACGGCTAGAAGTTTTATTTCTGACTTTTCTGTGCCTAACTTCATGTCAATTCTTCATTTATTTCGCCGACCAATTTGTTTCATAGATACAGTCAAGTCTAGAAAAAAAAACGTGAATTTTTAAGGCTGCGAGTTTTGTGTAATGGACAAGTAAATTTAGCGTACTTTTTCGAAAGGTCCTATTCCAGGTGAAAACTACGCGCACGTAATTGCAGAAATGTTATTTTTTACAAATTCCACCCAAAACTTTCGGTGTAAATTCTTTTCTATGGTGAATGTAAATACAAATACCATCTGTCATCTGCCATATCATAATGATATCATAAAATGTTTGATTTATTTTTGTGAAAAGAAACGTATATCTAAAATTAGTATTGTTCCCAATTTAATTATATATAAATCGTCTTCGAAATGTACTGAAAGTTTTTGCCCTATTAGCTATACCTATATAAAATATTTATTTATTTAGGAAATATTGTTTAGAATACTTCTTTTATAGTGCTGTTATTTTTGTGGTTGAAGCTACTCAAAATAGTTCATTATATATAGTTAAAAAAATAAAAAATGTATGTACCCTTACAGGTATATGCGTATATATATATTTTTAATATACCTAGGTATACAGTCGGTCACAGCATAACCTAAGTTTATACCCACTACACGCCACTGGCTGTAAGGTACCTACCCGGGTCCTGTTTGTACATGTGTGTGTTCCTGTAGGTGTACAACACGAACGTGGCCCACGGGAAGTTTTATTCGTGATGGGAGAATTCTGAAGTGCTGAGATACTCTTCGTGTACGGGGCGAGAAATTCCTGACCCCGTTTTATTTCACTCGGAAGAGACTCCTACAAGTATTCAAGGTATTTACTCCTACAGTGTCCACACATTTTCTCGAATGCTCGTCGTAGAACATTTAGAAAATTGCTTCGCGAATTGAAAAAAAAAAAACCGCGAGGAGTTAGCGAACAGTATGAGCGAAGAAAGGATGGTAAAGAAAATATATGGGGCGAGTGTTGAAGGCAACAGGACCTGGCGTGATCAGATACTACACTGATTGGAGGATGGCCTTGTTAAAAACCTCAACAGCCGTATAGCATGCATGAGAAGGTGTATGAATTGTAGCCGAAGCAAAAGCGGTGTGCCAAGATAGAAGAATATGGCGTTCTATCCTCTCTGTATACCCCTGCGGAGAAACGGCGTGATGGTTAATTATATGATTAGGTATATTCTTTACCTTAATTTGTTTTAACTTTTCGTCGTTTATCTAATAAGGTTTTAATGTTTTATATATGTTTGTTTAAAAATTTATTGTAATGTATACTAAATTATATTTTTCTCTTTTTGCTATCTAAATAGTCGACTGCCTTCAAACAGGTGATCCCTAGTTAGTCAGTCGAAGTGTAATACAATTCAAAAAATAAGATATGTAAAAAAACTAACTTTGATATTAAAAAAATTATAATTGTTGGAAAGATGCCCAGTACCCTACAAGCATATAAATTTTAGCAAATAAGAAATACCGTTTGCAAACCCTTATATGTATAACGCATGTACAAATTACAGATGGGAATTTTAGTTCAGTTAACTGAACTATCGTTCACCAGATCGTTTAGTCAAATGAACCGTTCACTTTGAATCGTTCGTTAGTTCTTTGAATTTTTGTTTTTTATCTACTTCAACTTCTGTAAAAGTTCACATAAATTTTTTCAGGAATACCAAAATTTTTAAATCCATGGGGGGGATGGTTTCTATTTCCAAAGATTGCATCTTGGGGTGGAATCTCAAAGGTCGTTTTATCTACATCGACTTGCCAAAATGAACAAGACTATTCGCTGCCTGGGAGGGGAGAGGTGCTTTCAATTTACAAAAATTTTGTCCCTCAACCACCGCAAAACTTTCACTACCTAAAAAAAATGCGTACCAAAAATTTCAGCACAATTTAATAAATGAATAATTTTTCATTTACTAAACTAGTGAACGCCCAGTTCACTTAAGTGAACTGTACAGTCCGTTCGTTCAGTAAAGTGAACTGTTCTAAAAGAAAAGTGCGTTCATGAACGATCCATCTCTAGTTCTAATGTCATTTTTTTCGGAAAAAAAGGATTTGTGTTAAATTCTTGAACTAACAAACATCATGAATTGAATGTACGAGCCACTTTCTCAAAGTTTTAGGAGCTGATGACCCGTATCAGATTCGCTCATCAAAGTATACCAATATTTTCATTTATTATATTTTCATTGACAACTAATATTTCGTACATTGAGAACAAAATTGGCACTAAATGAAATTTGCCCTTTTTATGACAATCTCACATGAACTTTTACCTTCAATACGTGAAATGTACAATGTAAGTAAAAGTACTAATATGACACATATTTTATACTATTTTTTTACATACCTACATGACTTTATAAAGCTTTCTGACACAAAGAATGCTGATAAAAAATGCTTTTGTTTTCAAGGTGTCTTTCTATGGGCCTACAAATAAATATAAGCAGAGGAAATTATGCCAGTGCAGAATAAAAATAAAATGTATTTGCGATACTAAATTTGTGTTTTTCATTAAAGTATTTTTCAATTTTATTTCCTTTGTAATATTGAAATTTTATTATTATTTATTTATTTAAATTTTTTAGTTCCACACATAATGTTGTGTGGGCTAATATATGATTTCACTTAGACATATTGCATTCCATGTAATCATTTAAAAGTTTTTATAATAAAATTTTGCACTCCAGTTTATACCTCCTTATATTCTCCATGTTTTGAATTTCCTTTGGCAGGCTATGGAAGATTTTTATACCTTTATACATCATACATTTTTGTGAGGCTTCGCTTCCTCTTATATTGTAGGAATGAAAATCCTTATTCAGCTTCATCCTGTCATCAAAGTAATTGGGTCCATGTTTAATTTTAAATATTTGCACCACTACATTAAATATTATTCTTTGATTTACGATTTCCAGTCCTAGGGCATTCGACATTTTTGTTATTTTAGTTCTCCTATTACACTTCAGTATTATGCGCATCGCTCTGTTTTGTACTATTTGTAGTTTCTTTAGCTTATAAATAATATACTGGAAACAATAATCTATGTGCGGGAGAATTATAGTATTGTATAAACTAGTATTTTTATTTATATATCTTCTTATTCTTCCAAGTAAGGACACTTTTTTGCGATTTTCTTCACAACAAATTTTACTAAAACATTTTGATTCTTAATGTAACAATTCTGAATATACAAACTAGACTGAAGTACGCGCATACTAAATGAATAGAGCTCCAACATCGCATAACGTAATAAATAAATAAGAAAAACGTCTCTACAAGTCAGATTCCAGACTTTTCTGCTGCTAAACAATTTAGGATGCAGGCGGGATGCTGCGTACACCTGATGCCGCAGACCAGACTGCCAAACCCTTAATCAATACTGAATATGCGCATTTTTTAAGAGAAATTACTTTCGGTGGCACCATCAAATTTGATGATCTCGATCTGAAGTAAAACCGACGGAAACTTTAATGTTGAACTGCTACTTGGCTACTGATTCATCTCGCTTCGTCTTTTTCAGTTACTAACTTAACTAAATTAAAATATAAAAATTTGTTCATTATTCACGAGAAGATGGAAGGCAGTTGAGGTGTAAATAGAAAGAGATTATTAATTTTAATTAAACAACTTTGTATTAACCACTTAACTAGTAACTCTACCGGTTTCGATACTATCGTATCTTCTTCAGGACAGATGCAAACTAACTATCCATTATGTATTCTAGCAAACAAATCAATTTTTGAACGGGGGCATGGCTACAGTTATGGTGGGGGTAAATGAGAAGTGGACG
Source organism: Agrypnia vestita (assembly GCA_016648135.1). NCBI lineage: Eukaryota > Metazoa > Arthropoda > Insecta > Trichoptera > Phryganeidae > Agrypnia > Agrypnia vestita. The sequence goes on from JADDOH010002870.1 coordinate 164,489, forward strand.
TCGAAATGGGGGATACGTCAAGTAACAGGTTACTCATAAAATTTATCCGATTGTTAATTATGTTGGCTTTAGGCATTTTTATTTCTAGTAATTATTACGTACTTACCATCACGCCGTTTCCCCGTGGGGGTAGATAGAGAGGATAGAGCGCCAAATTCTTCTGTCCTGTCATACAACTCTCGCCTCATCCACATTCATACATTTTCGCATGCAAGCTCGTCGGTTGTTGAGGCTTCTAACGGGACCATCTTCCAGTATCTGATTTATCTGGTCATGCCACGTCTTCTAGTATCTTCTTCTTTCTAGTATTTCTAAGTTATCTAATCTAAGGCCTCTATTATTTACGTGTTGAATCTTGATAACGTTTCTTTTGAAACGTGTGGCCTGTTTCCAAAAGATGGTTCGAGAATTCGGAAAAATTATTGTCATTGAGACAGCTAATGTGTTCCTTTACTCTAACATTAAAATTTCGTGTCGTTTTACCTATACAAAAAGCCGAACAGTTTATAAATACCGAAATAATTTAGCGGGTCGACTTTGTCTTTGGAATTTATTACAAGTTTTCCTAAGGTATTATTAGTATAAAATGCGACTTTAATGTTATCTGGCAAACTTTTGATCACTTTTTCTGAAATGTTATTTATGTATTATATTCTCCATTGCTAATTTATATTATTTGGTGAATTTGGTATTAAAGAGATTATATTGGCCGCGTTCAAAATGCCGGAGATCTTACACAACTTGCACACGATAATCGGAATACTACAACTCGATAGAAGACGGCACAGGAAGAAGTTAATCTCTCGTTCTTCTGTGACAAGCAAAACTTGGCGGTCTGCTAGAACTAAGTTCGAACCTTCGACCACTGATCGCCAGGTGAGGTCTTACCGCTAAATCCAATCCAAGCGTCGCTCACAACTTTGATTCAATTTGTTAGATTTTAAAAACAGTTTTGATTTTCTATCGTCGGAATCTATGATCGAATTGCGAAAATAATAATTCTAATTTTGAGGGATTTCGAAGATGACCACTCCAAGAAGAACTCCAGCTGAGTGAAATGAGTATGTCATACTAAAAAAAAGCTTCTAAATTATCGAAGAAAAATCGTCCCATTTCTAAAAAAGAATAACTTCTAAATTATCTACATACAGGGTGTCCCTTATCCCGATGTCAAGCCGAAATTGGGTGATAGGCCAAGTCATAATAGTTATCAGAAAAACAGTCAGTTAAAACTGGGCAAAGTATTGATTTTGAATACTTGGTTTGGTCAAAAAGTGACATTTTCTTCCAAGCTGGAGCTGAATTTTGGACAAAAGTTTACAGAAGCATTATTCAGGATTACATAATAATAAAAAAATGAAGAAAAATAAAGATTTGTAGCAACAGGAGTGAAAAGAGCGTCGCAGGGTGTAGATTTTTTTTAAATGCTTGTAATTTTTAAAACGCATGACTTAGATTTTTTAAAATATTTTTCTGATAACTTATGACGGCCTGTCACCCGATTTCGGCTTAACGTCGAGATACAAATTGTTAGATATTTGTAGAGTAACTTCATAAAATATAATCAAAAATAAATGATAATATACAGGGTTATTTGTAAAACATTAATAATCTCGCAGGACTATACTCCTGCCTTGATTATGAGTCGAAAATGTTCAAGCTATCATGACCTAATATCAATAGTTATGGAGATATGCGACATCAAAGTTTGCATTTTTTTTCAATATTTCTAACTTTTTTTTTGTAAAACGTTGGACTATCATTACAGTAACTAAATCAATTACGAAAAATTTATTCGTTTCAATACAAGTTAAATAAAATGATTAAAACCCTGAAAAAATTCCAATTGGAATGTTTTCCAATTGGAATTCGAAGGTTTTTATTTTTTTATTTGGCTTGTATTAAAGGGAATAAATTTTTCATACTCGATATAAGTTACTGTAATGATAGTCCAACGTTTTACAAAAAATAAGTCAGAAATATTAAAAAAAAAATGCAAACTTTAATGTCGCATATCTCTTTAACTATTGATATTAGTTCATAATAGCTTGAACATTTTCGACTCATAATCAAGGCAGGAGTATAGTCCTGCGAGGTTATTAATGTTTTACAAATAACCCTTTATATAGAAAATAATATTTTTTTATTTAATATCAATAAAGTAAATATTTTATATCAAGAACTACCTTGTTCTGCTGATTCTAGTCCACTAATAACGCACTGTCTATGTCTATGTCTATGTCAATGCCACGATTTTCAGCTTGTAACGTCATTTCGATCAACTACCGTAAATTTTTTTAAAATTTTTATTTAACTATTAAAAATACGATAAGCCGCCAAATTGTCTGTTTGTATATTTTTGGATTATTCAATAGGGAAAAAGATTTATTTGAATGTGTCCATACTCCTGTTAAGTAAATTATTTGAGATGGCTTGATTTGATTCGGTTTTTTACTTTCGTTCAACCGCGATTATTTTTTCAACATTTTCTAGTAAAATATTAAAAAATATGAAATGGACATATTATAAAAAGTAACCCATAAAAAACAAGTTTTTATTATACTCCCTTTTTCATTTACTAGTTGAAACATTTTTTTTCGCTTAACCTACGCGTTGGGCTTCGGTCGGGCGACGCCACGAAGGGAGTAATAAAAAATTTCCAAAAATCCAAAATTATACTATAATCAGGTTTTGCATCTACCGGATGCGTTGAAATATTTTCATACAACTTATAAGTTGTATGAAAAAAACATTCAAAATTTGAAAAATCCAAAATTTAAATTATTTTTTTTAACGAAAATTAGATAGATCTTCTTGATCGTCGCCACGAGTCTGCTTGCAAAGTTTCAGCTCGATTGGATCACGGGAAAGGGGTTTAAAATGGATCCAAACTTTTTTCGTCAGACAAGAAGGCAAGAAGACAAGCAGACGCCACGAGTTAATATAAAGGGAGTAATAAAAATCAAACATCGGCTGAAGTTAGTTGTTTATAAATCAAGTATGGAAGTAAAAAGGCGCGCAATACTATTTTATAGACTCCTCTAATTATCTACCAAGTTGAGGAGTCAGACAAGGTCAACAATTGATATTTAGACTCATAAATATATTATTGACTCAGAATAATAGTTTGCAGTTCTATTCCCAGCTTCTTAATTTAGCTAGTGTTTGGAATTGGTCAAACCTGGGCGATCACTAAAGCCCATGAAAGAAAGCTAGAATCTTGCCAAAATGCTATGGAGAGAAGTATCAGATAGAATAAGGAATACAATTATCAAAAAACAAACAAAAACGAAGAATGTTAAAGCATGCATCAGAAGGCTTAAATGGAAATGGACTGGACATACAATCAGGGCAAGAGAGAAGTGGTAAAAAAACAATAATGTATTAGTTCACAAGAGACAAGAAAAGGAAACGAGGCAGGCCTTCTAGAAGATGGGTGGATGAGATCAAGGCTACAACAGCAGGTGGTGCGTGGACCAGAATAGCAAAAGATAGGGAGGAATGGAGGAAATTGGAGGAGGCCTTTGCCAAAAGGCATACAGACGGAACTGCCACGGTGTGACAGCCTAACTGATCACAAACATGCTGATGTCTGAATAAGGACTATTATTATTATTATTATTATTATTGGGAATTATGCTTGGAAGTGACTTCTCCAGCTATCGTTTTGGAATTTAATATACAAACATGTTCTCGTTTGTGGGACTTCAGTAAAATAGGTTAATAGTACCTACTCATGCTGGATATCCTGAGTGTTCTACTTTCCTAAATTGTGCGAGATTAGAGAGGAATGGACACTCTGGATGAAGGACTATTCCCGTGGGAAACATTAATACGCTACTATCACGGTTAGGTCAGGTCGGGACTCACCATGGAGAAGACCCCCGAGATGGTCCAGACGATGAGGGAAGCGTTGACGCTGCCGGTGTGCAGGAGGACTCCGGTTGGAGAGACGAAGATGCCGCTGCCGATGATGCTGCCCACGATGACGGTCACTCCGTTCAGGAGACTCATCTTGGCCTTCAAGGTGATCTCTCCCGTCTCCACTGGGACTTCTGGAACGACAAAAATAAATTGTTTAGATAAAGTTAATATTTGCTTCTTCTTCTTCTCGTGCCCTGTACGGTCAACGGACGTTGGCTATCATGCTGGCTATGCGGACTTTGTTTACTGCGGCCCGGAACAGCTCCACAGTAGACTGGCCAAACTCCTTCTTCCAGGGCCCCGACTTCCGGCAATCTTTCCCTGCATTATGAGATGCAAGATCTCGTATTTGTCTGGATGTCTCATAACATGTCCTAGATATTGAAGTTTTCGAATTTTTATTGTTTTAATAACCTATTTTTCTTTATTCATTAATAATTTAATAAAGAAATGTCTTTTTCATTCGTAATTCTGTCATATTTGTTAATATTTGCACACACCAGATATCTTTTGATTACGAATAAGTACTTACGATAAATATTATTTCTAATACATTTAATACGAAGGCTAATTACAATTATATAATTACAACATAAGACTACCAAAGAAAAAGAAAAAGACATCACAAAATTGTATGATGTACAAAGGTCTAAGAATCTTCCATAGCCTGCCAAAGGAAATTCAACACACGGTAAATATAAGGGGTTTAAACTGGAATGCAAAAATTTTATTGTAAGAACTTTTAAATGACTAGAATGAATGCAATATGTTTAAGCGAAAAGTGAGTTCATGTTATTAGCCCACACAACATTATATGTGGAACTAAATAATTAAGATAAATAAATAAATAAATTCATGAAATACAAACATAGATTTTCAATGATAATTTGTGGGGTATAAAAGCAAAGGCAGCAATAATTTGAATGCAGTCATCGAGGATCACTAAGTAATAATGTACTGAATTCGAGATTTAATAGGAAACAATGTCTATAAATTTATACGAAACATAATTTTGGAAAGGATAGATACATCAAATCTAGAATTCAGTTCATTTTTTTAATTAGTAATCCTCGTTTACTGTGTTCAAATTTTTTTTTTTTTTTTAATATTGAGGAAATTTTAACTTGCATTTATTTTTTTAAACCATATTATAATATTTACACAATATTCACATTATAATTATTAATTACAGCCTATTTACGGCGCGCCACTGATATTGTTATTTTATCTGTATTATAATTGCTTCGAAAACTTCAATTTTGTTTCAAAAGTAACAAAATTGTATGAAAAAATGTAAAAAACTAGCAGCAGACAATAACCAATCGCAGAAACTCGCGTAAACAGATTGAATAGCGGTACCATTGGCCGCGCAGCAGCCAGTACAGACTCCCGCAGGGCCTAGCAGCCTAGCGTTCGCTTAACTGCTTGTATAAGTTGATTGGCCAAAAACGACTTATTAATTATACCCACTTTGCGTATTAAATAATAGGATAAGTTTTCTTTCATCTTCCATTAAAATAATTCGACATATTTATGGAGAATAAAAGTATCACAAAATATTTTACTAAATTTCCAATTTAGTAAAATCGCTCAGTTTTATTCCGCTTTAATATACCGGTTAATTTTTTTATTTTTAATGTTTTAAAAAGTAGAGATGTGAATACGCGGCACGTCAATATATAATGTTATTTTACAATTAAAATTATAAAAAATGTTTTTAGTGACAAAACTCTTTTTAGCATTTTTTTTAGTTTGAATGTAGGTACATATTTGATTCGTATATAAAGTGAAATTTATAAATTACTAATTATTTCGTTCATATCACACAATAATTTTAAATAAAATCGAATTTATTAACTTTGAAATTACCGAAAGTTAAAACTGGTAATGGAAATGTAGGGCACTGCATACACCCTTTTTGAAGCAATTGTAATATATGTAGTTACATTGAAATCATAGTAGATATATGATTTGAAGTTACGGAAAATTGTGAAATTATATCTTGAGCAATGGGTGATTACCTTTAGTGTCTCCATTCTTCTCGGTCTCTTGCATCTTCTCCCGGCTGCCCAGGGAATCCTTTTCATCTGTCATCGCGCGCCTTGGATGTTTTCTGTAACGAATTTAATAACGCTTAATTAATGTCAAGAGAAAAGGTTAGGAAAAAATATATCCAGGAGGAGGAGGAATTTAACGAATTAAACATTATCTAAAATTAACACATTAGGATAAGCAATTTTAAAGAACCTTATACCTATATAATTCTTAAGTTATATTATTTATTGATTTGGCATTAACTTTGTGAAATGACATGACTGATTTATATTATGTAAATCAAACACTTGTATACGACCAATTTTGCGTTTAAGTATACACTACTAGTTTCGAGAACTACAGATGTTCTCATCTACAGGTGAGAATATAAACTGTTTATATTATCACCTGTAGTTGAGTTGAGAACATCTGTAGTTCCCGAAAGAGTTTTATTTATATATATATATATATATATATATATATATATATATATATAATATATATAAATTAATTCTTACGTCACCAAAGTACCAACTCAATAGCTATTGGGTTCCTTTTTTGTCAAGATTTGAGTACATATATAGAGTGTTTAAGAATTTCCTAAACATGCCTAACATGGAAAATGCGACCGGTAAATCAAAATATACACTTATTGCACAATACTCAGTGTAAACAAAACGTCTGTTTTTTTACACTGTTCATTTTATTTATTTATATATTTTATTTTTATATAGTTAAACAAAAGTGACATATACATTTTAAATGGACATTAATAGCAATGAATGAAAATACGTTACATTGAAAATTTTGAAGACGCGAGAAATGAAGAAAAATCAATTGCGATCCCGTTCCTAGAAAACGTAGTAAAAACAATATAAATATTTTGATGAGCCATTTTTCGTGAAATTTTTAAATTGGGTATCCCCAAGGACAAAAAATTGTATGCCTAATTTTCACAAATGTGTACTATACTGTATCTGTCTCGTATAGCGCTCTGAGACTGATAATTTAATATTCATAACATCGCATTTATGACTCTCGCGGCGTTATAATAATCGCGTGGCTTTGCATAATGTTTAGATTTAATAATTTTCGCATGTGTTTAATCTTTTATACAATAAAAACTTAAGTGCGCCTCTGCTTGGTTTGAGATAATCCCTTTCCAAAACCTCTTCCTTTCGAAGCTCAACTATTTAATTAAGATTACCTACTCCAATATTCTGTGACTTAAAGGCCACATTTGTCAAGCCGTCTGGTCTTAAGAATATTAGACAGAGACCTAAGATTGGTAAAGGCTTCGACACAATGTAGAGTAATGTGTTGAATGAAGGGATTTTGTTCTTTGATGTTGAGCCTCGCTCTTGAGTAGCGTAAACACGTAGAGTTTTGTTACTTATAGTACCTACTTCAGACCTGGAAAACGTGATATGAGCGTGTGTGAAACGTGTGATATTCATGGACTCTCACGTACTGTTGGATTACGAAGGTTTAAACTGGAAACATTATTGCTAAGGGATATAAAAGAGGGCAAAATAAAAGACAGTGTTATTTTTTTGTATAAGTAGGTACCAGTGGCGTGCAGCGCATACAAGCAAAAAGTTGTGCATTAGTAAAGATTCTGAGAAACAAATATTAATTAAATAATCCTTATCTTAAGAAAAAGTTGATTTAAAATTCTAGCCGTAATTCTCCTACGGCTAGAAGTTTTATTTCTGACGTTTCCATTTAACGTGACGTATCTGTTTTTTTTTCGATTTAAAATTCTAGTCGTAAGCCTACGGCTAGAAGTTTTATTTCCGACTTTTCTGTGCTTAACTTCATGTCAATTCTTCATTTATTTCTCCAACCAATTTGTTCCACAGATATAGTCAAGTCGAGAAAAAAAACGTGTATTTTTAATGCTGCGAGTTTTGTGCAATAGCGTCCTTCTTCGAAAGGTCCTATGCCAGGCGCACGTCATGCAGAAACGTTATTTTTTACAAATTCCACCCAAAACTTTCGGTGTCAATTTTATGTCTTTTCTATGCTAAATGTAAATACGAATACGACAAATACCATTTGTTATCTGTCATATCATAATGATATCATAAAATGTTTGATTTATTTTTGTGAAAAGAAACGTATATCTGAAATAAGTATTGTTCCCGATTTAATTACATATAAATCGTCTTCGAAATATATTGAAATTTTTCGCCGTATTAGGTATACCTATACAAAATATTTATTTGTTTAGGAAATATTGTTTACAATACTTCTTTTATAGTGCAGTTATTTTTGTGGATTGAAGCTACTCAAAATAGTTCATTATATGTAGTTAAATTTTTTTTAAATGCATATACCCTTATAGTTATATGTGTATATATATTTTTGATATAGGTATATAGTCGATCACAGCATAACCTAAGTTTATACCCACTGCACGCCACTGATAAGTACCTACTATTGCTGTAACGTAGGGCTTGTGAGGTAGTGGCTGGATGACGATCATTTATTTATTCAAAGCACTCCTTAAGTAATTATGATGCGGTTTTTATTTTGTTTTGTGTAAAAGAAAAAATATTTTAATCTCGATTATTCCGAGTTTAAAGGGACAAAATTGAACTGGTTAGAAAAACGCAAATAAATATCGAAAAACATTAAAACAAAAGCTAAAAATTATTCTTTCTACTTATTATTTTATTTAATTCTAGCCGTAACCCATCAAAAATGACGGTAAGTACTTTTATATGTCGGTTCCTAAAGAATAAGTATTTATTCATTTATATAAAAAAAAGTTTTTATAAAATAAGTTAATCATCGGTCAACGACTCGATCGACAATTTTATTTTCAGAGTATTTTGTGTATGTTAAAAATTTTCAAAAACACAATACTGGATTTTATCCTCAGGGGCACATCATTAATTGTAGTGTCTGTGGAATGTGTGAAAGAGTGCGAGCGAAAGAGGAAGCGAGAAGGTGCAGGTGATACCGCGTACTTCGCGTACCGAGTATCATCTGTATCATACTGTATAAAGTCATCTGAATAAACTGTAACTCTACCACTGAGTTTCATCGGAGATCGATCCCGTAACCAGACACGATATTACATCAATACCACCAGGCAAGATCATAATATATATTATAGATGTCTCATTGAGACGAAGCTATTCTTCTTTCTTCCTTTCTTTTAACTCGTAGCGTCTGCTTGTCTGCCGAAAATTTTCGGATCGATTTTTAACCCTTTTCCCGTGATCCATTCGAGCTGAAACTTTGCAGGCAGACTCGTGGCGACGATAAAAATGATCTAACAAATTTTCGTTTAAAAAATATAATCATAGCATAATTTTGGATTTTTCGAAATTTTAACGGTTTTTTCAAATTGGAAACCACACAAATGAGAAAGAAGCCCGACGCGTGGAGAAGGCGCGAAACTTGTTTTAGCTAGTCTGACTGGAGGCATGGGTCCGATCAGACGGTTTCGCCGACGCCGCGTGCCGTGCTCCCCTATACAATTATTACGTTTTCAATATTCTATAAGTTTTAAGGATAATAATATAGGCACATGGAATAGATTTTCCACATGAACTTAAAGCAAGAGGAATACGTTGATAGAACATCAAATTGGAAACAATACAAATGAGAAAGGGAGTATAATTAAAACTTGGTTTTTATGGGTTAGTTTTTTAATACTGGAAAACAGGTATGGAGGAAGTCTTTTTTTCTTCTTACATTGTGTAAAGTGATCACTTAAGCCAGCCATACAATAAGTCGTAAGTCCCATGAACATCCAAAAAGACTTCCATACCTACTTTCTCATATAAAAAATAGCTTCGTCTCTGTGAGAAATCTATAACATATCTTAATTTTATTTCAGGTTAAAAATTATGTATTTGAAAGATTTTTTTCATTAATTTTTGAATTGGCGTTAACTTTGTGGAATGACTTTATAATTATATATAAATAAATATATCACTTGTCTAAGACCACTAATGAGTTTAGGAATACACGACTAGTTTCGACAACTGCAGATTGTCATTTGCTTATATAATCACCCGCTGTCATCAACGGGTGATTATATAAGCAGTTTATATTATTATTCCTAAACTCATTAGTAGTCTTAGACAAGTGATATATTTTATATATAAAAAAAAATATACTTTAAAGAATATGTTTTAATGTTATATAAATTTTTACTTCCCGGTTAATCTAACCCTGGATATTCTAGAATCTACTATATATTAATAATAATAAAAACTTTAACAAGCTCGACCAATGACAGGTGGTCGGGGTGATTCCGACATTTTCTTTTCTTCCTCATTGATTTGTGAAAATGTATTAATCGAATTTCGTTCATAGAAGAATGTAAGTGACATTTATTACTTTGTAAACTTTACCCTAGTTTCTAAACATGGGAAAACTATTTTAGGAAGCAAATTACGTACGAATTTCTTTCTTGTAATTCTAGTTTAATGAACGTTTCGTAAAGTTCTATTCTTCTACTCTGTATTCTATCAAACTTCTCTAAAAAACTCCAACTGGAAAGAAGATACCGAAAATTGTATTTGATATATTAAAATTTAATTATGAATATATGATAAGATTATTGGATATTGATCTGTTCGAGTGCAGCCACACAAGATTAAGAAAAATTTTGAGTGCTGAATTCTTTTCTACGTAATAATTATATCTCTTTTTCTCTTGTTCATTCTTTTTGTATTATTTTCAACATGCCTATGTTCTTCTGCTAATAATTGAGTCTCTTTTTCTTTTATTTAAATTTTTTATTCTTTCTTTTTATATAATTCTTAACATGCCCAAGTTCTAAGAAAAATTATGAGTGCAGAATTTTTTTCCTACTTAATAATTAAGTCTCTTTTTCTCTTTGTATTATTTTTTAACATGCCTATGTTTTTCTGCTAATAATTAAGTTTCTATCTCTTTTGTTTAAATTTTTTATTCTTTCTTTCTGTATAATTTTTAATATGCCTTAGTCTAATTCATAAATATTTATCATTACTAACGTATATCTAAATGTGGAGACCTGTAATTGGCCATCTATATTGTATCAATGTTTTCTATGCTTCTTTGTTGTGCTGTTGGTCTTCTATGAATATTAAATTAAAAAAAATATATAAAAAAAATTACTTGAAGTCTTAGAAAAACAACAAAGGAATCCAAATGCTCCGAATATTGCGAAGACGTACTTTCTTTGCCAAACTTTTAAAGAGCGATATCGCGCTGAAGAGCATGTGAATGGATACTTGAAAAACCGGTTATTTGACAATACAGTTCTCGATCAGGAGAGGACCACGTCTGGCTGCATCCTCATAATACAGGAGGGAGGCGCATAATATTAAAATTGTTCACAATTTCACAAAAAGCTACAAAACATTAGTATTGTAACATGGCGTATCGTCAAAGCTCACGTGCTATTTCTTACTTTACTTGAGACGTGTGGAAATTGACATTTAAAAATATATTTTTTATTTTTATTTTATCTTGCAGTTTAAAGTTTTAGGTATGGTTAATTTGAGTCTTCACTCATTCAAAAATTCTAAAAATTGATTTATAGCAATAGGCATGATGACAGATTTTGAAATAACATTCTATATTGTAGGTACACGTCTACTACTACACAGAAAGCGAGTGTTACCATAAAATCCTTCCTCTATCATATCGAAGATGCATACAAGATCTGTATTATCTTTATAAAATCTTGAATAACTTGGTTGACTCGCCCTATTTATTAGAGCAAAAAGGTTTAAGTTGTCCTACATACTCAACGCGTTCAAATAATTTATTTTACGCAAACTTTGGTAGGACTAACTACTTAAAAAACTGCTTTGTAACTCGTTGCACCTCAAAATACAATATGTTAAATTCTACAAATAATCTAGACATTTTTACTGACAATTTGCTTTTATTTAAAATTAAACTCCGTAATCTCATTTATGACTATTGATTTGATACTTCTTTAATTGAATCCCATTCCCTCCCTCTCCCCACCCCTCCCATTTTATGCATTATCATAATTTATATCTTTGAAATATTTATTATTTATCACATATTCTTAATCATTGTTTTTTATTTAGTTTTTTTTTACCAGCTTCGAGGAAACTTTACTGGTCATCCTCACGAATATTTTTTTGATATTATATAAAAAAAAATTAAATTGTACTGTATGTTTCCCAAATAAGAAAAAATAAAAAAAAAATATTACGAAAATAACATTATTTCAGTAATAAACTAATTTATATTTTTAATTTCGCGCAAAAACGCCCGCAGCTGTCATTTCGTCTACGTGACGTCAAGCCTCAGTAAACATTGAATTGTGTCTATGGCAACGGTTCAAATACACGGTGATGGGTACTGAGGTGAGACGTCATTCGCTCTGACCGATGTTTCTGTTAAAATGGCGGATTGCACAATTTTTTGCTTTTATTTTATTGAAAATCTTATTAATCTATGCGTAAAATCAAAATTAAACTGGATCATTTTTTAGAATCCTTTCAAAATATTTTCTTCTCTAAAATCACTTATTCTTTAATACTGTCATCATGCCTATTTAAAGCTAGTATAATAGGAGAATTTTTTTTTTTTTTTTGCGTTTTTCTCAAAACTTTTGGAGATGATATCTCAGCACTGTTTGTCTGATTTTGTTCATATTTTGCACAAATATTACTAATATGCAACATTATTAACGACACATGCGTGATATTTTTTGATCCAATACGCCGTTTGCTAATTATAAAGTTTTAACTGATCTCATTTGCACAAAAAAATCTTTTTTTTTCGATACGGACATCATAAACATTACATCAGTTAAGGTCAAAAGAAATATGAATATAAATGTAATTTTTGATGCCTCACGGTTGTGTGACCTCTTAAAAAAACATGTAGTATTGTAGGTAATCGGTTATGGATAATGATGGTAATTAACCGGTGACACACTAACGTTATTTGAGGTTTGTATCTGATTGCGTCGATGATAGGCAACTGATTTTTTTGCAATTCTAAGGGTAACAATCGGTACTATACAGCAATTATATTTAAGTTATCATTTATATATACAATCAGATACAAACCCCAAATAACTGTACCGCAAACAACCGGTTAAAATAACGGTTTAACCATCACTAGTTCTGGAGTTTTTTCTTTACAACTTTACAAGTCCTCGGTATCTGGCGTAGGCTCCTGTGAGGTGTGGCGTGACGATCAGGTTGTTATTCGAGGTCATTATCCTTCGTACGTCGAAAACATTCACGTCTTCTAAATTCAATCATTGCTCGCTTTTCCACCTACCATAGCAGTCACGGGCCAATCGCTTCATTGTTGAATCTCTGTTTTGAATTGAAACTCGAAAAGAGGAAGAATGAACGAACTACTAGACTCGTGACTTGTGAAGAATACGTGGGAAGACGTAGTATGACTCAATAAGAGATGAATAGGAACGTGAAGCCTCCATAAAACGACAAAGTCGAAGGCTTTGCCGTAGACTCGTCCAGGCACAGATGAAACTGGATTGTGCAGATAATAGGCGGACAAAAATAAATAATTATTTAAAAAAATATTTAGAAAGAAGTGTCCCTGATTTAAATAATAAATTGAATGCTTTCTTCATCACTTGCTTGAAAACAAAAGACGCAACCGACTTCTATAATAAATATATAAAAGATTCAGTATGGAATGATTCAATCTTGCCATTAAGATCGGTGGTATTGACGAATATAAAGTATCATATTATACATAAAACAATAAATAAAAGTTCTATGAATAGATTAAAACTCTAATCCACAGTAGGTATTGTATATAAAACAGTCCCTCACAACAAATAAAATTTTCAGGTTTGTGTTTTCTGGGGTGTTATGCCATGTTGTTACGGCCTTTCGGGACGACGTTTCGGATCCCATTGCAGGGTCCATCATCAGAGCTGATGTGTTGGATGATGGACCCTGCAATGGGATCCGAAACGTCGGCCCGAAAGGTCGTAATAACATGGCAAACCTTCGGAAAAACAAAGATTCTGAGTGGCCGTGAAAACCTAAGAACATCCTTAAATAAAATTTTCATCGAGGATGTATAAGATTGTAAACTATGATTATGTTCATATATTTTGTTTTCTTTATTTTATCATATTTAATACACATTTTATTCCAAATTGTTACTCCTTTGTGCTTTTATTTTTATTTATCTTTTTACCAAATTACTTTCTTTTTGTCATCATTTTTTCATTCGTCTTTATTTAAATTTTTATTACTTTATTTCAGCTTGCCACATTTGTGTATCCATATGAAAGATGCTGTTTTGATATGAAAAGTAAAACAATCGTTTGCACTAATTTACACTTTTACTTCAATTTTTTCTTGCATCTCGCATGACACTTTATATTTTTTAATTTTGATTTTTAATGTATGTACCTACTTTTTTTTCAAAAGAAGTATTAGGTACCGATTTAAGGTGGTAAAATGATTAAAGAGGTTACATACCTCAGCACAGGTGTTTTTATATATCTAGCGAGGTAGGTTGTGGCTGAGAGGCTTCTTACATATTATCCTAAGTATATTTATATGTATTACTTATGTATGTATCAAGCAATTAATTTTCTTTTGTCCAATAAATGCCGATTTATCAGTACTAAAATGAAATGATAAGAACGTGTGTAGGTATCGAGCCTAGTAAGGGAATAGTTACCTCAACCCTAGGTAGTGTCAGAATGGATTTTAATCAATCAGTTCGTACGATATTAACAGGCTGACATCCGTATTCTGAAAATAACAATGTCGGGATCTTTAAGATCTTTATCCCAACACTTAATAGACGATAATAAAAATTAAAAATGTCCAGAGCGGATTTTGTAATTCTACGGCTCAAATACACTGTATTAAAATATGATATAAGAAAGATTGTTTCTTACAAACGTATTAATTTCTTCATCCACAGCGTCCAGATGAAATATCATGGCTAATCTTGTCATGACCGCGTATTCAAATCTTCCCATCTTGACATTTGACAGATAACAATTTACATCTTTCTCCCTCCCTCTATATCTATCTCATGTAGAAACTTATAGAAACAAACACCGACGCAAAGCTATGTCTCGTTTATTATTTTTTTATTATCATTTATTAAGTGTTGGGATAAAGATCTTAAAGATCCAGACATGTCTGTCAAAAAATGTCAAGATGGGAAGATTTGAATACGCGGTAACGCCAAACGCGGTCATGACAAGTTTAGCCATGATATTAATGTATATTATTAGACGAAGCTGTATTTATTATGGGAAAGTAGGTATATAGAAGTCATTTGGGTGTACATAGGACTTATGACCTATCTTTTTATGGTTGGCTTAAGTGATCACTTTACACAATTGTAACATTCGCCATTTCCACCCATGATAGAATATACCATGCTTATTCATTTTTTGGAAGTTGTATATATGTTCAAATTGCGTGGAAAGCTTTCACATATGAGTTGTAAGCGCCTTTCCATAAAAAGATAGGTCATAAGTCCTATGTACACCCAAATGACTTCTATATACCTACTTTCCCATAATAAATACAGCTTCGTCTCTGTGAGATATCTATAATATACATTAATTGATTAATAATGTCTCTGTGACATAAATCCAGCACTGTTCTGAACGATTTGAACAAACTCAAAATATTCTGAATTAGCCATGATATTTCATCTTGACGCTGTGGATGAAGAAATTAATACGTTTGTAAGAAACAATCCTTCTTATATCATCTTTTAATACAGTGTATTTGAGCCGTAGAATTACAAAATCCGCTCTGGACATTTTTAATTTTTATTATCGTCTATTAAGTGTTGGGATAAAGATCTTAAAGATCCAGACATTGTTATTTTCAGAATCGGGCCGTAAATCAGGCATAACTAAATGTGCACGTGGTTGGCCGTGGAAGCTGACTCGACGTACATCTACATAAAATATAGAATGAATGGTCTCCTTGGCTCTGAAACCACGGTTTAGAAGAGAAAGGAACTCCGCACACGACACTCGTCAATATTTTTTTATAATATTTCGGCTACGGCGATGGCCTCGATTGCCATACTAAGCGCTTGTTCAGACACAGCGGGAACCGTTCAGTTTCAGAATCGCGTTTCAAAACACGCGGTTTGTGTCATCTGTTCACACAGCCGCGGTTAATAAGCGATTTGTGCGCGCGAAAATAAACGTCAGTTTGACAGTTCTAGTGCCGTTCTCCATCTTTGAATATCAGAGATATATTCGCTCATTACTTTGTTAACGACGGCCGTGTTCCATGGCAAGACACATAAATATCATTCTGTCAGTTCATTTTTGGTGAATAAATACCTACTTCTCTAAAATACTCTTTTTTTACACCATTTCCAAATATCTCCACCAACTCCTGTCAAGCTTGGTTCTTGGCATATTTGAGTAATCCTCACACTATTACAGGTCTTTTCTCCCATATTACAGGTCTTCTCTCCACTTCATCTTTAAAAAATTCAGTGTCAAAGCGATCCATAACCATAGAAAAGAGAATATAATCCACGCGTACTCCTGTTGTGACATGGAACCGTGCGGTGCCCGCAACGCGACTGAACGCTCTCGTAAGGCTCCATAGTAATAGGATCGTGCGGGCGCCGTGAGGGTCTATTTTCTAGCGGTTGGGTTGCGGGCACCGCAGCGGTTGACTAACCGCACGGTTGTGTCTGAACGATCACATACAAACCTAGGTAAATGAGACCCGAACGGATGTCATGCGATTCTGAAACGGCACGGTTCCCGCTGTGTCTGAACAAGCGCTAATACAGATTTCTTTCCATATTTGGATCTCTCGCAACAAAAAATCTTTCGATATTTAACAATATTATAACTTTCTTCTACGCAGATTGACGTGTGCACTGCGATAGACCAAGGGCCTGTTGCTTGGTCAGTAGTTTGAGTAATATTTAAGCAAAAACCACAGATTTTTACACTTTTTTCTTAACTGTTACTACTGATCAAACTACGGCCCCAAGAGGTCGCGCTTATACAGCTTGCCAGAAGTCTCATTTATTGCAAATATAAACGGAAAACGAAGGAAATAGAAATCGAAACGTAAATTAATGTACCAGCCGCGATCCTGACCCCAGGACCTTGGTTATCCACCACGTCCAATCTTCATCATGTCTGCTGCATCTGTCTTTATTCGAAATCTTCACAATAATTATTATTGCAGTATTCGATGTATGATTTGCCTGATTATTATATTATTATTATCGTGGATCTGTCGGATAACCTCAGAGTAGGTACCTAACCTTTATAATAAACCTATACACTTTTTATGGTGTTGTAATCTGGACTTGTTTTGTATAACTTGGAATTAAGCCGAAGTTAATTAATGGTTTTTAGACTTTCTCACATATGTTTATTATTTAGCTCGCTTATCACAAAGTTGAACTTGTGTTTACAGGATCGAGCCCTTCAACCACCTGAGAATTTACAATCGTTAGTGACACTCTGGCCCGAATTCAGAGTCAATACTTGGTGGTTTAAAGGTTCAGATACGCCTTAAAAGCGTATTTTTTGGTACAAAATAATAATTTAGGGTACCCTAACCTTTAAATCATCCAAGTATTTATTCTGAATTCGGGCCTCTGCCTCGGATACGAGAGACAGACGAGAAAACATTTTTTTTGTAAACATAAAATTTTGGTATTCTTTTAAGTCGGTTTAAGTTTTCAAGATTTTTGTAAAGAATTACTTGTATTTACAACAATCTTTTTTTAAAAATAATAGTCTACCTATTATGTATCACGGTCAGAATTCTTCAAATTCTTTAGGGTTTTGTACCAAATTATAACAACGGTGAGGCTGTAAAAAATATCTAAATGTGTGTCTTTAAATATTTCTTTGATTTTGTAGCAATCATCAAACGTAATAATTTCGTTGTCTGTTTATCTCCGTAACTTCGTGTAACGTCCGTAATTTCATTCAAATTTACGGCTAAACAACGGCCGGAGATGAGGCTTGAACCCCGGTCCACAAAACCCGAATCGACCGTTTCACGCATGTTGTCACGGCCGTCTCTCCGTCGAGCGCCAAAAAGATGCTATAAATATATACTAGGGCTTAGCAAAGACGCGAACCAATGTTCCGTCATTATTTTACGGGTTGCAGCTAGTTGTAAATAAATATGTAATAAATAAAGGGAGAAATATCGAAAAATCTTCAATAAGGCTAACGACTATTTATTTGGCTATTAAAAAAAAGTAACCCATAAAAAACAAGTTTTTATTATACACCCTTCCTCATTTACTAGTTGAAACATTTTTTTTTGCTTAACCTACGCGTTGGGCTTCGGTCGGGCGACGCTACGAAAGGGAGTGATAAAAAATTTCCAAAAATCCAAAATTATATATAAGCGTCTGGTAGACGCGAAACCTGATTATTATTACCATACCTGATTATTATTACTATACTATTATTATTATACCGAAATATTTTCATACAATTTAATAAGTTGTATGAAAAAACCATTCAAAATTTGAAAAATCCAAAAATTTATTAATTTTTTTAACGAAAATTTGATAGATCTTTTTGATCGTCGCCACGAGTCTGCTTGTAAAGTTTCAGCTCGATTGGATCACGGGAAAGGGATTTAAAATGGATCCAAAGTTTTTCGTCAGACAAGAAGACAAGCAGACGCCACGAGTTAATATAAAGGGAGTAATAATGATTTATGTAATTTACGCTAAGCGGCGGACATTATTACACTTTTTATGAAGGACGCTAAGCGGCTTCCGAATAATTTTGTTTCTTTTGAAGAGAGTAATTATTTTTAATTTTTTGTATTCAATCGCCCCCTTAGTACCTACCCAAACCCGCAATTATATTTTTTGCAGAAGCCGCGGAATGTTTGGCGGCCAGACCCGCAGACATTTTCAGTTTACCATCTTAGGAGACGATTTACTAGGATTTTTGAAGCCCCTCTCGTGTATTTATTGTCTTCTAAAATATTTTTTGTTGATAGAGAAATAAAATATTCTCACTACGTTGGTGGTCTCCCGAGAGGAAGTTCGAACACTCGACTGGAGATCATTTGGCGAGTACCGCTAAGCCAAATAAGCGCGTCAGGTTTTATCGGAGTTTAGCTCAATTATATAATTTATTTCACGAATGAACGATTTATAACTTTGTGCTGGCATATTCAATAATTAAATAAAACACAACTTGGTATATACCACTAAGTATTTCTTTGTTCAATATGAATAAAACACTTTTACATGTTACGGGAACACAACGCATACTAAATTAAACAATCATTATAAAGACTTAAAGTTATATATATTCAAGAACACATTCATATTTGTGAAGATGTAATTTTTCAGAACAAAGTTTTGAGAGATTTTTCTGTATATCTTTCTAATTGATTAATTAATTTGACTTAAAATTAACAAAGAGGGTGGAGTGTATGCGGAGTAAATAGAAGTGGGGGTGGGTTTTTAATTTTTATTTTATTTAAAATATAATAGAAACCTGAAAAGGTTTATGGATAACATTTTTTAAATGATTCAATATAGGAATATAATAATAATATTAGGTCCTTACATATGAAATTGACGTTTAGTATGGGAGGAACATAAAGTCGATTTTTTTTTATTATAATATATTTATTTAATCAAAGTATGTACCATTGCTATCTATGCACTTTTGCCATCTCATAGGTAGTTCATCGATCCCTTTACTAAAAAAACCATTCGGAAGGGAATCAATAAAATCTTTGAAGGCGGTTTGGACTGCCCCATCGGAGTTGAATTTTTTCCTTTGCAAGAAGTTATCCAAATTTCGAAAAAAATGGTAATCTGTTGGGGCAAGGTCCGGAGAGTACGGTGGATGTCTTAGACATTCCAATTGAAGCTCCTCTAATTTGGTAGCCGTCTGTTGTGCAGTGTGTGGTCTAGCGTTATCATGAAGCAGCAGTGGCCTAGAGCGATTAACCAGCCTCGGTTGTTTAGCAGCTAGCTTTTCCATCATGGTTTGCAGTTGCTGACAATAGACATCTGCCGTAATCGTCTGGCCAGATTTAAGAAAGCTGTAGTGAACGACACCAGCACTAGTCCACCAAACGCTCACAAGTAACTCGCGTTTGTTGATTTGCTTCACTCAATTCGTGAGGTACCCACCTTTCAAGCTTTTTCACCTTACCAATTTGCTTCAAGTGGATTAAAACAGTTTTATCACTAACACCGCAGCCTGTAGCTAACTCGGATGTGGTTTGCGATGGATTCCGCTTCCACAATAGCCTTCAATTCTTCATTATCAACTTTGGTCTCCGGCCGTCCACGGGGCTTGTTCTGCAGGTCGAAATTTCCAGAACGAAAACGTTGGAACCAAAAACGCACTGTGTTTTCTTTTGCGGCACCGTCGCCATACACATCATTAATCCTTCGAGCCGTTTCTGCAGCACTGGTGCCACGGTGGAACTCGTACTCGTAAATAACGCGATATTTCAAGTTTTTCATTTTGTAAACTGAGTCTCGCAAAGAAAAAAACAATTGAGGAAAAAACAAATGAATTATAATTTTCAAAACACAAATACATGAGTAAATAGCTGTAAAAATTTGGATTTGGAATTCCTAACCAAAGAGAAGATATTTGAGATCAAATTTGCCAGTACGGTAAAACGTCAATTTCATATGTAAGGACCTAATATAATTTAGATACAAAATCTTTTTTTATAATTGGCCGAGTTTTAGCATTTTTGTCACAACTGTTTTGAATTTGTCAGTAGTCAGTTGTTTGGTCTGTTGTGGTAGGTCGTTGATTGTTTTAATCCGTTGCAAATTAGTCGTGATTGTCCTGTTTTTGTTTTGTCGTGTGTTGTGTGATAGTTTTGAGCCGTTCTAGTGTTGTGTTGGTGTTTTTCGTGTATTTTGTGTAATTTTATGTCTTCGTCTTGTATTTCGCCATTAGTTTGTGAATGATTTTAAGTGTTTCGATTTTTGTAATGCTTTCAATGTTTGATTGTTGTGTTATACGGTATAGGTTCACGTATGTATTTAGAATTTGCCAACCATTTGCTGGAACATAACCATACTTTTGACATTAATTTAGGTCTTAAAATATTACATAATATCAAAAATAATGGGCAATTAGATAGTTTTGAAGTTTAAGAAATAAGATTTTTTTTAACCTGAATAACAATATAATAAATAGCCAAATTCAATTTCCAAACAACCCTATTCTTAACATTTTCCCAATTATAAATTTAAAAAAAAAACAACGTTGACATGACCAATCCCTTCATTATCCCTCCCCCCATTTCTATACACTCCGCCCCCTTCTTAATTTTAAGTCTTCATAATGATCATTTAATTTAGTATAAGTTGTATCCTCCTGAACTTCGTTCCCGTAACATGTAGGGGTGATTTATTCATATTGAATAAAGAAAAATTTATAGTTAAACGAATGAACTTCTTCTTTCACCACTTAATTTTTGGTAAAACCAACCGGTTTCGGAAACAACGCTCTTTCGTCAGGGCATACTTAATACTAATTAAACTTTACAAAATTATGAACAATCATACCTATTATGGATTTCTTTATATCTAGAAGCCCTATAAATTAAGAAATCCATAAATAATAATGAATCTATTAGGTCCTTACATATGAAATTGACGTTTAGTATGGGAGGAACATAAAGCCGATTTTTTTTTATAATAATATTTTTATTTAATCAAAGTATGTACCATTGCTATCTATGCACTTTTGCCATCTCATAGGTAGTTCATCGATCCCTTTACTAAAAAAACCATTCGGACGGGAATCAATAAAATCTTTGAAGGCGGTTTGGACTGCCCCATCGGAGTTGAATTTTTTCCTTTGCAAGGAGTTATCCAAATTTCGAAAAAAATGGTAATCTGTTGGGGCAAGGTCCGGAGAGTACGGTGGATGTCTTAGACATTCCAATTGAAGCTCCTCTAATTTGGTAGCCGTCTGTTGTGCAGTATGTGGTCTAGCGTTATCATGAAGCAGCAGTGGCCTAGAGCGATTAACCAGCCTCGGTTGTTTAGCAGCTATCTTTTCCATCATGGTTTGCAGTTGCTGACAATAGACATCTGCCGTAATCGTCTGGCCAGATTTAAGATTTAAAATCCCTTTTTTATTGTGCCAGTTGAGTAATGCAACGCAGCAGTCAACGCGCGTTTGTTGATTTGCTTCACTCAATTCGTGAGGTACACACCTTTCAAGCTTTTTTACCTTACCAATTTGCTTCAAGTGGATTAAAACAGTTTTATCACTAACACCGCAGCCTGCAGCTAACTCGGATATGGTTTGCGATGGATCCGCTTCCACAATAGCCTTCAATTCTTCATTATCAACTTTGGTCTCCGGCCGTCCACGGGGCTTGTTCTGCAGGTTGAAATTTCCAGAACAAAAACGTTGGAACCAAAAACGCACTGTGTTTTCTTTTGCGGCACCGTCGCCATACACATCATTAATCCTTCGAGCCGTTTCTGCAGCACTGGTGCCACGGTGGAACTCGTACTCGTAAATAACGCGATATTTCAAGTTTTTCATTTTGTAAACTGAGTGACGCAAAGAAAAAAACAATTGAGGAAAAAACAAATGAATTATAATTTTCAAATCACAAATACATGAGTAAATAGCTGTATAAATTTGGATTTGGAATTCCTAACCAAAGAGAAGATATTTGAGATCAAATTTGCCAGTACGGCAAAACACCAATTTCATATGTAAGGACCTAATATTATAAATAACCAAAAAAATCTAACTTGCAGTCCTATCTTGAATATGTTCCCTTTCACCCTATCACCTGTTCCTTTCACACCCCCCACTATTAACCCCCATTTGGACACTCGACACTGAGGTATGATTGTTCATATTTTTGTAAAGTTTAATTAGTATTAAGTATACCCTGACGAAAGAACGTTGTTTTCGAAACCCGTTGATTTTAGTCAATTCGTTTATTATATTCGTAATGAATAAACCACAAAGTAACAGCAAAATACAATAGTATAAAGAAATATTTAGTGGTGTAGACCAAGCTGTGTTATTTAATTATTAATTTATTTCATTTTAGATATCCTATTGGAACAGGTGCGCTGGCTTAAGAAATAGTATTGCGGTCGGTATTCGTTAGTCAAACAGTTTTTCAAGAAATGTGCGAAATGCGAAGGACGTTTCAGTGGGAATTCGCAATTTCAGACATTCTCTCATAAAAATTCTGCTGCAGTTTCTAGTGCACGACCAAGGTATCGCAATGCAGTACCGAACGTACAGTACAGAGCGCAGCTAAATAACTCATAAAATCTCATTATTAATGATTGTAACATTTGAAAAACCCATTCAGCGAGCCCGAAACAATGGTTCTTCGAAAAGAATTCGGTTCAATCAACTCATGATCGAGCAACGCGGTCCTCAGCCTGCTTCTACAGCACGAACCGACTCCATTCTTTGCGATCTTAAGGCTTGTTAAGGCGAAGTATGTTCATCCTGTTGGAGATAGTTCTCTGGCTCTTCGTTCTTGTATATTCCTAGTGATTTCTAATTTCTCCAGATTGTGTAGAAAAATTCTCCGAATGCTGGACTATGTACAACTCCTACTCTAGGCAACTCAAAACAGAAGAAATGCGAATGCTTACATAGTCGGCAGGAGTAACATTAAAAGATGGGATTAAAAGTTCACGCATTCGTGGTAGTCTGGGTGTCACGGACATGAAAGCTGGAGGAGCGACAGTTGAGATGGTATTTTTTTAAATTTAATTTTTTATTTATTAGGTCATCCAACAGGGAGACACAATCGCTTGGTAAGATAAAATACAAAAAAAAAATTAGTTAAATATCTCCCAAAATTAAAGGGTAACACAAATAGAACATAACCATAGATTAGTCAATTTGATAATGACAGATAAAACAACTTTACAGTTTCATGTAACCGATTGTTCCAAATGTAACTTTAACATAGATACAAAAGGGCTCATGATGTATATAATATACATGATCCGGGAGGGGGACGAGTTTCTAGTATCTGCCTCACCGTATGACGATACTCTTCATATTTACTGTTAAAAATATCTATTGAATTTAAAAGGTTATTATTTTCTGAGGATATGCGTGGAATGGGAGAGGATTTCCTATTGTTGGTTTGATAAATTGGAAGGGAAAAGAGGTACTTCTGTCCGGTAGGTCGGAATGGGACATGAAAAGCTAGCAAGCTGGTGATTTCAGGAGAATCAGTAATGGGCACATAAAACGGAAACCACCAGACCACACAGTGAAGCAGGCAACGTCTATAGAGTTTCATCGACAGTCATCCAGAGAAAGACCAAAGAACTCCCGGATGACTCAATGCTCCAAAATATTACAGAGAAACGGCCTGGATGAAAGCGATACCCAGAAACGAAGAAGATTCAGCCTGAGAACAAGAAGAGCTGACCCCAACAGCCTACCTAGACAATGAGTTGGGACAGTGCAAGGAAGAAGAAGAAGAACATGACCAAAGTATGCGAATAATGTTTCTTCAGTACGGAGTTTCTGACGTATAGTCCATCGGGGAGTATATCAAAGTTTATGGCGCGAGAAATGTTACATGTACATGGATGAGACATGTCTCGGATACTGGAAAGTACGTAAAGGACTCGCCGACTATTGTATTTTGTACGCAATTGATACACACTGACGTTTGTCGATAAATCTATGAGAAGAGTCTATTCGTGCACATGTACTGTTAGGAAAATAAGTTATAGTTTATTAATCTCAAATATCCCTAGCCGAATGATCATTAAGTTAGGTGAAAAATATTAAGGTTCGTCAAGGATATTAAGGTCCACAAGGTTCGTCCTGATGAGGATACATTGGTATCGAAATCGGTGGACACAAAGTTACTAGTTAAGTGGTTAATACAAAGTTAGCAGAGTGTTAGTTAAATTAGTATAAACCACTACCAGATTTTAGGCCTACCGGTTTCGAGACGTACCCGTCTCTTCGTCAGGACCAACACTACACTACTATGTTCATAACAATATACACCACAACCATAGTATTGTTAACTTTTATTAATATTTATCAGATGCGTGTTAATCTTGTCAAGGACAAGCATGCATTAACCAGCCTACAGGACGATTAGGAATCTACGAGGGGAAGAGAGTGAGAAGCAGGGTCTAAAAGTGGGTGTTACCAAATCTTTTTTGATGTGATACATATTGATGAAATGTTAACAATGCTATGGTTGTGGTGTATAGTATTGTGAACATAGTAGTGTAGTGTTGGTCCTGACGAAGAGACGGGTACGTCTCGAAACCGGTAGACCTGAAATCTGGTAGTAGTTTATACTAATTTACGAGTAATTAACACTCTGTTATAATGTCTAACCACAAAGTTAATGCTTTAAATATTAAAAATATTAATAATATAATACAAAGTTGTTTAATTAAAATTAAGAACAATATTAACTTTGTTGCCTCTACGTGAGTTTAAATATAATTTTATATTTCACTACTTAAGTTTCAAGAGCAACAGAATCTCTTATCCACAGATACAGTATTAATCTGACTACTTTTAAATATAGAATTTTTGCAAAGATGAGGATGAAAATTTAAAATTAAAATTAAAAATTCTATATTTAAAAGTAGTCAGTTTAATACTTCATAAAATTAATGTCTTTCACTTAATTTAATAATCATCGTGAATAATCTCTACAATGCTTACGCCAAATCCAACAATAATATAATATTATTCCTAGCCTAATCTAACCAATTATAATAATGGAATGGATTCCTTTAGTCAGCTGTTGAGTTTTTTAATGGGTTTCCTGGTGACATGAAGGAGATAAATAATGAGGGCTCTTCAATAAGCACTTGTGTTGGAGAGGAGATAGTTAGTGAATCATGATTTGATGTGTTAAATTTACTGTATATGCTTCTTCTGTATTATTAGGTACGTATGTTCTCTTATACCAGCACGCTTTTGCTGTCTGAGGACTTGCCATTTATTTATTATTTTTTTATTTATACTTGTAATTGCTTTTTTTCTTTGTGTCTAAAATATTAATATAAATAAATAAAATATTTCTATAGGATTTCAATGACGCTTTCTTCATAGTGATATTATTTGTTTTCTTGTATAGTTTTATGTTAGACTATACCCTTCCAGTTAATGAATTAAATACTTAGTACTTACTTTAGTAGCCACAGATCGATTAGAAAAAAACACGGAAAAAATACAAAAAATGTAAATAAGGCGGCAAAATGTATTTGGATGTTAACATTTGTGTGAATTTATTATATTATGTGTTTTATAAGGGTGAATATTTTTTATTTTATTTATTTTTATTTTTTTATTCTTATAATAGGTAATATAATAACCTTTATATTTCCTAATATATACAATGTAAAATATCAGTATATCAAATTTCTAATCAAAAGCACGTATAACTTTCTTAGTTTTTTCTTGAAAATTTTCATATTTTTTTCGTACCTAATATCCCCTGGCATACAATTTCATCTCACTGTACATCACAGATGTTTGCGATCTTTTTTTCTTTCTGAATGGAAATCTTATTTCTTGTACAGTGGTCATGTTCGTGTTGGTTTTTTCTTATTTTTCTTAATAATTCTAATGTATTGTTGTGTCCATTAACAATTTTATATATAAATAGAATCTTAAGAATTAAGGTTGCATTCTATCTATGGTTGTGCTAGTGATGTAACGAATGTCAGTTTTTGAGCATTCGCGAATGCAAATGCGAATGCGAATATTGAGTTTTTTTTAATTTGGCGCCAATTATGTGTGACTAAGGGCCGGTTGTTTCAAGTTGGATTAAAGTAAGCGTTCTTTTAAAGCATAAATTTTTACGTTCTCCACCAATCAGACGATCCGTTTTCGTAAAAATCTATGCTTTGATCGAACTTGAAACAACCGGGCCTTAGCGGCTCGATTTCGCGCGAGGCGCGTTCCATTTGTATCTTGTTCCGAGAATTTCCGAGTTGATCTAATAGAAGCATAAAGAATAATTTAGTTTTTTTTTGTTTAAAGTGTTTTCTTATAAAACATAAATTATTTATAGCTTGTAATTGAAGAACATAGTTTTTGTTTGATTTTTGTTTTTAGTTTCGTTCAAGAAGGTGATTACCTAACATTAAAAACTTAAGTAAAGACTGATAAAAGTTTCAGAGAAGAATTTGTTTTTGTTTGTTTACATTGTATTATTATATTTTTTGTTTTCTAAGTGGTAATGGGAAGTTAATTGTTATTTAGTAGTGATCTGAAATCTTAAGCTTTATTATCGAAGGTAGAAGCAGATGGTAAATAAATAATACGAAATGATAAAGTAAAGTGAAGACTGATAATGTGATTATGAGGTAAAGCTACTTTTTCTAATAATAAAAAAGAAACCCATAAAAACCAAGTTTTTATTATACTCCCTTTCTTTGTAAAATATAATAACAATTAAAGACGAATTAAAACATATAACATAACACTTAACTTATAGTAATTTAATATATTTCTAAAATGTCAGATGTTTGATAAGACACTTCATGCTTTGTGTAGTGAAGTACCTATATGTATATCGACGGAGTAATTCAAATTTAGAAAATATTCCGCGACGTTATCGGGCCGCCTTTGCTAGTAATTAAACTTTTGTAATGATTCTAATTTGAAAAAACTATTAAAAATTTGAAAAATCCAAAATTATACTATAATTATTATTATTTTTTAAAGAAAATTTGATAGATCTTCTTGATCGTCGCCACGAGTCTGCTTGCAAAGTTTCAGCTCGATTGGATCACGGAAAAAGGGTCAAAAATCGATCCAAAGTTTTTTCGACGGCAAGCCGGCAAGCAAGCAAGCAGACGCCAGTAAAGGGAGTAAAAAATAAGAAATGAATGGATTTTTTATTAACCTAATATATTATGTTTTTTTCTGGTGTTCATATTCGCAAAACATTCGTTCGAACTTTGCGAATGCGAATGCGAATATGCAAAAATATGCATTCGCGAATATTCGTTACATCACTAGTCTGTGCATGAACATTACATATAAGTTGGATTCTCACCAATTAATGATAACCAAATATTTTTGATCTGACTAAATTGCATTTTGTGGCAGGAAGACCTCCGCATGTAACGCTTCAAGTTAGCGCATCGCGGCCGCGCGCCTTCCGGAGGATCATTGACCGCGTTTTGAGCAGTTAACCAAAATGGCAGGTACCTGACACCGGTAACTGGCCACTGCCGACAGGGCGTCCGGCCAGACGGGCCGTGGCAGGGCCTCGGGCACAACACCCGCCGATCACCGCCGCGCTGATTGATGTGCCCCGTGTTGTCTGCCGTGTCCTGACTCGAGAATATGACGACCGAGACATTAAAAACAAAACTCCTGCGTGTCGGTGGTGTAACGTAGGTCTACATGTCAGAGAAAACATGAAATATCTACCTTATTTACCAAAACTAAAACGTCACATTTTATGTAATCATCGAATAGACATTTTCACACAAAATGACTAAATTAAACCGTTACGAAAGTACGGATTTATTAATCAAAAAATATTTTATTTAATTTAAAAAAACTTACTCTCGTATTTTCGGCCAGTGTGTAAAAGAGAGCGGAATATTGCAGTTAAATCGAGCAAGAAAGAGCACGACAATACCAAACATTTCGTGCGGGACAGAGATGGCGGACGCTTGGGTTTCGGTGAAAGAGAAAACAATAATGCGTAATACGTGTTAGACAAAGACGGACTGCATTCACCGCGTCGTTGAATTTAGTTGGTAGTGATATGTCGGCGTGAGCGCGCGCAAATTCGATATGCCATGATTTTATGATAATTTACTAAAATAATGCAAATATGTACGCATGTTTACCTTACATAATTATATAAAGAGACCTTTAAAAAGTCTTATCTGTATTGAAAATATATGTTTTTTACCACATATTAAAAAGTATGTCGATTTTTAATCGTGTAACACTGTGTTACACCACCGTTCCCGTAAGTATTTTTTAGCATAGTCTTTTAAGAGTTAAACAGGTACGCCACATCTGACTGAGTTATGAAAATGAGTTAATATTGCAGGTCTCTTGGGGTGAGAATCTCTCGCTAGGTCTAAACGAGCTAGTCAGATGTCACTGTATATTATCTATTATACTGCATTTATGTATTTTGTTGTATCTTTTATATTTTGTTTTATTTTGCTTTATTTATATTCATGCTCTGTTATTTTCCGATGTTTGATATTGATATCCTTGTATTTATCTGCTTTTTTATATTAGACAATGAGTGAATTCAGAAAGAATAAATCCTTAATATGGGGGAATTATAAGCATACAGGACGACGCATTTATTTCATAATTGATCCAAAAAAAATGCATGCAGTGCGCAACATTTTCTTCGCCAGATTAAAAAAAAAATCGAAATCGTATGAAAAGCAGCAGGTAATAGGCGATACCCAATCACGGATACTAAGCCTCCCAGCGGTCAGTACAGCCGATAGCCGATAGCTTACCTGCTAGTAGAATATAAATGTGTTTTTTTTTTTTTCAATTGATTCAGCAACATGTCTGAATAATCATGTTTTTTCTGAATTTTCAAATCATTTATTAGAAAATGATTACAATTTTAATAAAAATTTCTATTTTACACATGAATAATTTTGGTCCGAAATTGAATAATTTAGAATCATTAGAAATTAGTAAAGCATGTAATAGTAAACAAAATATTATAAATAATCTATTAAATTTTACTACTAGCCCAATTCTAAATTTTTTCCAATAATTGCGAGTAATCAAGAACTTCACAAATAATATTTAAAATTAATTTTTCATATAATTTATAAAAACAAAAGATATTATTCATTTTGATATTTTGACATATATGTATATAACACCCTGACGATGGATAGGTTTTTCCAAAACATGTAGATGTAATTAATTAAATAATATTAGTAGCTACATACAAACAATAGAATCAATATTATAAAAATGTTAGTGTAGAACAGCTTAAAGTGCCACCTCATCTATTTATATTTTATATTAAATTTAAATACTGTGTATTGTATACAATGTATGTATGTTAGAAATTGTATTAATGATATACAGTGTGTAACAAAGCCAGTCCACAATGCTTTACAGGTGGATTCCTGCCTTGATTGTGAGTCGAAAATGTTCAAGCAATCATGATCAATAGTTTCGAGTTATGCAATACAGAGTTTCATTATCATTTTATTTACTTGTATTAAAATAAATGAATTTTTCATATTCGATATAACTCTCTGTAATTACAGTCCAACCTTTTTCAAAAAAAAAAAACTCAGAAATATTTAAAAAATGCAAACTTTGGTGTCGCATATCTCCATAACCATTGATGGTCACAGTTGCTTGAATATATTGGACTAATAATTAAAGCAGGAATATAGTTCTGTGAGGTTATGTTTTCCATGTTTTTTTTTTTTTTTTTTTTTCCTTAACCCTGTATACATCACTGTATCATGTAAAGTATTGTGGACTAACTCTGTTACACACGTATAAAATACATATTAAGACATACATTTTAAAAATTGAAATAATTTATCATATTTAAAAAAGATTTAGTTTTTTTTTTACCTACCCTAACCATAGCCTATTTGCACAAATTTGCAGTGCTTTAGACTAAAAAGCTGATCGAGAAGAATGATGAAGTTATTATTTGGACCGCGATTAAGTAGGTAAATGTGACAAAGACTATCACAGCCCCATAAAACAGTGTAGTACAATTTTAATGAGAAAGTCCAGCATTACATCGACGATTGCGTACAATTCGTTAATTCTCAATGTCACCTACGGGTGTTGTGTCTAAACCCACGCACAATGTCACGCAGTGGTGCGCGTATTCTGTATTGTTAAAACATACCTTTTCAGAGACTTCTCGCGAGAATCTGTCAGATAATATTAAGAAAAAAATAACCCTACTTGAACATTAAAATTCAGACGATGTTGGAAGAGGACCAAAATACAATAAAATATACTATTATTAATATTTTTAACATTTAATGTATTGCCTTTGTGGTCAGACATTTTAACCAAATGTTATTTCAATTAATGTATATTAACTGTTGGAAGAATATTTTTCTTCTTCTGTATGAAGGCTTGGACTTTGTGGTGACATTATTATTAAAATAAAACACAAATTACTTTGTTTTCACCACTTTATTAGATTAAAAAATCTACATGTTTCGAGAACAATGTTCTCTTCTTCAGGATTATTGTGTACTTCGATGTGTACACAATAATTCTGAAGAAGAGAACATTGTTCTCGAAACATGTAGATTTTTTAATCTAATAAAGTGGTGAAAACAAAGTAATTTGTGTTTTATTTTAATGTATATTATATATTATAGATGTCTCACAGAGACGAAACTGTATTTTTTAAGGGAGAGTAGGTATAGAAGTCTTTTGGGTGTACATAGGACTCACGACCTATCGGACGGTTGGCTTAAGTGATCAATTTACACATATGCAACGTTCGCCATTTCCACAAATGTTATTTATCTCGGTATATAACCACTAAAAATTACTATTTTGTCTACCAGTTTAGAGACGTTACTCGTACATGTTCGCCTTTAGTTAGAGTAACACGCATGTGAAGAGTATTTTGTGTAAGTTGTGTAAATAATACTATTGTCGTGGTGTGTAGTGATATTTACATGCTAGTGTAGTGGTTATCCTGACGAAAAGAAGGGTTACGTCTCGAAACCAGTAGACAAAAAAGTAATTTTAAGTGGCTATATACCTATTATAGGTCGACCACAATCAAAAGACCATTCCCTAGCTTTGTCCGGCAAGAAGAAAGCGGGGGAAAGTTGCCTGGCAAGCCCGTATTACAAGCCTTAATGTGATATTCCAAATAAATATATATTTTTTAGTTTAATAAAGGTTATTTGCTTACTAGACAAACTTCTTTTGTGTTCATTTTTTGCATCGTAACAACACACATATTTTTGCGCACATTCTTTTGAATGCGGTCTAGCTATAACGTAAATAACATTTTGTTAATATACGTTTGCGAAGTAGGAAGAAAACCATATTCTATATAAGAACATGTGTCTGAGATGTATAACGTGAATTTTTAACATCATCGTTACTGATTCTCTCTTTGTTCTTTAATTAAACCTTTCATTATTTCGTATATTATTAAGTTATTGTTGTTAAATATTAATACATTTAAAATTGTTGATTCCGTGGAAACTTGTGAGATGGTCTCTGTACTATTTAATATTCATGTGTAACCTGATTTTTATTTGTACTGTTTGTTTCCCATAAATAAATAAACGCCTCCAGGTGACAATTCGTGGAAGGCTTTACTATGGCTTCTCCATATTTAAAAAATATAGTGCGTAATTATGGCAAAGTATGTTAATAATGAACCACACAATTGTCGAAGTTATCGATCGTTTTAAAATACGTTATTTCAAGTATAAATATATAATAGTAATGAAGTTAACTAGTCGAACCTGGAAAAGCTTGAAAGGGAATATGCACTGAATCACTAGTTGGTGTTTCGCAATAGTATTGGCAGTGATTGAAGAAAAAACTTGAATATAATAATAGCCTTCGCTTTTGAAATATTCAATCTAAAATGAAATCGCGTTATCTGTTAAAAAGTCCATAAAACGAGAGGCTGAGCGGATAATCCGCGGACGTTTTGGAATTTAATATCAACCTTCCGCGGACGGTATTGAGATCAGGAGCGAGAGAGAGAGAGTGAGATAGGAAGCGAGAGCGAGGAGCTATGTGGCTGGAGATCTAGGAAGTCCCATTAATTTATTAATAAGCGTAGATAGCAGTGGCGTACAGTAGGCATTAAGAGGCCCCAGTACACGATTATCGTATTTGCTCTCGATTTTGCTAAATTTAATATTTATACTTATTAAATCATTTTGCAAAACCCATAGCTAAACAGGCTTTTAATCAATTTAATTATGATAGATCCATTTACTCTTGAAGCATTTCCTTAAAAAAATATGAACAAATATTTTGCTATAACATGAAAAAAATTGTAACCCCGAAACACTATTTTAGTTTTCATGATCTCCTATATTTTCAAATAAAGACCACATAAGACCATAAGATACTCTTACATGTCGGTTCCTAGGAAGAAGAAAAAAAATTACTATAAAAAAAGAAGAAAAAATTACTGTCCTGGAGTGATCCAAGGCTTCATAGATCTAAGTTTAAAAAAAAGAAAAAAACATTTTTTTACTATAAATAAGTTACGGACGTTACACGAAGTTACGGAGTCAGACAAACGGACGAACAGACGACGAAATTATTATCATAAGGATATTCCAAGAATTGTACCTCTATTACCTGTTACCTGCCAAAATCTCCCGAACTCAAGTGTCATAATATCCAAACCTTCTTACCTACTATAGTGTACATGTAGAGAAAATATTTCAGGTTTGATACTATAACGTAAGTCTGGCGGTCGCCGGCTCCTAGTCTAACACGTTTACTCCCGAGGGATTTCGGAATATTGTATTGAAAAATAACTGAAAGATAATAGAATTATAAACCAATATTTTTTTTTGGTTTATAATGGTTTTTTGAGGAATTTTTTTTTTTTTTTTTTTTTTTAATTTTTTTTTTAATAGAGATGCGAACACGGAATACGTGTCACATCAATATTCTTACTATTTTCAAACTAAGCTAAACGCTTGTGCTATAAAAATAGGACTAACTTGCTAGTCTGGAGTGAGATTCGAACCCGCGACCTTTGGTTCACGAGGCGAGTGTCCTAACCACAGGACCAACAAGCTACTTTTTTTTTTCAGTTTGATCGCTGGATTTCACGGTAGGTAGGTTTTTCGCTAATAGACTCATTAAAAAGTCGAGTAGCGATGTAGTATTTATCTTTTAGAATATTTTGAGTTTGTTCAAATCTTTCAAAACAGTGCTGGGTTTCTTGTCACAGAGACATCATTAATCAATCAATGTATATTACAGATGTCTCACAGAGACGAAACTGTATTTTATTTATGGGAAAGTAGGTATAGAAGTCTTTTGGGTGTATTGCTTTCAAAAATTCCGTAAACCAATTGTAGATTTCCATTAGCGACATTAACGATATTAAAAATAATTAGCGACATCTGTGGGAATTTAGGGGAATGAAAATGGCTTTGTACAGGCCGCACGGAAAGGTGGTTACAACGCACATATGAAGCGTTGTATGCAATTCAAATATATACAACTTCCAAAAATTAGTAGGCATGGTATACTCTTATCATGGGTGGAAATGGCGAAAGTTACATTGTGTAAAGTGATCACTTAAGCCAACCATACGATAGGTCGTAAGTTCTATGTACACCCAAAAGACTTCTATACCTACTTTCCCATAAATAAAACACAGTTTCGTCTCTGTGAGACATCTATAATATACATTAATTGATTTTTTTTTAGGGAAAATTAACAGCATATTAACATATTAACAAATATTAAATAATGGATTTTAAAATTATGCCAATTACAAATTTTCCACAGAATATAGTAATTTGTTAGAACATAATTTTATTTATTAGAACATAGTTTATTAGAATATGGTAATTTATTAGAACAAGTGTGACGTAGTAAAATATTTTTTTAAAATTGTTTTAACAGCGAGTGGAGAGGGTGGAGGGGAATGTGGGACGGGAGTAGAAGGGAAGATAAATTGTACGAATTAGTTTGGGTGCGGTTGTGTAGATATTGTTTGTTTTATGTTTCTTATTGTTGAGTTGAAAACGTCAATGTTGTGATAGTTCGTGTTAAATGAATTTGGGGATCTGTACATAAAGGGGAGATGAAAAGAGATAAAAATATCTGTTACTGTTGTAACAAATTACCATGAATGAATGAATGAAAGAATGGAACGCATTGCTCTTTGAGTACAGGTACACCCTGCCTTTATTTCCGTGAGTAATCCATATCTAATGTTTTGAGCGAAATGGTGTATTTTTACGAACACTAAAAATTCCTAAAATAATTTGATTTTATTGTCAATAACCTTTCCCAGCCCGGGGGCTATAGAAATGATAATTGTTCGGGGTGGCTGGGGGCGGGAGATATGTCTGCCAGTGACAAGCTATTAAAACTCCTCTATTCACCCCGCCCCGTGGGTGTATATATATATATATATATATACAAGGGTGGGTGTTAAACATTCAGGCAATCGCGGGGGCTGCATCGCTTCGAGTTGTTTTTATTTGTCAACTGGCTGTGCCCACGCGGAGTCGCACGCGTAGTTTTTTAGTACACTGTTCTACAACATTCTCCTTTCAGAACTTTCAAGAAATTTATCGAATGTACAGGAAGCTTCTAGACACATCGACACATTCCGCCACTCAGTTTAGAACCTAATAGAACTTTCGGGAATTTTCTAGAACCTTCTCCTTCCAGAACTTTCTAGAGCAGGTTTTTCCGGAACCTTCTAGACTCAACGGTCACTCACAGTCGGCGCGCCTATTTTGAAACAATCTGAAGCATTTGCGGCCTTCCCATAACAAAACAATGTGCTAGAAAGCACATTTTCATCACCCACTCCCACCCACGCGCAGCCACCCCCACCAAACTCGCATATTTTCGATGTAACTCCAAGGGCTATCCACCACCATAACCACCAGTGGGTGGTTGTGGCTGGTTGTGGAGAAAATTTGGCGGGTTTCTTTATATATATAGAGATTTAGTAGGTATAATAATAATAAGTAATATAATATTAATACTAAGTATTTATTAAGTTACTAGTCGTTCACACGTAAAACTTCGCGGGCCATAATAATTGCAGGATTTTGAAACTGAAAATACATGAATAGAAAACCATTTCCTTTTTTTAAATCGAGTATTCTCTTAAACCTACATTTATATTTAATAATAATAATTCAAAAATGTCAAGACCGTGTAATATTGGCATTCGCGTGCTGCTTGAGTCGCGCGCTGATTGCGTGTCACAATTATCTAAAGTTTTAATTCCAGCACTAAGTTACGAATTTACAGACCGACAGACAGACAGATAACGAAATTATTATATTTATTATATTATTAAAAGATTACATTGGTGGACTAGGATTTGAAGAATTTGGTGATCTTATGTTTAATATTCGTATATATTCATATACATATTTTTTAACAAACAGACTATCAACAGGTCATGAATGACCTTGATAGAGTGACAATAGAGTACAAAGTATGAATATTTTCATATTATTTATAATTCATATAATTTATTACAATTTCTTCAAATTTATTTATCGATTATATACGTGGGTACACAAAAAAAAACTTTTTGAATCATTTTATTTATTTTGAATTAATACCAAATGATCTTTCGCCGGCTTTAGGCTGTGGTAAAATCCAGCTCTAGATTTGTAAACCGGATCTTCGGGTAAATTTGTGGATTTTCAATCGATCCAAGAATCAAGTCGGTATTACGTGGGCTAAATGTTACACTGTACTTGGAAGACGCGTATAATTTACAAAATTCCCGGAAGTAACGCGACCTTCGATTGCTGAACTGAATAACAACACCTCTCTACAGATGAGTTTCAAAACTCCAGTTCGTAGTGACTACAATAACACACATTTTCCAAGAACCCGAGCGCCGCGTTTTCAATAAGGAAAATACGCTATTCAAATTATGTGATGTCTTAGAATTAATTACTGATAGTCAATGCCGTGCTATCAAAATGCTTTAACTATAGATCAATTTAGATGTGTAGGTATGACAAATAGAAAACTAACAGTAAAAATTAATAATACGAATAGCGAATTATGCAAGATTGAAACGGGAGTTGTAACTGGATCAAGTTCGGGACCAATATATATATATATGTATATTTTTTTTTTTTTATTTTTTATTATTATTTTTTTAAAATAGAGATGCGAACACGGAATACGTGTCACATCAATATTCTTACTATTTTCAAACTAAGCTAATCACTTGTGCTATGAAAATAGGACTAACTTGCTAGTCTGGGCTGAGATTCGAACGCGCGACCTTTGGATCACGAGGCGAGTGTCCTAACCACAAGACCAACAAGCTACTATATCGCGCATGTAAATAGCCTTCCCAACGTCATTAAAAAGGGCTTGAAAAAGATGTTTGTAGACGATACATGCATTTTATATGCAGACAAAACATTTAAAAAATCGAGAAAAACCTATAGGAAGTTTTCGATCAAATAATGAAATGGTCACATGATAATGTAATAATCATTAATGCAATAAAAACGAAATATCCTCGTATATACATTCCGCTTATACAAAAGACAAGGACAAAGATTTGATATTAATGGAGCATTCATTTGATTGTTTACATAATAATTTCAAAGATTCCAGCTGCAAGCACTTGGAAAAGGTAAACAAATATGTATATTTGGGACTAACAATAGACAAAAACTTCAACTGGACACATCACATAGAAGATCCATGTAAGAAACTAAAGACTCTACTCGGTAAATTCATTCATTTCAAATATTGTATTCCAAAACCTACACGCTATTGCTTATATTATAGTTTGGCAGACTCAATTGTAAACTATGGCTTAAACAGCTACGGATTGACGTTCTGATCATATTTAGACAAAGTAAAACAATACAACCAAGAATAATTAAAACTATTGCAAATAAAAAACAAAAAGAAGCATGTAAAGACCAACAAGAAAACCTATTCAAAATGTGTAAAATCTTACCGATTCAAAAACAACTTTATTATAAACTGACAATGGAAGAATACGATAATGAGAGATTTAAAACATTAGTTCAACATGAATGTACGACAAGACAAAGAACGAATAAGAAACTAGAAAAAAAAAAAACAAACAATTATTACGGATACAGAACCAAACAGTGCGTTATACCAAAACTATTCAACAAACTACCGGATAGTATAGAAAATGTAACTGGACAAAAAATATAGAAAAAACCCTAAAGATAAACTACTGTGAATTGTAAATACTTAAATGTATAGAATACTTAAAAGCATAAAAGTTTTAAAAATTTGTAGTTTTATATTATGTTATAATTTAAGGACAATTAATTGAGGAAATGAAAAAATCCATAATGTAATCAAATCCTTGCGATTAAACTGTAAATACAATTTTGCAAGAGGTAAAATAAAATGGCAAAAAAAGATGATACCTAGAAAATATTAGAAAATATGGTGAGAAGGAGAAGACGATCTGATGATGACCAGATGGAAGACTCTCCGAACTGGAGGCTGCTGTATTCTCAGAAATGACGGAACCGAAGAATATATGACCATTTCTTTCTATCAAAACCTTATTGTTTTAGCAACGTATACCATAAATATGTGACGAAAGTGCAAGTTTTATTCGATTTACGCTCAGATGACATCTCGCGCACGGCTTGAAAGCGGACGATCTATCGACGTAATTTGACATATTTGCATGTTTGTGAAATGGATGTCTAGCCTTAAGTACATTATTTTTATAAGTGACCATTTTTATTTTCCTTGTATAATATTTCTACACATTAAATATTACCGGCGTGTATTTTAAAACAAGCCATACTTCTCGCTACTTTATACGTTTTTTTTTAACTGGCAACAGAAATCATCCGTCAGCGACATTGGTTAGCGTAATTAAAAACCTTTTCTAACGGGAGCTGCGTGCGAAATCACCAGCGCATTGTAGAGTTTTAGTTCTCCCTCCATGACCATTTTAACGTTCGTGAAAGTAAAATGTAATTGTAATTATTGTAATAATAATTATGTCAGTGTTCCTTAGAGCCCGTATATTTCCAATATTTCTCCACTATATTTAAGATGTTCCAAAACATGTTACGTCCAAATCTAAAACGAAATATTTACCTGACTCTATTTTTCCTATTCTATATATTCTCTATTTAAATCTGCGAGGAAAGTAACCTAGTGATAAAATTTTGAAGCATGCGTTATCGTTGAAAAATATTTTTTCAGAAAATGTTGAATTTCTGCAGATAAAGCTTGAAATTTTTATACCAATCAACTATCGTAATTTTGAATCTGTCTGTCCGTTACTCGCTGGAATTACAACCAACACTTGGCTAGACGCTAACGACACGTCAATCAACGCGCGGCTCATGTTACACGCAAGGGTCATTATTAATTATTATATAATAGTTGTGGATTAAATCCGTTACATTTTGTATAAATAAATCTGATTGTTAACGTTTGATGACTTTCGGGCGGGTTTTTTTTTCTAATGATTAAAAATAAATTGTATTGTTTTTATCTTAGTAACTTAATTTAATATCTTAATTTTTATAACTTAATCTTACACTAATGATTACATTAATAATTGATATATACATATATGACAATGCCCCCCATTTTTAAACACGAGAATAAAATTCTCATTTTTTTTTTTTTTTTAAATAGAGATGCGAACACAGAATACGTGTCACATCAATATTCTTACTATTTTCAAACTAAGCTAAACGCTTGTGCTATGAAAATAGGATTAACTTGCTGGTCTGGAGTGAGATTCGAACCCGCGATCTTTGGATCACGAGGCGAGAGTCCTAACCACAAGACCAACAAGCTACTCAATTTAAAAGTGGATAAGGTAATGTAAATGTGTATTAATTATATTATATTGAATACAGCTGCTCCTAAGTTTGTACATTTACCAAATAAATTTAATAAAAAAATAAATAGAAAACCGTTCAGTTGTACAAAAAACTTTCTAATACGCGAAGAGGACTGGAAGGTTATGTATTTTGCGTATTTAGCGGTACCATGAGAGCCACACAAACGGGTTATGGTAATGACGCGTGACAGACGACCTTGGAAGCTCGAGGAGTGTCTGGGGTGAGGATATTCACAGCCGAGGATGTGCATAGGAATGTCCACTCAATGGAATACCGGTCAATCCAGGTGGACTCCGTTAATACGATGCAATTTCACATTAAGAATGTTCTTAGGTTTTCACGGCCACTCAGAATCTTCAAGTTTGTGTTTACTGGGGTATTATGCCGTGTTGTTACGACCTTTCGGGCCGACGTTTCGGATCCCATTGCAGGGTCCATCATCAGGGCTGATGTGTTGTCTTGAATGTTGGTGTTGTGGTTAAGTATCGGCCAGCAATACCGTGCTGAAGTCATGATGTGTTGTATTGTGTTGTGTGTATGATTCATCTGTTGTCTGATCACTATCTCTGCGGAGTCTGCGACGGGAATGACTTTGAAGCGCCGGATACCAAGATGTTTTTAATTTGAGACCATCATCTCTATTAATGGTTATCGGATGCTTGTAGATTTCTAGTGCTTCCTTGATAAGACGCGCATGGTGACTCTTAGGCTTTCCAAGGATTTTCGGTTCGAATGCAAAATGATGGCCGGTATCCAGAAAATGCTCAGCCAGTGCTGATTTTTCTGGATGACCGAGTTTGCATGCCCGTTTGTGCTCGTTGACCCTTTTGGAAATGGTACGCGCCGTTTGCCCCACGTATACTTCATCGCAGTCTTGACAATCGAGTCTATACACACCGTCTGTTTCTTAGCGATCTCGATCCTTCGCTGATCTCAACATATCCTTAATTTTGGAGTTGGTACCAAAAACTGTCTTAATGTCTCTTTTCTTGAGAGCTCTGGCAATTCTGTCTGTAACGCTTTGGACAAAAGGCAGAAAGGCGATGCCTTTGCACTCAGGTTCTGTATGTTTTTCAGGGCGAACAGACCTCGTTCTTATGACGCGTTGTATCTGTCGCTTCTGGTAACCATTGCCTTCCAGTGCGTCGCTGAGTGTTATCATTTCTTCCTGTAGATATTCGTCTTGGCATATCCTTTTGGCCCTCGTGGCCAAAGTGTTGATGAGACCTCTTTTTTGAGCAGGATGATGGTGGGAATTCGCATGTAGATATCTATCATCAACATTATCACTCGGGAGATGCGTCCTCTTGACATTTGGTTTTATCATTTGAAGAAGGGATGTTCTATTAAAACGCACCTGTCAAAATCTAATTCGCTGTTCCAGTGAGGTCAGACATGCGTAAAATATATAACAACCTAATAAAGAATTTACAAAGAAAATATATTATATCGTACTTTCATACTTTGCTTATTATTGTTGTTATTTATCACTATGTACTTCATAATTGTTTTTCATACTTTGTTTTTTCACTTTTTTGTTTTTGTTTTATTGCTTACTAGCTGTGCCCGCGCGGCTTCGCACGCGTAGATTTTCAGTATACTGTTTAGATCGTCATTCATAGAACATTCTCCTTCCAGAACTTTCAAGAAATTTATCGAATTTACAGGAACCTTCTAGACACACCGACACATTCCGCCACTCAGTTTAGAACCTTATAGAACTTTCGGAAATTCTCTAGAACCTTCTCCTTCCAGAACTTTCTAAAGCAGGTTTTTCCGGAACCTTCTAGACTCACCGACACAGTCGGTGCGCCTATTTTGAAACAATATGAAGCATTCGCGGCCTTCCCATAACAAAACAATGTGCTAGAAAGCACATTTTCGTCATCCACTCCCACCC
The DNA here is from genome assembly GCA_016648135.1 of Agrypnia vestita. Lineage (NCBI taxonomy): Eukaryota > Metazoa > Arthropoda > Insecta > Trichoptera > Phryganeidae > Agrypnia > Agrypnia vestita. The sequence goes on from JADDOH010002870.1 coordinate 205,911, forward strand.
ACGCACAGCCACCCCCACCAAACTCGCACATTTTTGATGTGACACCAAAGGCTATCCACCAGCTTATATATTGATTATAGTTGATAATTAATATTATGTACTTATTGTTTTTCATATTATTGTTTGGGAGAGTGTTGATTTGAAAGCTGTCTTTCATACTTTGTTTTTCACTTTTTTGTTTTATTACTTAATATTGCTGATATTTATTACTATGCAATTATTGCTTTTCATACTTTATTTCTCACTTTCTTGGTTTATAGCTCCTTTTTCTCTCAAACTGTCGGTTAGATTAGCGTTAAAGATTTGAAATCATATTGGTATATGAGTCGTTCTTAATTGAGTTCCAGTTGAATATTTCGAGATTACGTTGTTTTGTTGATTTATTGTAACTGAGAACTCGTCAATACTCTGTATAAATAAATATTTTACAAGACGCCTGCTGTACAAATTTGGATTACGTTTTCCAACTACGAACCATCACTCCGAATTCTGAATGCGGTTTGTTTAAACAATATACACAAAATGAATCGGCACAATAGACATTAAATGTTTTGTTATGCAATTTAATCACATCGGACTATTTCGGCAAACACGTTAATAGGGTTACGACCCGTTTCATCGGAAGCACCAATCTGCTTCAATTATGTAAATACGTTTCACATTAACATTGGAATGAATGAGCTATCTAGCAGTATATGTAAAAATTTTAATTCAAAATTCAGAACTACTGACCTGTTCCGGGTTAAAAGATATAAATAAAGATAACTGTTGGAAGGACGAATTTTATTAATAGCCAAAACAAAATTTACTTTTTTTCGATGGGTGTCACTGGTCTACTAGTAGCAATATTAATTGCATACAAATTTAGACAGCATATTAAACCAACTCAATATTACAAATACACAAAAAATTATCAATAAAAAAAATATATAAAAAGTTATAGTTCAAAATCAAAATAGACGTAGCAAAAGAGTGAACATGATTGGAACTCTAAATCCTATACCTCTAGATGCAGTGCAACCCCACTATAGATTCCTAGGAATTAAATATTTCAATAATCTACCAGCGAATATTAAAACTATACAAAGTTCAAAAAGTGCGTAAAATCATTCAACAATTGAGAGATGAGATTTGTGATATCAACCATTATAGGTCGATCACAATCAAAAGACCATTCCCTAGCTTTGTACGACAAGAAGAAAGCGGGGGAAAGTTGCCTGGCAAGCCCGTATTACAAGCCTCAATATGATATTCCAAATAAATATATATTTTATATTTTAAAAAGGTTACTTACTAGAAAAACTTCTTTTGTGTTCGTTTTTTGTATCGTAACAACACACATATTTTTTGCGCACATTCTTTTGAATGCGGTCTAGCTATAACATGCTTATTTTTAAATATTGTAATATTAACTAAACATTCTCATCTTTAAATATTTCTATATTATTTCTTTGCGTGTATGTATTATAATATATTATTGAAAAAACAGTTTTCGATTTCGCTTGTGACGCTCTCCGGTTCCATACACAAGTTTATACTTTGATGGGACTGTAAAAAAATTTTGAAAAAAATCCACCTAAATTAAATAATGTGTATCATATAAATATGTAAAATATTACGTAAACTTAAATATTAATAAAAAAATAAGAAAATGCAAAATGACTTGTAACTTTCAAAGGACTTTTGACTCCTGTTTCGTACATTAGTTTTGTAAAGATGAAATAGAACATACAAACGTATCACCATTTTGTGTGAAAGTAGTACGAGGAGACAGATTACATCACCCCTCGGTGTTCCTATCAACATTATGCTCCCTGACTGATTAGGGGGACGTGGGGAGAAGTTTACAATACCGATTAACCCTTACATTAGCAACCCGACGCAATATACCAATCGAAAGTTTTGAAACAGAGATTTGTGCGGAAGAGTATATAAATGTCGGGGCGAGTTTCCAGTAGGTAGGTTCATTGAAGAAAATAAATTTGTGTTCATTTTAGTTATTATTATTAGGTACACATTATTACAGAAGAAGTAAATTATCTACTGTTTGATTCACATCGGTTGCTTTAAGGGAGGGGGTAAGGTTTATAACTTTTTTTTTCGCATTTTATTTTTAATTTTTTAAATGAATGTATAACATCGCAAAAATATTGTGTCAAAATTTCAAGTCATTCGGAGCAAAATTGACGAAATTATGAACATTTGAGCGATACTCAGACTCATTTTCTATACCTGCTCGGGCAGCTAAGAGACGCGCTCACCTGAGGACTTACTTACGGACGTGCTATTGTATTAGAAGAGTTTTGCGTAGACAAGGACAAAAAGATGCTGATGATGAAAGCTCTTTGCTGTGTGAAAATGGCATCGACGATTATGTGTAAGTATAAAATAAGTGTTGAGTTTTATTTTGAAATTTACAGTGTGCAAAACTTTAAAGCGTTTTCCCCACATCTCACGTTTTCAAAGACGGTGTCCATCATAACTTCAAAACGACTGCACCGATCCTTTTGAAATTTTGAACACTATTTCTGTACATAATTTACTAGGTAACGCTGGAGACTTTTTTTCAAATATGTTATTAATTTATATTTTTTAATAACAAATTAGTCGATATTTTTCGCAAAAAATTGCGTTTTTCCCTTCAAAGTGTTCCAAAAAATTGAAAAATTGAAATTTCAAAAAACCCTCCCAGCGTTACCTGGGAAAACCTATTATCTAACGAATGAACTTTGATTTTTTGATTTCTGATGATCTAGCACCAAGTTATGATGGACACCGCAATTCTACTTTTTTCCGAGACACGTCCGAATAATTGCTGCCATTGCCGTATTTTTTTATATTTCTTCTTGAAAATTTTACACAATATTCTTCAAATGTCATACTTTAATGTACCATTGCTTTTAATAAAGAGATTTTAACTGTGTCGTCACAAAAAAATCACAAAAACATGCCTTTTTTTGCACGAATTAACCTTACCCCCCCCTTAATATTCTATGCATGTACATAATATAACGCAAGAGTTAATACAAAAATGTAGTACCCTACCTAGTGAAATGATATTTACAAGAGAAATTTAAATGAACGAAAGCATGTGCGTTTATGGGAAAGCCACTAAATGTAGCAAAGTCAAAAATTAGGTCCAATCCGATATCGAACGATGGTTTGCACGGGGGCGGTTCTTATGTACCTTATGCAACTTAAACCTTTATTTTTTAAAAATATTTTTAGGTTATGATAGTTGTTAAATATTAATATATGTATATGTACATTAATATATTGTCAATTCTGCGAAAACTTGTATGATGGTCTCTGTACTATTTAATATTCATGTCTAAGTTGATTTTTATTTGTAGGTAGGTACTTCAAATACTTATAATACTTCGAAAAAACATGTTTTAAGAGAATAAAAAATGGTAATATTGAACTTTCGGCTCCAATGTTATTTATTCCTCCTCAAGGGCGGCGTGGTAGGGTTTGTAGCAGTGGAGACCCTTTGAACCAGCGACCGACAGACTTACATTATAGTAACAAACCTGAATTATTTTTTCTACATGTACACTATAGTAGCAAGACGGTTTGGATATTATGACATTTGAGTTCGAGGGATTTTGACAGATAACAGGTGACACTAACTAACTAACTTACCATCACGCCGTTTCCCCATGGGGGTAGGCAGAGAAGATAGAGCGCCATACTCTTCTGTCCCGACATACAGCTTTCGCTTCGTCTACATTCATACATCTTCGCATGCAAGCTCGACGGTTGTTCAGGCTTCTAACAGGACCATCTTCCAGTATCTGGTTAATCTGTAATGCCACTCTTCCGCGGTCGCCCTCTCTTTCTGGCGCCGTCAACGCTTGCATTATATATTTTTCTTACCATTCTTTCCTCATGCATTCGCTCAACACGCCCAAACCACCTGAGCGACCCTATTTTTATTCTAGGTATTATGCTACGATCAACTTCACATTCATTCCTAATATCTTCATTCTAACAGGTAACACAGGTTCAAAAAAATGAGTAAGTAAAGCTTAAAAATAACAAACTTGATTTTTTAATGTATTTAACGGGAGAGTATTATTTATACACTCATATTAATTAGTCAATGCCGGACGCATTTGTCGGAACATTTCTTCATGCCCTGGAGCACTAGAAATAACATGGTTATGTTATTTTAGTGTTCCAAGTTATGGTAACAAATCTGAAATTTATAAATTTCATTCGGCCCACTATTTAGCAGTATTACCTGATACTTTATATTTAGGCTAGGTAACAGCTGTCTCTGATATTTTTAATTCCAGTTTAGCACAATATAAAGATGTCCTTAGGTTTTCACGGCCGTTCAGAATCTTCTGTGTATAGGGATATAATATTTCTGGGATATTCTGCCGTGTACCTCTCTGGCTAACGTTTCGGATCCCATTGCAGGGTCCATCATCAAGGATGAGTGTGTGTTGAAGTGTAGGTTAAGTATTGCTTTGCAATACCGTACCGACGTCAGGGTATCTCCAAGTTTGTGTTATGTTAGTGCTGCAGGAGAAATCAAATCAACGATCCGCACAGTCCAACATCCGTTAGAAGATACACAACACACTACATCAAAACACACACACCTTATTTCGACACGGTACCGCAATCCAGTACTTGCAATACAAACTTGGAGACACCCGGATTTCGGTACGGTATTGCAAAGCAATACTTAACCTACACTTCAACACACACTCATCATATCAGCCCTGATGATGGACCCTGCAGTGGGATCCGAAACGTTGGCCAGAGAGGTCACATATACACGGCAGAATATCCCAGAAAACTATACACAGAAAACACAATACAAAGACTCGCTACTAAAAGCTCTACACCCTGCCGTCCTGAATTAATAATGCAATCAGAAACAAATTATTGTACCTACGGATCAATGTATCAACGGACGACTGTCGTCCATATAAACAGACTTTTACGTACATTATCAAACTGGGTACATTTGTAATATTCGAGGAACCAGAAAAAGCTACGAAATGAAAATAAATACACACCGGGGTAACACAAATACACGCCGGAGGATATACAAACTCTGAAGTACATATAAGCATTATGTAAATAGAAAAAAACTATAGCTATTTACCCTTTTGGGGAGCCGGAAATAAAACAATTTAAAAAACATTTCAATGACAGCAATGATTTACAATTCAAGGGTCTTTTTCTTCTTCTTCAGCCTTCTTGTAGGCGTCTTTCATTTTCCTCCACTCATCTCTGTTTCTCCCCCTTCGCATCAGGTTCTTCCTGCTTGCAGGACTATGTCATCAGACCACCTTTTGGGAGGCCTTCCGACGCTTTTACTTTTCGTGTAGGATTCTGGATGCCCATCTAGTATCCTCCTGTCGAGCTATATGTCCAGCCCACTGCCATTCTAATTTCACAATACGGTCCATAATATCGGTTTTGTTCGGCGTCTTTTTGTTCTTAAGTTCGTTTAAAGCATAGATTTTTACGGAAACGGTTCGTTTGATTGATGGAGAACGCAAAAATCTATGCTTTAAACGAACATTTATTTGAATATAACTTGACACAACCGGGCCTTAATCGTTTTTCTTCAAATAGGACGTAAAATGACTTTAAAATAAACCTTGTGGCACTTTATGTGGTTCAAGTACATGACCAACGTCATATTCATTTGTGTTGATGGGCGAAGTAATCCTCTTTACATTTTAATAAGCCCGTCCACCTTGAAACTTGAAATAATCAAATTCGTTTGATAATGAAAGTAACGTCCATTACCGGTTTAATGCTCTGATATGCCCAGCAACAATGTTGTAACAATGCCGCCGGCTGCCGACGACTTCGGAGATTTGGAAAAATCGGCCCTCGATAAAAAAATATATGCTGGGGGATGAGTGAAATATAATCTAGATTGGAATCGAATATAGAAATTGGACAAAAAACCGTATTTTATTTATAACCCGTGTAACAAAAATCGATGTGGTGTATAATGGAGCCAGGCCAACGGAAACTTTTGACAGGTTCATTTCGGCGGGACTATTTGAAGAAAATAATTTTGTGTTCATTTTAAGATTATTATAGTACACATTATTATAGAAGAACTAAATTATCTATTCTTTGATTCACATCGGTTGATTTATATTTTCTATGCACGTACATATAATGCAAGAATTAACACATACATGTAGGAACTAGTGAACTTATAACACGCACTTTAAGATAAATTAAAATGAAAGAAAGCGTGCACGTTTGTGGAAAAGCCACTAAAGATAGCAAAGTCAAAAATTAGGTCCAATCCGACATAGAACGATGGTTTGCACTGGGGCAATTCTTATGTACCTTATACAACTTAAACCTTTTTAAAAATATTGTTAGGTTATGATAGTTATTAAATATTAATATACATGTACATTAATATATTGTCAATTCTGTGAAAACTTATAAGATGGTATCTGTACTATTTAATATTCATGTCTAAGCTGAATTTTATTTGTAGGTATTGTTAGTTTCACGTAAATAAATAAATAATTATTTTATTATGAACGCTCTAGTGGTCTTTTACATTACAATTATATAAAGTGCAACAATTTTATACTAATATAAAACACGTTTTATAACAACAAACCAAATAAGTAATAAAAATATAACACAATTAAAAGCGAAATGAACAAACATAAAAACACTTTAAATAATAAAACTTTACAATAATAATGCATGGAAGTAATAAACTTTAAACATATTTAAATAATTATCTAGATAAAGCGCAACATTGTAAGGATATTATATAGTTTTTCCTTATTTTCTAGTCTTAATGAAATGCTTAGAGGTCGTACAGTGAGATTCTTCTCTTCATAGTGTGGTCGGTATGCAGTACGTACTACAGACGTCCGCAGCTACAAAGCAATTTGTTTTTGTGGACAGCGCTGGTCCAGCGAACAGCCTCCACCAGCACTTTGCGGTTCCATTCGATACATTTTTTTAGAAACAACCTAAAAACATATTCAGCGTCAGCAATTGTGGTCTTTCGTTCGAGACTTAAGTGCGAAATTAGTGTACGCTTCTAGAATAAATGAAGGAATTGAAAAATTGGTCCGACTAATTTTAAATAATCCTTCCGCTCTGTTTAATGTACAAGACGTTTCGGGCGGGATAGGATTGTGCTGTGGGATCAGAGGGGCGTAGACCTGCCATTAACACCATTACCAGCTGTCACTTGTCACCTAGTGCTGCATAAAGTACTACTTTAGTATGTCCTATTCTTTTCCATTGTCGACTCTGACCACATCCACTATTTGGTAATACTGTTATAAATATCTTTCGACTATTCTCATCTTCTTCTTCTTCCTTAGCCTTTTTCTCTCCACTGCTGGATGTAGCCTTCTTTTATTTTTTTCCACTCATCTCTGTTACTCCCCTTCGCATCCAGGTTCTTCCTGCTCGCTGCACAATGTCGTCAGACCACCTTTTGGGAGGTCTTCCGACGCTTCTATTTTTCGTCCAGGGCCTCCACTGTAGGATTCTGGGTGCCCATCTAGTATCCTCCTGTCGAACTATATGTCCAGTCCACTGCCATTTTAGTTTCGAAATACGGTCCGTAATATCGGCAACTTTTGTTCGGCGTCTTATTTCTTCATTTCTGATTTTATCTCGAATACCTGCCATTAACACTATTACCAGCTGTCACTTGTCACCTAGTGCTGCATAAAGTACTACTTTAGTATGTCCTATTTTTTTCCATCGTCGACTCTGACCACATCCACTATTTGGTAATACTATTTTGTAATAATACTTTTGACTATTCTCTTCTTCTTCTTCTTCCTTAGCCTTTTTCCCTCCACTGCTGGATGTAGGCCTCTTCCATTTTCTTCCACTCATCTCTTTTTGTTTCTCCCCTTCTCATCCAGGTTCTTCCTGCTCGCTGGACAATGTCGTCAGACCACCTTTTGGGAGGTATTCCGACGCTTCTATTTTTCGTCCAGGGCCTCCACTGTAGGATTCTGGGTGCCCATCTAGTATCCTCCTGTCGAGCCATATGTCCAGCCCACTGCCATTTTAGTTTCGCAATATGGTCCGTAATATCGGCAACTTTTGTTCGGCGTCTTATTTCTTCATTTCTGATTTTATCTCGAAGGCTCACGCCGGGCATCTGCCTTTCCATGGTCCGCTGTGTACATTTTAATATGTGTATGCTTTTTTCTGTTAATGTCGCTGTTTCTAGGACATATGTCAACATCGGTAGGATACATGTATCGAACGTTGACTTATATAAATATATATATTTGACTATTATAAACATATAAATGTGGGACTTGCATTGGGATGAGTGTCCCACGCTAGTTGTTTATATTTACAATAAACTCTTTCAAATCGAATACTTGTTTATATTACCTCGTGGTTCATTGACCGAAGATATCCTTTGTTCTCTTTGTCTTTAACTAAATTGTCGTCAACCCTTTGTACCCTTTGTTTCCTTTGTTAGAAAAATTATATAAAATTAGTGGAGCCGGTTGGAAGAGGTGTTATTATTTGTACCTATCGTTCATGTCACTCTGTAACTATTTAATCTGTAAAATAAACGTTACCACCAGTTTATTATTTTCATTTGGTGAACTTAACATGTAAATTGATTTCCCTACCCTGACGGAAAAATTTAAATTCACTTTGAAAGAAAACTGCGCGGAACTCTCACTATGAATGACAGTGCACTGTTGAAAACGTAACCAATTTTCAGCTAAAGTGTCTTTGGAGGGTAATAGTACCATCGTTAATATCCCTCTTTCTGATATCTCCCACGAATATGCATACTGTGAACCAGATGGTAAAACAACATATTCAGCCGTATTATGAACTAAGCAAAACATTGTAATGCCGCCAATTTTGACAGCTTTGATTTTAATGAAATCAATCAATCAGAAAACTCCCGGATTCGGGACCTGTGTTGTACACTGTTTATTCCGAAAGAAAGATTCTTCTGTCTCATGAATTTTTACAGTTTGTTAACTTTCTTATATATTTACTTAATACATTAATAATGACGTGTCATCAAACAGTTAGCGAAACAAAATATCAATTAAACGGTGCATAATTGGGTACACTTCTACATATAATATATTACGTACATATTTAATAAGTTATTCATGCACGATTTAACTGTGTGTTAAGATATTCACTTTAATGCAAGTCAAATAAAATGATTAAAACATTGTCAGAAATACTGAAAAACTTGCTAAAATTAATGTAGCTTATCTCCGTAACTGTCGACAATTCACGCAACGCGTAAATAATATTTTCTATTGAAATTTTAATGAGGAAGATTCCCCGAAGTTTTTTTTTACTAGGTATCCACATGTATATTTTGTTATTTTGAGCCTCTTAGGCAAAGAAAAGCTGAGAAAGTTGCATATCGCCAAATATTTTTTTTCGTTTCCGTTACACTTATTAGGGAATGAACATGCAGAGGCGGCTGATATTTTTGCTAATAGTATAACTGTGTATAGGAATAGGACAAAGCTGATACAATTGTTTACATCTCAACGAAATGGAAATGGACAATAAATTTTTCTGTATTATATTTTACCTTTAACTATTATTATTTGTACCTTTAACTGTATTATTATTTTATGTCTTATGTTTTTCTGTATTATTATTATTACCTTTTAACTATTATTATTGTAACTTTTAACTGTATTATTATTTTAACTGTCTTATGTTATTTTTAAAAAATTTTATTCTGTATATTTGTAAAAGCCCATAAGGGCGTTAAATAAATAAAAATGCAAATAAAAAAAAGTTTTTTCGCTGGTCAGCTATCGCAGTGTCAGAAGTGAAATACTGAAATCGTTCGACGTCTGTCTGCACTGTGTACGCACAGCGGCCGCTGCGAACTACCCTTTAGGTTAGGTTAGGTTGTCCCCATTATTATTTGCCGCCTCTAGAGATTAGCGCCCGAGAGAGGGAGAGGGGTGAGCAGCCACCCCTTTTCAACTGACGTTCCGAATTCGAAAATCCGGTTAGTCATCCAAACCGGAGGGAGGACTCTGCGTTCTGCATTGAGTAGGCGCGGTGGGGGGGATTGTCGGCACGTGCAGCGTTGCGTCTTCCACACTCGTGCATCTTTGACGCACGCGAGGTACAAATTATATCATCTCAGCGGTACCTCGGGTCTAAAAGCTCGCAATAATGAATACTGACTGATGACAGTGTGAGGTTAACAACCCAAATAGGTACCTACTCCATAATTTAGCTCAAATTCTGCCCTAACTTATTTTTATTTGTTTAGGCATATTTGCGAATAAAGGCGGAACCTGTTCTATGCAACTCCATTGAAAATTTTTGAGATATGTGCTTGTAAACCATATATACTATTAAATAAGATGAGATTTGCTTCTATTCTGATTCTACACAGTAGGTTAATAATTATGATGTATAAATTATTCTACTTCAAAAGCGAAGTATTTTCATGAAATGTTAAAGAAGTGTGGTCTAATTGTTAGTAGGTATAATATATATTTATTTGGAAAACCAACAGCTTACAATAATTAAGAAAAAACAAGGAATGTGGAACATAAAGAAAGCCCATTACAGGTTTTCACTGGTAGTTATAAAATATTCTATTTACGTGGTGTACATATATATATATATATATATATACATAATATATATCTATTATATATATATATATATATATATATCTATATATATATATATACTATATCTCTATATATATATATAATATATATATACTAGTATATATATATAGATATAGTTATGGTTTGATGAAACTATATGTAATTAATTTAGTGGAAAATTATAACATATATTTTATTTGAAAAATGGATTGGAAAGCAAGCGTCGTACATTAATAAGGTTATTTTGAAATAAATCTAAATTATACTTTTTTGTGAGTGGATTAAATTTGTTGCAAGTTTGCAAGTTTCAAAACATTGCTTCAAGGGCTTGATATCTCTGAATGTATATATTGCGACAAAGCACCTTCATCCAGTGACCCCTTCGATCCTAACTCGACATATCTTTAAATCATAAAAATATTATTATTATACGGCGATTAATCACTATATCGATTGATGTCTTTGAGATGTGGTGTTGGAGACGCGTGTTGAGACAGCGAGACGCACAAATGTGTCCGTATTACAAGAAGTCAAAATCAAGGAGAGACCCTCGTTCAAATGTCTGAGACGAATTCTTCATTTTTTGGAAACCTTGCCAGAATAAAAGATGGCCTGGAGACACTTGTTGCGGTGGGCCACGTCGAGGATTGCAGAGGAAGATCCCCACTCGCTGGACCGACCGAAGTGGAAAAGGATCATCCACTTCTCTGGTGACAGCGCTAAGATCTGCAGGATGCCGGGAAAGGTGGAGGAGAATAGTCAAGAGGGCGAGAGTCATGAAGATCACGATCCTCGAAGTCTAGGGGACCGCCTTGAATGATGATGACTTGGATAAGAATCATAGAGTTAGGTTAGTGCAAACTTACCTCTGTGATTCTCTGACAAGATTAACACGCATGTGATAAATATTGGTGAAAGTTTAACAATAGTATGGTTGTGGTGTATTGTGTTGTGAACATTTTAGTGTAGTGTTGGCCCTGACGAAGACGGGTACGTCTCGAAACCGGTAGACCTTAAATCTGGTAGTGATTTTTACTAAGTTAACTAACACAAAGTTAATGCTTTAACTATAATCACTATTTAATCACGAAATGTAGAATTAGAGTCGAAATAATTAATTCTGCAGTAATAATAGTAGAACTAGAGTAAGGAGAGCATTATTTGAAGTGACTATCGTGGGGGTGTGAGGGCAGATTATGATAACAGAAATCCGTGTGGAAATTCGTAGGTAATATCGTATTATTACGAACAATCGTGGCGCCAAAGCGGCACACTTCAAACAAAAAATTACGCACGTTTTATCGATTGCGCTCCACGTGAAACCACTCGGCGGCGGGTAGGCGCTTGTTTATCCACGTGTCCAGCGATAATCATCCGAAAAAAATTTACGACGCCCGCATTAAATCGTTACATAAACGATAATTTAAATGTCATTCACACTCACCCTTATTTGTCGCTATTCACTTAACCTTTGCCCTTTACGAGTCTCCCCGACGGCTATCATCCACGGGTCGCACTGTCCGAAAAAACCGCGACACTGTCCGCTGCTGGCGGATCCACCGGATGGATCGAAATTTAGCGAGATGATCAATTTGAAACTAGATCGCTTCGGCGGGGTTAGCGATGCGATCCGCGGCGCGACTCGACGTGGCTCTCGCGACTGCCCTCGGCGGAGCAGGCTGTGCTACTGAGCGAGAGCAGAGAGCAGAATCCATACCCAATCGCGGGCCGGTCCGGTAGGGTTGGGAGAGGGCCGCGCGTTCAAAAATTGGGCACCGAATGCGGGTTCTGCCGAATTCCGAATTCGGCCGAATGTTCGGTTTGAATATGTGCCGAAGCCGAAGTTCGGTTAAATTTCGCGCGCTTTTGCCCGATGAACAGGTCACATCGCCATCACGAAAATACGTGTAATTGTTTATTTAATCTGTGTTTTTACTCCCTTTCTTTTAACTCGTGGCGTCTGATTGCTTGCTCGTCTGACGAAAAACTTTGGATCGATTTTTAACCCTTTTCCCGTGATCCAATCGAGCTGAAACATTGCAAGCAGACTCGTGGCGACGATCAAGAAGATCTATCAAATTTTCGTTAAAAAAAATAATAATTATAGTATTATTTTGGATTTTTCAAATTTTTAATGGTTTTTTTCATACAACTCAGTAAGTTGTATGAAAATACTCTGACGCATCTGGTAGACTCGAAACCCGAAAATGAGAAAAGGAGTATTGTAAAAACGTTTTTATGGGTCAGTTTTTTTAATAAATTAAGTGGCACAACGTAGTTCTGGATAGTTGTTATAGAATATTGTATATTAAAATTGATTATTTTATTTTATGAAAGCACATTGTTGATACTTGATGTGGTTTCTTTTCTAGACAATAAAAAACAATCCATTCACACGTTACCTATTTACTTATAAATCAACATTTTGTCTAGATTTTATTTTAAATTAAATTTCTTTACACTTTTCCATTTCTTATTTAAATCCTACTTATTTAATATTTATAAATGTGAATGTTTAGATGGATGGATGTATGTTTCTTACTCAATCACGCCAGAACGACTAAACGGATCTGGATGAACACAACATCCTCCATCCAAGCTTGAAAAATATTGAAAAGATTGAAGAGTTTAAAAAAAAAGTATGGCTAAATGGAATTGATGCAGACTAATAAAAAAGTGTACTAAAAACGTCATTATTTAAAAAAAAATACCTACAGTACAGGAACCCCTAGTGAGGAGGACTAAGAACACAAACATCAACAACTACTTATTGTACATACGTATATTGAATAGCAGGCGCGTGCAGTGGGAACAAGAAGCATGACTTTTATTTAACCGTATATTTGGAAAAAAAATGGAAATTAAATATTTATCTGGCAGAATATTACGAAATATCAAAATATGCATAATATGTTAATTATTGTGATTGGAATATTACGAGATATATCTCTTGTTTCGGTTTCTTTTCAAAATATAAGCTCAGGAAAAAATCATGCTTCTTGTTCCCACTGCACGCCCCTGCAGTGAATAGAACCTAAAAAAAGACAATATGTACTGTACTACCAGAGCTACACATATTTATAAAGCATATTATCGTTTGTAATGGTTACAATGTATAAAACATTAATTTTGATTCAATTATGGATTAATTAATTATTTACTTGTAAGCAGTGTTTTCCTCATATTATACGAATGTATAAACAATATTTTATTTATCATTATAAAACTGGTCTCGGCAAAATAAATAGTTTTAAGAAATAATATCTTAGGTGGTTTGATTGGTTTCACGTAGAACGAATGAACGAAGAAAGAAGTTTGTGGCACTCCATTTGCTACGCCTAGTTTGATAAATTAGTTTTTTTTTTAAATTATTTTATTTTACAACAACAATAAACAAAATGACGAGAACTTTGGATTTCCCCGCAGAAATTTTGGAGTTTCTCTTCTTTTATTTCGATTAATTAGGTTGGAATAGTGGTTTGGATGACGTAATGACTTCCGTGAAACATTTTCGTTTCATTTTGGTGCGAAATTCGTAGAATTTCATAATCACATATTATCAATTTCATTATTAATACCAAATTGATAATGCTCTCATAAAGCGAAAAGCGTATCAAGAAAATAAAAACACTGAAGAATTAAAAACACTTGTTTTATTTCTATAGACGTAATGAAGTTTTTATACAAAAATACATATCTATTGTATTCAATCTGACATCTGTCTTTCAAAGTCAAAATTTGAAATATGAAATAGAAACAAGGAATGTGATAAATATTTTTTTTACATAAATGTTACATTTGTATGTACATATGTGGAAATAGTTGAAAATGTTGGTCTTGTGGTTAGGACTCTAGCCTCGTGATCCAAAGGTCGCAGGTTCGAATCTCACGCCAGACAAGCAAGTTAGTCCTATTTTCATAGCACAAGCGTTTACTTAATATGAAAATAGTAAGAATATTGATGTGACACGAATTCCGTGTTCGCATCTCTATTTTTTTTTTTAAATAAATAAATAATAATAAACTGCAGTGAAAGTCCTGATGCACTGTAGTCTATATTATAATTTATTAATATTTATTTTCAATGATGGTGCTGACTAAAAAGTATACAAAAATAATATAATTTTTTATAGTTATTTTGAATTTCAGTAAAATTTCTTATATTTTTTCCGATTTTACTGAATTTCCCAACAATAAAAAAAGTAAAAATAATTCATTCAAAGAATAAGCCGAGGGTTCCTACATCCCTAGCGGTCCACGGGAAGGCTTTTGGGAGGTAGGTATTCTTCAGTAAACTAAACTTGACGCAGCGATACAAGCAAAATAACGGCACCTTGTAATAACAGAATCTCATGCTCAACACGAATTATCGTCCCGGTGAATACATTTTTATTCGGTGCCCGGTTCATACCGATGAGGCGTGTGCAACAGTGATGCTGCGAATGTTTCTGCACTGCTCCCGCAACTCAAAAGGGCGACTACGTAGAAAGGGTAATCATTGACGCGAGGGTCGCGCGGGGTAGGGAGCGTAGACGCGCCTACTTTTGGTGCAGGGTTGGCGATGGGGATGGTACCGATGCTGAAGACGTCACACGTAGTGACTATACACTATACACGCGTACATTCAACTGAAAATGTATCGCGTATTGCTTGTTGCTAGATCAAGAAACTTACTCATTGTTTTGGGAGGTTTATGTATTAAAAATGCTCTCAGGTTTTCACGGCCATTCAGAATCGTCTGTGTGTAGTTTTCTGGGATGATCTGCCGTGTATATCTGACGTTTCTGGCTGAAGTTTCGGATTCCATTGCAGGGTCCATCATGAGGGCTGATGTGATGAGAATGTGTTGATTTTGATTTCGGTTCGTTACAAAAGCTTAAATATTATAGTTCATGTATACGTTAATAATTAAAAAAAATACCGAATAAATAAATAAAGAAGTGTCAGAAAATGCATTCTAAAATTTATTAATTCTTTTTATAAATAATAAAATAAATATACTATTGACAGAATCGGCGTCAGATTTGTAGAGTTACATAATGATCTTCGTTAAGAATAATTTAAAAAAATAAAGACTCGAGCAGAGTTTATTAACACTGCTCGGGTACCTCTCATCGACAGGTGAATGTATAAACACAAGTAAAGTTTTAACAGTCTTTATTTTTCAAAATTAGTGGTGTCTGATATCAATGGGCGTTGCCGTAATAGTATTACGAAGAGAACGAGGGAAATTCGTTAGAACTTAACGCAATTACTGGTTCATCGTGAAAAAATCTCCCGATTGAAAAACTTCTTAGCTAGTTCTATACTTTTTAAAAAATATTTTTTTTAATATTTAAAAAAACATTAATTTTGTTTTGGTTTGTTAATGTATGTTTCATATGTCCACAAATGTTCTTGTCGATTTAACTTAGGCTCCTCTGAATTCCCAGCATGATAAGGCGTTTACATTAGCAGGGCACAAAATAGACGAGACGTAGTTTCTATGAGACTTCTGGCAAACATCAAAATTGACGAACTGTACAATGTTACACATATATTAGCGGTAAAGACTGATGGTTAAACTTTATTCTTATCATGAGAAGAGGAGAATAAATTTTTCGTTATAACTTTTTCTAAACGTTCTATCAACTAAAATATAATTTAACTAAATATAAAAATAAAGAGCAAGCTTCAGCCGTATTAATAGATTATTCACCTCATTTTTAACATTGAATATATTAATAATGCAATTGAATGTCGTAATTCTAAAGAACAATTCGATACTTGATAATTAAACACGTTATCGCACATATCATAGGAAAGTGTCATAAGTTTAAAAAAGTCAATTTTACAGAGGAGTGAAAACAAAAATGAAGTATTTAATAACTGAATTGTTGATTGCCCTTATAAATATTTTATATTTTTATAAATAGTGAATTAATAAACTTACATAATTGGAATGGACACGCGCTGTTACGTAAGAATCGCAAATTCTACTGTTTAATGCGGGGAATGATGAATCAGAGACCAGCGATCCCATTTAAAAGAAAAAATGACTAACCGTTTGCGCAGAAGGGATGAATTAAGTAATAAGATATTCGGAAATAAAAAGTAAATGGTAACATTTTTTCTTACTACACTTTTATAGGCAAAAGAAAAATGTTCGATACATGTATCCTACCGATGTTGACATATGGCCTAGAAAAAGCAAAACTAACAGAAAAAGCATACACAAATTAAAATGTAGACAGCGGGCCATGGAAAGGCAGATGCTTGGCGTGAGCCTTCGAGATGAAATCAGAAATGAAGAAATAAGACGCCGAACAAAAGTTGCCGATATTATGGACCGTGTTGCGAAACTAAAATGGGAGTGGGCTGGACATATGGCTCGACAGGAGGATACTAGATGGGCACCCAGAATCCTACAGTGGAGGCCCTGGACGAAAAATAGAAGCGTCGGAAGACCTCCCAAAAGGTGGTCTGATGACATTGTCCAGCAAGCAGGAAGAACCTGGATGCGAAGGGGAGAAACAGAGATCAGTGGAAGAAAATGGAAGAGGCCTACATCCAGCAGTGGAGAGAAAAAGGCAAGGGAAGAAGGAAGAAGAGACACTTTTATATGGATGTGCGATATCACTGAAAAAATTCAAATGATAACGCAATAAAAATACCGGAATCGGGACCTGTATTGTGCCGCTAGCAGCTGTACACAATTTATTCCGAAAGAACGATTCTTGTCTTTTGAATTTTTACATTTTATTTACTTGTATATTTACCTAACACATTAATAATGACGTGTCATCGAACAGTTTGCGAAACGAAACAACAACGCGTATTTTATTCATGAAAATAAATTGTCGTAATATTAATGAAACGGTGCATAATTGAGTACACACCTACGTAATACATATATTACATATTTAATACTTTATTTATGCGCAGCTTAATTGTGTGATAAAATATACACGTTTTCATAGTTGACAGCTATCATCTACATACTTATTTAACAAAGTTGTCATATTCATTTATTCATTGTGAACTACATAAAAGGTAGCATAATACAAAATAGATATTACACTACCTATTAAGAGATTACAAACAATCTTAATGGAATAATATGTGTAATTAGTTGTTATCATGCGCTTAGGTGAATGTTAGTAAAACAAAAGGTAGTTGATCTGACAAAAGAATGTAACTAATAGTGCTTCTTGAAAGCATTGTCCAAGTGACTATTGATGGCGTTGAATTAAGCTACATACATAAGGACCAATACGAACTACCTATAGATATACATAGATCAAAATTGTCTTACGGCATTGAAGCTAGTCAGCTTCAATGTCGTAAGATAATTTTGATCATATCAAATTTGATCTAATATCACATAAGAAAATCGTTGTCATTCCCATGTCTAAAGTTTTATTATTTATTCATTTTTACGCCGCAGGAGTTTTTACAGGAAATAGTATGAATATACAATCATCATCATCATTCTTGGCACTACAACCCTTGGTGGGTCTTGGCCTCCTCAATAATTTTCCTCCACTCATCTCGGTCTAGTGCCAGTTTCGAAGCTCTAAGGCAGAGATATCTTTGAGGACATTGTCACTCCATCTTAGTTTCGGCCTTCCTAAGCTCCTTCGCCCTATCGGCCTTGAGTTCAGCAGGGACTTTGGTGCTTGATGCTCGGTCATTCTCTCCACATGACCCAGCCACCGAAGTCTTCCCAGTTTTATAAATTTTGTGACGTTTGGCTCCTTAAATAGAGTATAGAGCTCATTGTTGTATGAATATACAGTAGGTGTAATAAAATAGTGCATTATACATTTAACTTAAATTTGTTAAAATAAATGTCAATAAAACAACATAACACAAAATATAGATTATAAAAAAGGATTAATTAATTCATTGCAAGTGAAAAATATTAATATACAATAAATAATATAAAATAGTGCAATATATTGTAATTTAAATATGTTAAAATAAAAATCTATTAAAAAAATATAAAAAATTCATGCAATGATAAAAAGAAAACACGTAAGATAAACAATACAAAACATGAGTAAGTATTTAAAAAATAAAAATAAAAACAGACAACAAAATATAATTTAAAAATTTGAAAAAAAATTAACTCAATGCAAGTAAGAAAAAACATTAGATAATTAATACACACACAGATAATAACACACAAAAAACTTGAGTAAATATTTAGAATAAAAAAAGACAACAATTTATATTATCTGTGACAGGTGAAATAAAATTGCATTAAAATTGTAGTCAGGATTGTCTAATGGAATATGTGATTTGCAGTGTAGGAATCTAAGAGTTATGTCAAAATTCAATTTTATTTATTTATTATGCCCTTTTAGGGTATTTATACGAAAGTAATACTGTATAGACGTACCACTATAACTTGGCGTGCGAGGGAGGGCGTATTTATTACACAATACATAATGTACAGAATGTCCGGTGACCGGTGTCGTATTAAATACAGAAATTTGGTCGGCAGCACTAAAGAAATCATGCAAAAAAACGGCCGTTCTATCTGTCAAACTGTCAGATGGTAATATCGGTCCATTATTCGCTTTTTCAGCTTCGCAAAACTTTAATACTTCATTGCTAATTGTTCTTGCACCATCCCGGACTGTTTAGGATGTTTTGAACATAATAATTCAGTGTATATTGGTAATCAAGATGTCACAGCTCCCGAGCAAATACAAAATTGAACTAAATGACAGGGCGAGGGGGTGCGGGCGGGGCGGGTTTTAGTTCCAAATTCGCCGCACGCCAAGTTACGTTGGGCAAGCAATACAGTACTGTATTATAATAGAGTATTGTTCTACTGCATCTGATCTTGACCGCCGTAATGCCTTTATAATTTGATAGGGAAGACGAGACACATCGGCAATGTGTGCATATCTGTTGATTGAAGTTTTTATCGACTGAAGGTCCTTACAAATAAGTCGCCAAAATAGTCCAGCAGGCATGGCACTAACTTCACACACCGATGGTTCCGGGTTCAATTCTCAGTGAGGTCACAATAAATCTATGTGAGCTTGTCAAGCTTGACTTGACGTCAGTTATAAGGTAATTTCACATTTTACAGATTTCTATGAAGATGAATATGAAACAGGTTTAGAAAAAAAAAGTAACCCATAAATACCAAGTTTTTATTATACTCCCTTTTTTTGTAAAATATCACAACAATTAAAGACGAATTAAAACATATAACATAACACTAAACTTACAGGAATTTATATTTTTCTAAAATGTCAGATGTTTTGAGCTTTGATAAGAAACTTTATGCTTTGAAGATTAAATTCTAAAAACATTTCAGTCAAATTAGATTTTCGAAATTCGTAGTGAAGCACCTATTATGTATACCGACGGAATAATTCAAATTTAGAAAATATTCCGCGACGTTATCGGGCCGCCGCGTTGCTAGTAATCAAACTTTTGTAATGATTCCAATTTGAAAAAACATTAAAATTTCTAAAAATCCAAAATTATACTATAATTATTTTTTTTTAACGAAAATTTGATAGATCTTTTTGATCGTCGCCACGAGTCTGCTTGCAAAGTTTCAGCTCGATTGGATCACGGGAAAAGGGTTAAAAATCGATCCAAAGTTTTTTCACCCGGCAAGCCGGCAAGCAAGCAAGCAAGCAGACGCCACGAGTTAATATAAAAGGAGTAATAAATTATGTTTTTTAACTTAGTATCGGTGGTGTGGGATAATGTTTTCATTCATAATTCTTATAATAAAAAATCTTAAAAAATACGATTCCATCAAAAGGATATGACGTCACATAGCGGGAATTATAGATAATTTGTTTATTTTCTATGGTCACTGTTCGTCTTCGCTTCGTTTTTACACATGTTTGCCTAGTGTTTATGTAGATTGTGCGGTATTTGTGAACTATTTTAATAAACTAAACCATCTAAAAACACATTTAAAATAATGGTGGACAGATTTTCGCAAGGAAAATCCGATAAATTACCAAAAATTGTCAAAAGGTTGGCTTCATTTTTCTCTTACATTATCGGGAGTTTTTTGGGTACCATACAATATCTACAAAACTTTTTCCCAGATATTAGGTCCTTACATATGAAATTGGCGTTTTGCCGTACTGGCAAATTTGATCTCAAATATCTTCTTTTTGGTTAGGAATTCCAAATCCAAATTTATACAGCTATTTACTCATGTATTTGTGTTTTGAAAATTATAATTCATTTGTTTTTTCCTCAATTGTTTTTTTCTTTGCGTCACTCAGTTTACAAAATGAAAAACTTGAAATATCGCGTTATTTACGAGTACGAGTTCCACCGTGGCACCAGTGCTGCAGAAACGGCTCGAAGGATTAATGATGTGTATGGCGACGGTGCCGCAAAAGAAAACACAGTGCGTTTTTGGTTCCAACGTTTTCGTTCTGGAAATTTCGACCTGCAGAACAAGCCCCGTGGACGGCCGGAGACCAAAGTTGATAATGAAGAATTGAAGGCTATTGTGGAAGCGGATCCATCGCAAACCACATCCGAGTTAGCTGCAGGCTGCGGTGTTAGTGATAAAACTGTTTTAATCCACTTGAAGCAAATTGGTAAGGTGAAAAAGCTTGAAAGGTGGGTACCTCACGAATTGAGTGAAGCAAATCAACAAACGCGCGTTGACTGCTGCGTTGCATTACTCAACCGGCACAATAATGAAGAGATTTTAAATCGAATCATTAACTGTGATGAAAAGTGGATCCTGTACGATAATCGGAAGCGCTCATCGCAATGGCTGAACCCTGCCGAACCAGCCAAACCATGCCCCAAGCGAAAATTGACTCCAAAAAAGTTACTTGTGAGCGTTTGGTGGACTAGTGCTGGTGTCGTTCACTACAGCTTTCTTAAATCTGGCCAGACGATTACGGCAGATGTCTATTGTCAGCAACTGCAAACCATGATGGAAAAGCTAGCTGCTAAACAACCGAGGCTGGTTAATCGCTCTAGGCCACTGCTGCTTCATGATAACGCTAGACCACACACTGCACAACAGACGGCTACCAAATTAGAGGAGCTTCAATTGGAATGTCTAAGACATCCACCGTACTCTCCGGACCTTGCCCCAACAGATTACCATTTTTTTCGAAATTTGGATAACTTCTTGCAAAGGAAAAAATTCAACTCCGATGGGGCAGTCCAAACCGCCTTCAAAGATTTTATTGATTCCCGTCCGAATGGTTTTTTTAGTAAAGGGATCGATGAACTACCTATGAGATGGCAAAAGTGCATAGATAGCAATGGTACATACTTTGATTAAATAAATTTATTATAATAAAAAAAATCGGCTTTATGTTCCTCCCATACTAAACGCCAATTTCATATGTAAGGACCTAATATTATGAACGCACTATACAAAAAAGCCGGTTTGCTTTGTAAAAAAACGAATGAACGTCTAAATACGCGAATTTGCCGTTACGTGTTAAACGTCGGATTGACATGGATTGACATAAAAATTGATGCGTGACGTCACTTGCGAAAATAAGCGTTTTGGCGGGAGTTTAAAATAGTGATTTTGAAAATCGTTTTTTAATGTTAACATACATTTAAAAAAATGTTTTTCATAAACGTATTTTCTAAACCAAAGTTTAGATTTTTCTATTTAAAAAAATATGAAATTATCTAATGGGCCTCTTGGCCTGTGGAAATGAAACCCATTGAAAAATAATTACTTGTCATTAGTGTTGGAGCAGAATTGTTTCTTAGAATCGTACAGAAATAAAAAACCTTAATTAATTCTTAAAATTATAAAACTTCTCTTTCTTATACTTTTAATATAAATAAATAAAAGTAAATTAAAAAAGGTAGAACTTAAAAAACAATTGTTTTTATTTACATATGTGTGATATTAGGAATTAATGTAAAGCTGATCGTAGCATAATACATAGAATAAAAATAGGGTCGCTCAGGTGGTTTGGGCATGTTGAGCGAATGAATGAGGAAAGAATGGTAAGAAAGATATGTGATGCAAGTGTTGACGGCGCCAGAAAGAGAGGGCGACCACGGAAGACGTGGCACGACCAGATTAACCAGATACTGGAAGATGGTCCTGTTAGAAGCCTGAACAACCGTCGAGTTTGCATGCGAAGATGTGTGAATGTAGACGAAGCGAAAGTTGTATGTCAGGCGCTCTATCCTCTCTGCCTACCCCCACGGGGAAACGGCGTGATGGTAAGTTAGTTAGTTAGCTAGTTACAAACTTACCTCTGAAATAATAAATACAATATTGCTGTTCTGAGAATTGTTTGTCGCGCGCACAATTTTCTTCCGACTTGTGCGACAAATTTCATCGCACATCCCCGATGTCGCAGACGGCGATATGCGTCTATAAATCTCCCTATAAAATGTCCAACAGGTACGCTGGAGAAAACTTGGCACAATAGATCAGCGTTTCTAGAGTTTTAAGGTGAGAGATGGAGAAACAGACTATTTTATATACATAAATATGTGAAATACTCCGCGAAATATCAGTAGGTCATCATCATCATCACTCTTGGCACTACAACCCTTGGTGGGTCTTGGCCTCCTCTTCTTATCTCGGTTTAGTGCCAGCTCTCTCCAGTTCCGAAGCTCTAAGGCAGAGACGTCTTTGAGGACGTTGTCACTCTATCTTAATTTTGGCCTTCCTACTAAGCTCCTTCGCCCTATTGGCCTTGAGCTCAGCAGGGACTTGGGTGCTTGATGCTCGGACATTCTCTCCACATGACCCAGCCACCGAAGTCTTCCCAGTTTTATAAATTTTGTGACGTTTGGCTCCTTAAACAGAGTATAAGCTCATTGTTGCCAAAGTCCATTTTCTAGAACTGGTCCGAAGATACGCCTCAAAATTTTCCTTTCAAAAACGTTCAGTGCTCGCTCATTCCTCTTAGTACCCACGTCTCAGCTGCGTACATGAGAACTGGCCTAATAAGCGTTTTGTAGACTAATATATTGGTATTTCTGGACCGCAGTCTGGATTTTATCTGCTTTTGTAGGCGGAAAAAGCAGCGATTTGCGCTCACTATGCGCTTCTGGATCTCCTCTGTAGTATTATTGTATATCAGTAGGCACCTGCTTAATTAATTAAGACTTTGTACTGTAATTAAGACTTTGTATCCAATGCAATTACTCGATTTATGAATGAATGTTGCGCATGGTCAGTTCTGGAGAGGGGTAGATTAATGAATCAGCTTTCCATCACTCGCTGCGAAACAACTATTGAGAAGGAAGCGACGTTTAGTGGGCGAGATGGCCACACAGATTTACAGCTGTTTAGACACTAATAATCAGAGTGCTTATCATTCATTTCTTCAATTGAATTATCATTTTTGCGTTTGCACGAACTACAAAATGTTAGCAATGTAAAGATACATGCAGTAAAACCCCGTTGATTCAAACCCCCGATGATTCGAAATTCGCCATGATTCGAAATTTTTAAATCTGACAAATCCCAAAGTGTTGATTGCATAGTAGATTAACCGCGATAATTCGAAAAACGCGGTAATTTGTAATTCGAAATAATTTTTAGCCCCTTTGCGCCATAACTCAATACATTTTAGTTGACATAATTTATTTTTTTGAAATTTCACGAAATTGAATAAAATATTTCGATTTTTTCGCAAGGGAGAACAACAGATATGTCAATATCGGGTACTTCAGTAACAGAAATGTCGCATGTTTGTATTAGCATAATAAATATTGCGTTTTTGAAATGTTTCTTGAAATATGCAAAAAAAACAGACGTTTTTCAAAAAATAAATGACTTTTTTCATAAATTTTACGATTTTTTGGCAAATTTCGCAATTGTATCGTGGTTTAAAAAATATTTTTGCCTTGAATATCGAATTTACGGGGTTTCGCATAATTCGAAATGTTTTTTAGATTCCCTTGATTTTCGAAATAACGAGGTTTTGCTCTATTATATAAATACAAGTTTATCTACGCTATTACGTTGAGAGTGATCAATATGAGAAAAAATGTTTATTCTTGTCTCGATCT
Source organism: Agrypnia vestita (assembly GCA_016648135.1). Lineage (NCBI taxonomy): Eukaryota > Metazoa > Arthropoda > Insecta > Trichoptera > Phryganeidae > Agrypnia > Agrypnia vestita. The sequence goes on from JADDOH010002870.1 coordinate 230,537, forward strand.
GCAGTTGACAATACGAACATTTTTATAACATACGAGTACACCCACAAAATACAGGGATATTTGGAAAACTGGAAAAAAAAATTGAAAAATGGAAAAAAAAGAAAAATATTTGGAAAACATTAATAACCTCGCAAGACTATATTTCTGCTTTGGTTATGAGTCGAAAATGTTCAAGCTATCATGAAAAAATATCAATAGTTATGGAGATATGTGACATCAAAGTTTGCATTTTTTTATCAATATTTCTGACATATTTTTTTACAAAACGTTGAAGTATCGTTACAGTAATTTATATCGGTTACGAAAAATTCATCCCTTTCAATAAAAGTTAAATAAAAATAAATTGGAATTCGAGGGTTTTTATTATTTTATTTGACTTGTATTAAAGGGAATCAATTTTTCATATTCAATAAAAGTTACTGTTATGATAGTCCAACGTTTTACAAAAAATAAGTTAGAAATATTTAAAAAGAAAAAGCAAATTTACCTAAGTTATCAATAGTTATAGAGACATGCGACATCTGTAGCTTGTCTCTATAACTATTGATATTAGGTATAGCTTGAACTTTTTCGACTCATAATGAAGACAGGAATATAGTCCTGCGAGGTTATTAATGTTTTCCAAATAACCCTGTATAGGTATTCATCGCCATTTCCTTCAATCTGCAGCACTTTTTTCCACTTTATCACCCCCAGAGATCCCCGGAACTCCATCGAGCCATTTTCGTCAGCACTCTCGCCCCTTGTTCTTGGTCTTTATCTATTTCGTGCCCATACGCAACTATTCAATCTGTTCGTGGAGAAAACACGATGGTAGGATTCTTCTTCTTTCATATCTAAGGTCAACGTGCCGCGTTCGCTATCCTGGACAACCATCGTAAGACATCTTTAGTTCCTGTCATCATCACCAGCTGTTTACTTAGGTATGAAGGCCTCCCCGAAGGTGTCTTCCACTTCGCTCTGTTCATTGTTATTTGTTACCACGTGTTTCTGAAGAATTTGATGATTAAATAAGCGGGTTTTAGGGCGGTCTGCAGGCCTCTCGATTCCCATCGAGCATCGCTGGATGACTGCATCCGTTCCCGCTGACCGTCTACTCTCTCACGCTGTAGGTACGGTAGGATGTGTGAATGTATAAATACAAGAAAATCTGATTACACAACGTGGATTTTCATTATAACATGACTTACCCATTTTTTCCGGATCAGCGTGGTTTCTTCAAGTGGATCCGCGGTCGCCTTTTCGGGTACTTGCTCCGTAATTTATTTAATATCCATATTTGGGAATAATCCAAGAATATGGTCCCGTTGTTCATACAATGAAAATAAGTATTTCACTATATAATTTAATGCCCTGTTAATTTAATCTAACTAAAATAATCGTAACCTAAATTAAACAAACCAAACCTAATAACCTAACCTAACCAAACCTAATAACCTAACCTAACCTTATATATTGCCTATGAAATGTCAAAATAAGCAGTGCATTTTTCGAAACTTTAAAGTGTAATATCTTATTTAATACTTACTTTTTAAACGTAAATTATCTTTCATTTTGTTATTAGCACATTCAATAATATAAAGAAATAATCATTTTCGTTGTATGTGCAATGGGACCATTATCTTGGATTTAGCCTTTATTTAATATCCATATTTCATTTTCACTGAACCATTTCTGCCTCGTCGAGAAAAATCTGCATCGAGACAGGTAACATGATGAAAGCACAAGCATTTTTCTACTAACGCACACGGTGACGTCTTTCTGTTGTTTTTTTGCAGATTCAAGCACCGAAGAAGTAATGCCGCACATTTTCTCCCTGTTAACGAAAGTAACATACTATATATTTGTAAATATCTATCTGTAAATAGATAGCTGTCGGTCAACGACCAATACGAAAATTTGTCAAAAATAAAGACTATCTGTTTAACTTTGTTAGTAAATAAATATCATTCATATAGTTTGAACCAGCTTTGCGCATAAAGTTAATCGCTTACTCGTCAATTTAGGTTAGAGATAAACAACTTTAGGAATAATCTCGACGTGATCGGGGAAACGCGAAAACGTTTCAATGACAGCTTTGAGATGATTTTTATTGACGATCAATTTTCGAACTATTGTTGCGTGGAGTTACGAAATGACAGCGATAAAACGTTTTACGCTTTTAATTATTACACTCATGTTATGCTGTACAAATAAGACTATTTTTTTATTAAGATTTTGATCTATACAAGATTTAGTTTGAATGGGTGGCTGCATTCTAAAATTTCGAAAAAGGTTAAATATATTAGGTAGGTAATTTTTTTTTTATAAACTCGCAGTACTTATATTTGTACTGTTGGGATTGGTGCAAACAAAATAATTCACTGGAGGTCTAGAGTCCTCGTCCAATCAGATTTTGCAGTTGTGTTTTAGTACCCGAATCGTTTTTCAGTTGTTGTTTATATTGCCTAAAACAAGGCGTAAACAGGGCAAATGCTTCCCGCCCAAGTAGGTGTTATGCCTATCGGCCACATTAAAAGATGTTATCGATGTGTAATATAGGTTTTGAATAACGGGTACTACACAATTTTCTTTCTAGGAATAATACCTAGATTCAGAATAGTGGCCAATGCAGTTAATGCAGTGCATTGGGCCTACATTAGACAAAAGGTCTGCTCTCTACTAGATGTGAGTAATACCCGTTTGATAGAATGATATAGTAGTCCTCTTTATCTCATCATATATCAGACTTCGTATCGTTCATTTGAGCGCGAGTATGAAATTAAATCATCATCATCATCACTCTTGGCACTACAACCCCTGGTGGGTCTTGGCCTCCTCAAGAGTCTTATTTATGAGTCTAAAATGTTCAAGCAACCATGACCATCATAACCATAACCATCAATAGTTACGGAGATATGCAATATCAGTTTCCATTTTTTTTTCAATATTTCTGATTTATTTTTTGCAAAAAGTTGAACTATCATTAGAGTAACTAATATCGATTATGAAAAGTTCATTCCCTTTAATAAAAGTCGAATAAAATGATAAAAACCCAGCAAAAATTGAAAAAAAAGATTTTTTTACAAGGTTTTTATCATTTTATTCAAGTTGTATTAAAGCAAATTTTCGAAATATAAAAATAATATAAAAGTATATATATATAAAAAAAATATAAAAGCGAATTTTCCATAATCAATATAAGTTACTATAACGATAGTTAACTTTTTGCAAAAAATAAGTCAGAAATATTGAAAAAAAATGCAAACTTTGATACTGCATATCTCCATAACTATTGATATTAGGTCATGGTTGCTGGAACATTTTAGACTCATAAAATAGGCAGGAATCTAACGACCAAGTTTCTGCTGCTAGCTCTGGTACATCTGTATAACAAGTACGTATCATACATGCTTATTTAAAATATCTACACTCAAATTTATTTTCAATAGTTCAATTGTCAAATAATTCCTAATTTCTTTTTCAAAAATCGCAAAATAATTTTGATTAATAAAATAAACTTAGTTTTCACCGCTTTTTTATATTGAAAATATCAATGTTTTAAGGCCTATGGCCCTTTCGTCTTTGACGAAGGGGCCATAGGCCTTGGAACATGTTGATATTTTCAATATAAAAAAGTCATGAAAACTGTGTTTATTTTGCTAATCATATAAATTCCTAATATAATTACCCGTCGGCTTATATTTTTTTATTTATTTCAGTATATATACGCCCATCAGAGCATTTACATAAACATTGGGTAATACATGTCGGTAATGAGAAATATAAAAAGAAAATAAAAAAAAAGTCATATAAAGAAATATAAAATGACATAATAACAGAAATATAAAAAGAGCTCTACAACTAAACTTAAACACAGAATCCATAATTTCATAAATCTATAAATACATCATATTTTTTATAGGATTAGCGATAATTACAGAAATATAAATTAAGAATTTTTTTTTTTTTTTATAGGATAAGAATACAAGAAAAGAGTGATAATTACATATATTTGAGGATTATTTTTAGACATAGAGGAAAGTTCATTGTTGATTAAGAATATTGCGAATTGTATGTTTGAATTTATTTAAATTTGTGGAAAAAACGTCTAACTGTTCAAATCTGTTAACAAGTCTGGGAAGCCTTTGAAGTGGTGAATTAAAAAAGTAATTAGTTGTCGCAGCTTCCAAGGCAAACCCTGCGTAATTTCTGGTTACTCGGGATGGAACTCGCAAACAGATTCGTTCCAACAGTTGTGGACAGTCGATGTTCCCGTTAATTATTTTGTGAAAAAAGACGAGATCAGCTACAATTCTTCTTATTTCCAATTTATCAAGAGAGCAAAATGATCTTAAAAAGTTATAATCAATATGTGTTGATGGTAAATTAAGTTTATAATTGATAAAACGGAGAAATTTATTTTGTGTTCTCTCTAAATGTGACACATGAACAGCATATTGAGGGCTCCATACAACTGAATTTGTTTCTAATACTGGTCTAACCAGACTCTTAAATAATAGTTTAAAAGTTCCAATATTTTTGAAATCTTTACTTAATCTGAGTACGAAACCTAGGGTTCTTAAGCCTCTATCAACTGTGCAATTGATATGTGACACAAGAGAAAACTTATTGTCTACAATTACGCCCAGATCTCTAATTTCATCAACGACACTCAAAGTTATACCATTAATTTTGTAGTCATAGTTTACTATTGTCCGGGTACGGCAGAATCTCAGCATTTGACATTTGGAGATGTTTAAAGAAAGTTTATTTTCTTCACACCATTTCTGTAAAATATCCAGTGCATTCTGCAGAAGTTTGCAGTCGTGTTCCGTATTTATTACTCTATAGAGTTTCATATCATCTGCAAATAGCAAACACCTCACACCGGATAACAAAAGCATGGGATTACATCATTAATGAATATAATGAACAAAATAGGACCCAGGTGGGAGCCTTGTGGTACCCCGCTTACTGCACAAAAGTAGTCAGACTCTAACTCAGCTATTCTAACAATCATTTGTCTGTTATGTAAATAACTCTCGAGCCAAGCTTTAATGTTACCCGAAACTCCCAAGGCATTTAATTTATCAAGTAGAACTCTATGAGAGACTCGATCGAACGCCTTGGAGAAATCTGTATAACAGCAATCTAGCTGGTGAGAATCTTTGAAGGCATCAAAGACATCGGCTTGTAAAGCAAGAAGGTTTGTTAGAGTAGATCTGTTTGGCATAAATCCATGCTGTAGAGGGGATATAATGCTGAATAAGTATTCTTTTATTTTATTTAGCAATAAAAGTTCAAATAGTTTTGGTATTGCAGATTGGATACAAATAGGTCGATAATTCTTAATATCCGAGTGGTTGCCCTTTTTAAAGACTGGAATAATATAACTCGTTTTCCAAATCTCTGGAAAAGTTCCATTTTGTAAAGACAAGTTAAAGATTTTACACAAAATAAATGATAATTCTTTATAACAATTTTTTAGGAAGATGGTTGGTACCTTATCAGGTCCCTGTGTTTTGTTTTCATCCAACGATACCAACCCTTTTTCTACTTCTGATTGGCTAAGAACTACATTAGGAAGGTTTATAGCATCGAATAATTGTGGTTGAACAGACGAATATGATCCCTTATATCTTGATATAAGCCTGATGATGGTGCTGATAAAACAATGACTGTGATTTCCAATATACAAATTATTCAGTCGTGGCCCTGTGACATCAGTCATTGTGTATCCTTCAATGCCAATCTGTCCTCGGTTCTTTCCTTCGTGAACTAGACTGTTCAATCTAGTTTACGAACTACATTTGGGAACTGTATCTCGAGATCAGTACATCCGACCCATTTGTTCGCAAACAACTCACTTCTACTCTCTATAATACGTTCGGTATCGATAATTTTGTGAGTATTGAATCCGTCTCAAGACAAATAATTTTTAAAATAAAAAAATCATACCTCCCATGTACATATTACTATTTTGAAACATCATTGATGGTGCTCCGCTAATATGTCATAAAATTGTACAAGCCTTTGATACATTCAATGGTTCATTTCTCCTCCTCTGGCTGTTGGTAGTGTGGAAATAAAAGAGATCATCATATTAAAAAAGTTTTATTAATTACAAAATGTATTGTGAAAAAATAATATAACAAATGAACACGGCGATCTCATAACTGGCGAAAACTAAAGTCTACATATTAATACATTGTTAAATAATACCATCCAATTATCTTCTGATAAATGACAAATTCACTATAAAACCAGTGAACTTAAAAAATGCATATACATACAAGGCGAATTGTTATAGAATTATAAACATTTTTAGAGAATTTGGTTCAATACATTAACCTTTACTATAAAGGTAAACTCCAAGCACCGAAAACAATGACTAAACGTAATGATAATAATAATATTAATGTCTTAGAAAACTAGGCCTAACTCCGTTCTGAATTAGATAAATTATATAAAACAAGATCAGTCCAAATATTATCTTACGATGAGATTCCAAGAGATGATGACGCGCGTCGCGAGCCCCCGCCGACCGGTACCTCCGCAGCGTCCGGGCCCGCAATCCGTTCACGGAATTCTTTTTGTATAAACACGCTGCTAATTTATTGAAAATGTTAAATATCATAGGTTGGTGTTACCATATATTATAAATCTAAGCAATACAATATTTACAACTAACACGATGACTTTATGTAAAGATAGAACTACCAAACGATATAGAAACATGTGTGAGCGGATCCAAAATAATGCAGAGGTTAATAAAACAAAGATTCTTCTTCTTCTTCTTCTCCGATGAGTTAAGATGTGATAAGTTCAACGCGTTAAATAATAAGAAACTGCACTTGGAGCTTTCAGAAGAGTGCTTCAATCAATCAAATTAAAACTTATAAAGTTTTATTTAAACTTTAAAAATAAAACTGAAAGCTGAATTGCTGTTCTTATTACAAAAGGAAAATAAACAAATTCAAATTTGGAACTTGCGTACCTTGCAAGTATACAGGGTGTCTCCTAACTAGTGGCATAAACTTCCGGGAATCTTCTTCATTCAATTTTGAATATGAAATATCCTTTATGCTTTGGGTGAAATTCGAGAGCTACACAGATCGTCATAATTGTAGAATAACGACGCGTGTGATTTTTCTCAAGTTTGCAGGAGAGGGGTTTGAAGTTTTATTTACATAAACACACTTTTTGTCATAGCTCGATAACTACAAAAGATTATCCTTTGAAACTTGGGTTAGTTATTTAAAGTTGATACCTTTCAAACCTCAAATATAGTCAGCGCAGTACAATGACGTTTTAACACATGATGCACTGTTCGAAGATCGTAAATCAGAACCGTTGCTATACCGACTTCGTGTAACGACGGTTAAAATAATGAGAAAAAATACACATTTTATATACCATTAGATGGCTTCTTTTTTCACATTTTAACGATCCAAAAAAGGCAACATGGAATTTTTTGCACATCTGTCATTGTTCTATGATCATTACGAGATGAGCAATATCAAAGTTTGCATTTTTTCAATATTTCAACTTATGCTCTGTAAAACGTTAGATTATCACGATGGATGAATATTAAAAATTTCATTCCCTTTAATACAAGTCAAAAATGACAAAAACTTTGCAAAAAAATATTTTTCAAATTTCTGCAGGTTTTCATATTCCATATGAATTATTTTCACAATAGTCTAATGTTAAACAAGAGATAACTCAGAAATATCGAAAAAAAAAATATTTTTTTTGATGTCACCTATCTCCGTAACCGTTGACCCCAAAGTGTAAAGAATATTTTGTGTTCAAAATTGAATGAAGAAGATTCCCTAAAAGTTTTTGCTACTAGCTACGAGACAACCTCTATAAATAATAATATTTTTTTCTTCGGCGTTGAAAATATTTCAGCGACAGTAGACTCTATTTTGGTAAAATACAAAATGCGTCATCAAAATTCTCAAGTCAATAAAATAATTTAAAAATTATGTCAGCTGCCTACACGATAAACGTCTTATTATTGCTTTGTTCATGAGTCTACCGCACAAATATTTAATTAGTTCCTGCAATTTTTTTTCACACTCTTAGCTGGTATTATTAATTAATTTTTTAAGCAAATCTTTATAAAAATTATAGTCACATTTTTAAAATATATAAGCGAATAAATAAAAATTATAAAAAAATAATGATAAATTTTAATGAAATTTCACGACCTAGAATAAAATAATAAATTCATTTGGTAAAAATACTGCAATTGAAATATTATTTGTTTTTGGACACTATTACATATTTTCAAAGTAATTCAATGATCTGTGAACATTCCCATGTACAGTAGAACTCCAATTATCCGAACTCTGACTATCCAAATCGCTTTCAGAATTTCAGAAAAAAAAAATTATGATGGAAACGTATTGCGATTCGGAAATTAACAATTCTGTCTACGCGCGCTATCGTCCTTAATTAGCTTACTTTAACGAGTTGTTTAGCAAGCAATGACTTTCATTTACAGTACGGTACGTACATACTGTGCTAATGTACCAAACTTAATATGTAAAAGTGTCGCATTTTCATTCAAAAGCTCTTTTTCTTTAAAAATAGTTTTTTTCTGTCATTTTCAACATACGAACGGTAATAAATTAAAATAGACCCTTTTTTCGGAAAAAATCTGTTATTAAATTTAAATTCGGATACATAATTAAAATTACGTATCCAAATGGGGTCCGGTCCCAATTGATTCGGAAAATTGGAGTTCCACTGTATTACAATTACAATCCAAATGATAGATATTTTGTAATCATTAGTGCATTCATTCATTACTTTTGAAATACTTTCATAAAGCAGGAATAACAGTGCGACTCCAATAATTACTTGTTATACAGAATTAAAATAAAATTCAGCCATACACGTTAACTCAATAATTCAAACTGATTAATATTTTGTCAACATTAAGTCTATGCTCATAACTGTATAAAAATGATTTGAGTAAATTATAATACGTAGAAAATATTAATATAAACACGCAAATGAATGCTGCGTAAATTAAAATTAAGGTGCATAACTAGGAACTGTAGAATAATAATAATTATAAAATAATCTCCTGTGGTTTTGTTTCAAAGGTGAAATTGTTACTTTATGTATAAAATAATAGATGTTTAGAAGACATGGTACACAGTGACACCTCGAATGCACAGTTCCTCCTTATGCACACCTCACAAAATAAATAAGCCAATAAAGTCTAGTACATAATATTATTTACAATATATTGAGTAACTATACAAATCCTATCAGGTGAGTATTAGAACAAAAAAGTCATATTTTGATTGAAAAACGTTGGATATTTATAACTTTCGCTGTATCTTAAACGGCATTTGGAATAAATTTATAACCTGTATTTAGGCGTGTAGTCATACATGCGTACATCAGAGTAAATATTCAGATTGTATTTTAAAGCGGGTACAAAATGATGGTTAATATCATTGCGGATAAAATATACATAGTCGACACTAGCAAAAACTAGGGTGATGAAGCTTTTTTGAAAATGAACACAATTGTATGATTGCGATGCGTACTCTTCTAAAGAATAATTTTGTGAGGTAATTTGTAGAGGTGTAATGAAGATGATGTCGTACATTAGTCCGTTCACCTCAGCAGCCGTACTGCGAGATGTCTGCGTCGTATAAACAACCGAGAGGTACATCCAATCAATTCTCGAGTTTTAAGCTAGACACATACAACAATTTATGGTTTAAATAATGGCAGTGTAAAAATGAGCAAATTAAATACTTGTGAGCAAATGCGGCAAGAATTGGAATGATTCCCGGGCGGTGATGCGCCATTAACAGACCGCCCGTCGTAGCAAAAACCCCGTATTGAAATGCAATTACAAACAATGTAATCTATTTGTTCGCTACTAATATTTAAATAAAAATACGTCACAGTAATGATGCGCGTAGGCCAGGACGCAGGTTCCTATCCTGCCCGACCGTAATGGTTACTATCACATATTATTTTAAAAAGCTCAAGGTCATGTGGGATGCGATTCATAAGTTCACAAATTCAGGTATGATGTGAACGAAAAAATGCCACCATTGTGATGTAAAAATACAACATGATTTTCGTTCTCGGATGAAGAGAATGAGGAACAAATATAATCTGTATAAGTGCATATCTGTGTGGGAATGTTATCAAAATATGTCATACATATATCTTCTATATGGAAAGGTAATTAATGATTCTGTGTAAAATTAAGAGCTATACAACTAAATAACGAGGCTTGTCAAGTATAAAACATTGTTCAAAAAACACCGTCCTGTCCCTTCTTATTGAAAAGTAAAGGTAAACAAAGGCGCTGACCGCAAATAGAAACCGGTTCACAATCAAACTTTACGAGGAATAAAGTCATACGGGCGTGGTGGAATGCCTCCTTTCTCAAACTCTAGTTCTGCAAGTATTAAATATGTATTTACTCAGATCCGATTCATTCAACGCTCAGAGACGCAACACAAGTGTACAGCTGGGCCTAAATATAACCTACCCTAATCGTCGTAAACCTAAGATGATCCTCTGATGTGGCGACACTATGTACAAATGAAGATATTACGATATTTCACAGATAAAATTATTATATCAGGGTCATTCCAAACAGGCGATGCTACTCTAGCGACCATAAAAGCTACACTGGAATGTTACAATGTACAATGTTAGATTGTTCTATCAATCTGGGAGTCTTTGTAAATTCAGTAGATGACGAGATTAAACTAATTGCATTTCTCACGCGACGATGAAATAATCATGTAAGAATATTTTATAAATTAAATGTTTTTAAATAAAATATGCAAACAGAAATACTAGGCCTTATTTTGAAAATAGCAATATTATTTTTTGTATCTTGACAGTTATTGTATAACATTGTAATGCCGTCAATGGTGACGTTTTAAGTTTGACATGTAAGAAATTAATGAATTCAATCAATCAGAAAGCTCAGTTCTTCACAATTTGTAAAGATATTTCTGATTGATTGAATTGATTAATTTCAAACCTGTCAATCTTCAACATTGACAGCATTTCAATGTTATACAATAACCGTCAAGATGTATAACTAGCAATATTGCTATTTTCAGAATATGGCCGACTGTCAGGAATACTACAAGGTACAGACAAACAAAATTCCACATTGGCAGTTAATTGAGTTGGAGGGTTCGAGAAGAATCAATTGGCAATGATAATGATTATGAAGATGTTTGATGACACGGGGCTAAAATTTCCAGCCCACCTAAAGTCTGGGTCAGTCACCTCAGGCTTTATTGCAATTTCACATCAAAAATATAAATTTATAATATTCATTCTGGTTAAATTTCTTAATCAATAAAAAACATTAGTTTTTTCAGCCAATTTTTGCGACTCAATTTAAAAGAATAAAATAACCTTTATTAAATTCCCTCCTACCATCTGCGGACATTATCACCCCTGCCAGTGAAAACTGAAGTATTGCTTAAAAGAAAGCGACAGTGAATAACATATTTAAAAAAAATAAATAATACTGATACTAATTCAATAGAACAATTTTGGGTGTCTAGCATGATGCCGAGTCTCTAGGTTTTACGGAACTTATTATTAAAGTTGTCTACTTCGTAAGCAAACTGAAAAAAAAAAGAAAAAAAAATTCTTTTACAACGGGGATATTTATACACTGTACCAACTAAACTGTGGAATAATTGGATGTCAATCAATTCAGCTATATCACTATATTTGTTTCATAAGCACACCAAAACCTGGCACGCAGAAAAATTTGAATGAAGCTTGCGGCGCAACGATGATGGTAAAGTAAGGCAGGACCGTGCCGTTTCACAATACCCAATTCACTTAACGCTGCTGCCTTCGGATAAATACACACATCTGTCATTAAATTACAATAATCACAAGTCAGCACCCTCACAACACACCGAGAGTTCCGCCGCACCAAACAATGTAGTGCCCGATGTGGGATGAACAATTTCAGCCACACGACACGCGTGCGACGCACATAGCATAATCATGTTCTATGATCTGTAAGCATTGCATAGCAGCAATGGAGTTCGTAATGTGCAACAGCACGCTAATGTGTGGTTAATGGTAATTTATTTATGCTAAATTAATGAAATGCAGGTTCATTGTGAACTAGTGTGTACTTTAGACGTACGGCAAGCAGCTCTAGATGAGAGGTTGCTTCGCAACAGTAAAGCAACAAGTCTCTCCACCCTCTATGTACAGAAAGCAACTCTAGGATTGCCTCGGAACAATAGAGCTCCAATGCACGAGAGCAACAAGTCTCGTTGTACAGCAAGCAATCAGGAGTTGCCTCGGAACAGGAAAGCAACAATATACGAGAGCATCAAGTTTCTCTACACCGACAAGCAGCAACAAACCCCTCTAGACTTGACGTACAGCAAGAAGTTATTGAACTGCCTAGTCAGCTTGCATTACTTAACGTTAAGTGGGGTTTTATTAGGATGACAAAGATTCCTAGCTCCATTCTGTGACCGGTGTGAATGGATTCAGAACCAGACACCAGTAACTTAATTGTGATGAATTTCAGTAAAGAACTAAATGCAGATCTTAGTGTATTATCTTCCAAACAGCCGATGAGTCAGGCTCGATGTCGAGTCGAGAGTGCGGCGGCTTAGCACCAAGTTTGCCTCCCCACCTAGACTTCCAGCGAGCTGTCGTAGATCTAACATCAGATGCACGTGTCGGGGTGTTGCGAGCGACCCTTGCCTCTCTTGAGACGCGCCTCTGTGGTATGGGGGGCCCCCGGGGTGGAGGGCCGCGGGGGGCTCCCTAGGGTGACGAGGGCGGAGGCCACGGCCAGACCGGCCGGCTGTCCGGCGGGGGTGTATCTGCCGCCGCCAGTTGGTAATCTGTAAAAAAAAAAACAGAATATAAATAAACAACTAACGTTCTATAAAATAACTAGAGATCAGCAACCTTTTAATGACTGATATGGTGATACACTGGTAACAAAAATATTTATAGAAAGTAAATACGTATTTACAAGATTATTTGTGCGTGCATACAGTGCACAGTACCATTGAAAAAATTAGTAAAAATAAAAAAAATATATCCTCCACAAACAAGCAACCAAAATAACAATCACAAATTAAAGAACTCAGTGAATTATAAAAAACCCATTAAATATGTATAAAAAAAATGTACTCAGAAAATTAATTGAATAAAACACTATAAATATTTAATGTACTATTGATATGTGATACAAATGAAAAGTTGGCATCAAAGAGTACACCCAGATCATTCATTTGTGAAACTTCAGTGATAGTTTTATCCATATAAAGTACTAGCTGTGCCCACATGACTTAGCACGACGCATGACATAGCGTAGATTTTTAGTACACTGTTTAGATCGTCATAGAACTTTCGCGAACCTTCTAGAACATCCTCCTTCCAGAACTTTCTAGAGCAGGTTTTTCCGGAACTTTTTAGACTCACCGACACAGTCGCCGCGCCTATTTTGAAACAATCTGAAGCATTTGCAGCCTTCCCATAACAAAACAAAATGCTAGAAAGCACATTTTCGTCACCCACTCCCACCCACGCACAGCCACCCCCACCAAACTCGCTTATTTTCGATGTGACACCAAGGGCTGTCCACCACCATAACCACCGGTGGGTGGTTGTGGAGAAAACTTAGCGAGTAGGGAAACACGGGTTTCTTTTTATATATATATATATTGATTGATTTGTACACAATATGAGATAGTTGTTTAAATACCTTATACATTTAAATAATTTAAGGTCATCTGCAAATAAAAGAACCTCAACATCTTTAAACACATTCAGAATATTATTTATAGCCGAGGATATCGCGTTTGATTTCCAATGAGGTCACATTTTAAACTATGTAAATGATTTACTCGAGCCTGGGTGTTATGTGTTGATGAGTGTGTTTGTGTTTTTTGCGGTCATTCTGATGATGATGTGTTTCGCCTCTGCAATTGGGCTTCAGGGTCTGCATAAAATAAGAAAAGAGAAATAAATAATGAAAATAGCAAAGGACCCATGTGCGATCCTTGAGAAACACCACTAGTAGTCTTGAATCTATAAGATAGGTATGATTGTATTTTGTCAGATAAGTAGGATTTAAGCCACGCAAGTAATTTGCCTCCGATTCATAGTTTTTCCAATTTATATGAAAGAATAGTGCATGATACTAAAAGCCTTACTAAAGTCAGTATAAAGTGAAACAACCTGATATTTTTTTGGCAATGAACTAGCTATGTGTAATGTACTAGTCGCTCTGCTGGAGACAAAACTGCTTTACATATAGAATTAAGATATTGTCCAAAACTATACTTTTAAACAATTTTGGGATTGTGGAAATAATGCAAATCGGTCTCTAGTAAGATGGATCACTATTTACATGTTTTTAAATTTTTTAAATACAGATTATAGATAAGAAAATAATTGTACTTCGTTGCGATCGTCCCTAGAAGAAATAAATGTCAATAGGTACCTGACGAGTAGCGATAGCACTGCAGCTTTGCTCCCGCTACAGGGCTCTAGGGCGATGGGGCTCGGTGAGTCCCTCTTCCTCCTGGCTGTGGTAGTAGGGGGCACTGCGGGGTCCCCCATGGACACCACCAGTGGGGGGCTGTCAGCGCCCGTGCGCTCCCGGATCTCTATCTCCACTAGGACCTGGGAAAGAGCACAATGTCTCAGCACAAAAAGCTATGGGTTGAAAATGTTCTTAGGTTTTCACGGCCACTCAGAATCTTCAAGTTTGTGTTTACTGGGGTATTATGCCGTGTTGTTACGTCCTTTCGGGCCGACGTTTCTGATCCCATTGCAGGGTCCATCATCAGGGCTGATGTGTTGTCTTGAATGTTCGTGTTGTGGTTAAGTATCGGCTTGCAATACCGTGCCGAAGTCATGATGTGTTTGTATTGTGATGTATGTATGATTCATCTGTTGTCTGATCACTATCTCTGCGGAGTCGAAACGTCGGCCCGAAAGGTCGTAACAACACAGCATAATATCCCAGTAAACACAAACTTGAAGAGCTATGGGTTGAGTTTAAAAAAAAATTGAAAAATTCGCCTTTACGTCACTAAGGCGTGAGTTTTTTTGCCTTAACTATTTCTTTTACCTATCAACCTAACACTTGATTTTAGAGTTAATGATTGATTTATTTAGCATTATATGATAAATTTAGCCATAAAAATTAACTTATTTCCTAATATATCTGTTCAATCTCTATGAACAAGCCGGGGTTGCATCTATGTTACCTGACTGCATCTTGTACTTTTTACTCCCACACCTTTTCCTATAGTGCACATTCTACCAAACTGCTATATCTATGACTTAGACGGTTCACTGCGTGTGCCTTTTATTTTCGTGCATGATTGTGCGGCAACTCTGATAAGAAATAAATTGCTAAACGGATAATATTGACACGTGCCGCTCTTCCGCTAAGGGATACATAAGGAATTGTCATAGTGCTGTGTGGACTTCGTCCTAGATCCGGAGATCTAGCAAGACAAGAAGGAAGGTACGAGCATGTTCCACTCTCTTTTACCCACTGATCGCTTCCTAAAACCTTTCCAATCCGTCTCCCAAATTCACAATCCGTGGGCAAACTTTCATGGTGGAACCTGAATCCAGCAAAATTTTAAACTGTATTTTTAAGAAGTTATTTTTGTAGAGGTAAAATTTGCATTCCATTGTTACTTTATTCGTGGGTATCTGGTAAATTTTGCACCACGTAACATTGTTATAGGTATCCCTAAATTTTTTGATCAATTATTGTTTATGGTTTTATGTACGAGATTATCTATGGCAACGCTATCACTTCGACCATCTGTATTAAACAACGCTATTTTGGAAATTAACGGTTAATTCTGCTAGTGTTTATATTGATTTTGATTGTCAGGTTGACAATTCAGTGTTTTTGTAATACTGACATTTAATGTTCAACTTGTATTCAATATTTTTCAGAATGGTTGCCTTGAGGGTGGAATCTATTTTAGGATGTTGAAATTTTTAAGATTTTAAAAATAAAATACAAACCAATCTTTGAGAAACTTTATGGTCTGGTAAGTAGCATTGTATTTGAACGAGTCATTTCATACCAATTGAAAATCATGACGATACTAGTTTCCCCTAACACGTAAGAGCTCTAAACATCCCTTTTATTTATTATATTATTATTATTCATATTTATAGTATTTTCATACTTCATGAGATAATTTTTCAAATAAAATAACAATCAGTTATATTGAAGAGAGGGTTTATACATCAGTATATGAACCTAATAATTTTTTTTAAGTAAATATTTATTTCATACCTTATAAATTTTATGCAGCTGAATCTTTATTCTTAATAAAAATAATAAAATAATAAAGAAAATCGTCAGCTGTATTTTTAATGGGGGTAAGACTGTCAGTCAGCTTCATGAACATGCCGCGCGCTCAGTGCTTCTGAGCGTTGCATAGTCACTCGTTGCCACAGATATCCAGGTGATGATTATTTGTATTTTCATTTATTACAATGTAATGATTATATTACAATTTCAGTCAGTCTTACATTAATTTAACATAAGCAATACCACCTACTGTGATTGACAAGTTTTTAATAGATTTTTCATATTTATTAAGTTCACGTCTGTTTTAAAGTATATTATATTATGCACTGTAGCACCAAGAAATTTTAAACTGCGAATGTCTTATTTCTCACACACACCCCTAGCAAAATTTTCTCTGTCCTAACCTCCAGGTAGAATTTACCTCTGTAAGTATACCGTAATAATGACTTTCAGTACTACCTGCCCGGGCTAAGCTATTACCCCGCTCATTTCACCTGACTGATTTAATATTTGAATTCTGCAAGTTCAACTGTTTTTAAGGGTAGGGGTGGATTTTGGAAAACCTTTTTTCATAAAGGATAGAGAATTACGTTCTGCTGAGATGCAAAGGGCTTTCCTTAGTGTATTTGTGCGTCTTGCTACAAAGTACACCTCGAAGCCGTGTCAAATTTATTCACGGATGATACCACAGTCCGCATGTGGATTTTATCAACTATGTAATGAATTGTGATGGACGGATCATGTTTATCCTTATAACCGTTCAGCTTCTGCTGACGTCACCAACAAGGGGTGTCTGTTGCTTGGGAGCTAGTTTCTAGCTTCTCTGATTTTTTGTTTAGTCTTATTTTGTCTGCGTACTTTCACGAGCTGTTTTTCCATGCCATGTGCACCTAGCAGGCTGGGTTTCACCTCCAGAATGTTTTTCTGTTACCTGTTTATATTACATTTACTATTTTTTTTTCCTTATTTCGTTTAATTTATCAGGTGTGATCACCTGGATTTATGTTTTTAAGTTTTGTTTTATTTAATATCATGTTCATTTTCGGACCCAGGATTGATTGAGTCTTGTAAGCTTTTAGTGTAGTTTCATTACGATCAGTAGATCGCGGAGTGATTATCGACGTTGTTAAGAGAGCGGGGATATGTTTGATGTTTATCAGCAAGGCGGGTTTGCATGTATTACCTGAACACATCCACTTTATACTTCTTCTTGCCACACCTTTCCATATGCTGCATGTTCTACCAAACTGTTATATCTATGACTTTGACATTACTGCTTTGACTGTACACTGTGTGTGCATGACCGTGTCGTCATTCTGATAAGGAATAAATTGCCATAGGGATAATACTGAGACCTGCCGCCCTTCTGATAAGGGATACGTAAGGAATCGTCACAGTGCTGCGTCGACTTTGCACTGGATCCGTAGGTCTACAGGACAAGAAGAAGAAACGAGCGTGTTTTGTTTCCTATTACACTGATTGCTTCCTAAAACCTCTCCAATCCATCTCCCAGACAACTTGTCCAAATTCACAATCAGTGTGCAAACAGTATCTATACTGAATCTGTTAGGAAACATTTCAAAATACCAAAAAAAATTACCTTGTATTTTTTAAAGATGACAGATGTGTTGATATACAAGTACTTACATCTGAGTGGCACAGAGCCAAACCAGCCCGTGCAACAAATATGTTGAAATGAGATAATGGGACTCAAAGTTTATGGGTTATTATACATCACCTCTTGTTTTCAATGTTTTTTATATTTTTAGCCATCTGACAAATACATACTTATATTAATACAGTTAAAATAAACAATAGAATCTGTTATACTAACAAGATAATTAAGTATGAAAATCAAAGACGTGTTCGGCTTTAAGGAAGTACACAAAATAGTCCAACATTTGTGGACTTTCTTACTAACAATTACTAAATTTATATATTTATATAATAATTAATCAAATCAGACCAAAAAAAATTAATCTCAATTATCGAATGTTGACTCTTCAACAGTAAATTGGATAAAGCAAAAACAATTGTTTGTGTTTTGTTCTCTACAAACTCCAATTAGAGTGTATAAGGCGATCGTCTGGCGCGAACGGAATTCAACTTTAGTTAGAATCTACGTAAAAAAAGCTGCAGGGTATGAGGAACGCCAAACGGTGTAAAGTGGTGGTCCGCTGGGCACAAGCCGAGTCCGGGCAGCGCAAGGCGACGTCAAGATTCTGGCTATACAAAACACAATACCCTGTTGTTATTTTAGGTTTTTAACAAAATAAACTATTAAAAACAATTTGAATTTGTGTCATTGTTACAGAAAATACGTGACTGAAACACGAGCTACTAATTATTCCCTACACATATGTGGCTACAAGAATATAGAATAACAAAAACAATAAATCGAGGCATCTTGATAGAAAAGTACCTTTACAATATTTAACAACAAAAAAGACTAAAATGGAAAAAAGTAATAATGTATGGCATTTTTAATAAAACAAAAAATAATTTAATGAAATATAAACTGTCATTATTGTATTTGTTATATAAAAATTAAAATATTGTGTGTAACTTTATCAATTAAAATAAATGCATAAACGAAATGTATAATATTTTTGTAGGTACACTATCAAATAGGTTTTACTCACATACACAAGCTCACTATAAATATTACAACTTCCGGCTTTATATACAAAACATTATATTTATTTAAAAAAAATATATATAACAAATAAACTTCAAACATCACTTTAAAGACACAAAGAAGATAAAAATAAGTGTAAGAAAACATGGAAATTGAAATTAAAGTCCACGTTTTCAAACATCATCTCTTTCTGCATAATAAACGTGGTTGTTCACCACGCCCAGATATTGTACACTACAAATACTTCTTTGCTGTTTGGTGTGAAGATATTTAATAATAATTAATATAATAATTTAATTTTTACATATCTATTTTAATTTAATTGAAATGAAAAAAAACAATTCTGAAACTCAACTGAACTGTTTTTTGAAATACATTTGATATTTAAAAAAAATAACCCATAAAAACCAAGTTTTTATTATACTCCCTTTCTTTGTAAAATGTAACAACAATTAAAGACGAATTAAAACATATAACATAACACTAACCCTACAGTAATTTAATATACTTCTAAAATGTCAGATATTTTGAGCTTTGATAAGACACTTCATAGTTTGAAGATTAAATTCTAAAAACATTCGTCAGTCAATTTAGTTTTTCGACATCCGTAGTGAAGTACGTATTATGTATATCGACGGAGTAATACAAATTTAGAAAATATTCCGCGACGTTATTGGGCCGCCGTTTCAAATCAAACTTTTCTAATGATTCCAATTTGAAAAAACCAATAAAATTTCTAAAAATCCGAAATTATACTAAAATTATGATTTTTTTTAACGAAAATTTGATAGATCTTCTTGATCGTCGCCACGAGTGTACTTGCCAAGTTTTAGCTAGATTGGATCACGGGAAAAGGGTCAAAAATCGATCTAAAGTTTTTTTGACGACAGGCCGGCAAGCAAGCAAGCAGAAACCACGAGTTAATATAAAGGGAGTAAAAAAGAAAAGTCTTTGATCATAAATGATTGTATGTTTATTATATATAGCGCTTACTTTGTGGTTGGACGTAATTATTAATTTTAAAAAACTAACCCATAAAAACCAAGTTTTTATAATACCACCTTTCTCACTGAATCAGGTTTCGTGTCTACTGCACGCGTTTAGTTACTTTCCAAAGTTTTACTTTTTTTTTAACAATAAAATGAACTAAAAAATATAATTCATCCACCACTACTCTGCAAAATTTAAAGCATCGCTACAAAAATCTTCAATATGTTTACAAACTACGCACAACACCATAAATTGGCAATAAAAATATAATTAAATTTATTTATTACTCTGTATAGTGTGTGGCTTTGGTAAGTAAACATTTCAATACAAAATAATTTTGCATCAAAAACAAAAAAATTTGCCATGTCGTAATTAAATAATTGAAATCAGGATATAGGAATGAGTTTTAGATTTTTTTTTGTATTAATTTTAAAAGGATAATATCCATTCTTATAATTTAGTGAAGTTAAAAAGTTGTCAACTATGTAAAAAGCATTTAATTGAAGATAATCTTTTATTTTGTAATTTTATTGAAAAAATCATATCACAAGTCCACGCAGACATAAAAAGCCCACAAAGTAGGGCAATTTTCTACAGTTCTAAAATATTGTTGGTTTAGTAATTATTAACTGATAAAATAATTTAGTTAGCGTCTTTTTACACCCTTTCTTTTAACTCGTAACGTGTGCTTGTCTGCCGAAAAACTTTGGATCGATTTTTAACCCTTTTCTTGTGATCGAATCGAGCTGAAACTTTGCAGGCAGACTCGTGGCGACGATGAAAATGATCTAATAAATTTTCGTCAATTTTTTTTTTATAATTATGGTATAATTTTGGATTTTTCAAAATTTTAACGATTTATATATTGTTTAATTTTCGAGCCCGACGCCTGGAGTAGGCGCGAAACCTGTTTCGATGAGAAAGGGAGTATAATAAAAACTTAGTTTTTATGGGTTAGTTTTTTTTAAAACTATATTTATCTAGAATATATGAAACAAAATTAAAAAATTTATTTGATACCTTTCCATACAAAAATATGAAACAGAATAGAAGCTGTGAGAAATAATGATCGACTTCACTGTATTTTGCTTGTATTTTCGGACGACCGCCTAAATGATTTAGCCATATGTTCAATAAGACGTGATGAAACTTCTCGCCTTCCTCTAGATGCGATATTTTGATCAAACATACATATGGTCTATTTTTTTGACCTAGCTGTGAATGCTTAAGGGCCGGTTGTATCAACTTGATTTAAAGAAAAAGTTCGTTTAAAGTATAAATTTTTACGGAAACGGGTTGTTTGATTGATGGAGAATGCAAAAATCTATGTTTTAATCCAACTTGATGCAACCGGGTCAAAGTTGAATAACCACAACAGGCATTTCAAATAAACTACAGATGTAGTGAGACGTGAAACTGATGTTTTTTGCAGGTCAAAAAAGAGAACCCCTTGGGTACGTACGAGTAGTTTTATCCCTATGAGTTATAGCATGCTTGGCATAATTTATTTCTGATGGTTTTGTACCCGATATAAAAGCATTTTTAATGACCAATTCAAAGAATAATACGTAATAAATATTTTTCTTTGATTGTAGGCTAGTGTTTTTCAAATTGAATTTACTATTACAGGCTATATTTGCAATACATTTCTTTGTTCCAATTATGTTCCTCCTTTGAGAAACACGTTTCTCACCTCGTAAAACTTTTGGCTTAAGAATTTATTTCCTCCATGTCTTCATATTGGGTTGTTTATTTCCTCCTCCAGTTTTGTGTTACCTTTGTAACCTGCTGTATTCGTAGTAATAAATAATAATTTAATCGGGTTTTCATCATAAAAAATAATTAATACCGTTAGATTCCTAGAAAAACTGCCGAACAAAACATGCTTAAACAACATTGAAGTAAAGTTGATTTTTTAGACATCAATCTGTTCCAGGTCCAAGTCGTATACAGTGAACTCGCTTAATAAATTCACTTTTAATAAGTTTTCCCGCTAAATACGTTTAAAATTCTGCGGTCCCGAAAAGTCCCATACAAATCCGATATTTTTTTAGGCTTAATACGTTTCCCGCTTATTTTCGTTTCTCGCCTAAGTAGTGAAAATATTTATAGCCGAACTCAATTTATTCATACAAATAAATCTTCATAATACGTTTTTCGGAAGACGAAATTTTGTTCAAAATTCCTAAAAATAAAAAATGGGCGCAATAAAAATTAAATGGTTTTGGCGGCGTCACAAATATTCTAGCCACTGAAAAAACCCTGTAGTATTTGAATAGGCTAATAAAATAATATTTAATAAATAATTTTATCCGGCGATTATTTACGATAATTTTTTATATAGTCGCCTAAACGAAACTGTTTTCATTTTGGTTGCATTTCTTCGAGGAAACAATCGGAAATATTAATAACGTAATATATCCTATCGTTTTTTTAAGGCCGGCGTCACACTAGGTGTTTCTTCCGTTGCGTCTTTGACGCCGCGGAACGCCGCTACTACGCGGATCATCGATCGTTCCGCCGCCGCCGCCGGAGTCTGTTCGGTTCCCCGCCCGCGGAACTTACGTCAACGTAAAATCGGTGACGTCACGTCTCGCGTTTTTGATTGCAACGCGCCACATTTGACAGATTATCCGTATCCGCCACGGAATATACTATGTGACTGCTAAGAGCCTGTCCAGATGACACGTTTTACGCGTGAGTGTTCTCAGGATACTGGTGCTACATACATCCCGTCCAGATGCTGACGCGCGTTTACTCACTAGCGCGTAAAATGTTTTTTTAGACAAGTTCTTTTTTATATAAAACAGAGTTTTTAAAAATTGTGGAGTCATTGCTTTTGCCATATGTGCCAACATCTACTGAAATAAAACAATGCATATCTGGATGCAATATAAATTGAAACGCGCAAGACCGCGCGAGTGGTCTCGCGCGTAATACGCGGTATCTGGACGCAATATAAATTGAAACGTGCTATTTGGACGGAAAAATTGAAACGCGCGAATGGTCTCGCGCTTAAAACGCGTCATCCGGACAGGCATTAACTTATACAAATTTCTTTTAAAATTAAGGTTTGCACATAGATAGTGACATACCTACATAAGTTATTTTATGGTTTCCTTTTAGTATGGTTATTAATGCAATATTTTTTGACAGTGCTAATTTTTATTTTGTTTTGGTGGTTTTTATTGTTTTCTGACCCTCAGGTACCATTCACATAGGTAATATTTTACAAATGAATATATTTACCTTCTTAATTTTTTTAAATAAAACGTCCTTAAATTTTCATATTATATAAACGAAAATTCAATTAAAATACAAAATTAAAAGTGTAAATAATATATGAAAAAAATATTGAAATCACTGTTAATATGTTTTCACTCCTAATAAGTTTTTATTTGCTGGTGCCTTGAAAAACGTATTAGGAGAGATTCACTGTATATATATATACGCCTCCTGAACTACAACTCCATGAATAATGAATTTTTGAAGAAAATTACTATTATATAATTACTAACTTTCAGTTTCAAAATGAACTGAATTCGGCATTATAATTCCTTGTCTTCAACACAATCGTCACCAAAAACCAGGGAGAAAGATTAATTTGACATTTCGTTGGATGCTATTTTATTGTTGGATAGGCTGTTTGACATAAAAGTTTATTACGAAAATTGCTATGCCAATAAAAACGATTGTTGTAGTAATATTGTTTACCATTCTGAAGTACAGTGTTTGTGGCTTACATATACTTGCTTTTTACTTTACATTATATTTATCTTTACATATTTGTATCTGTATTTTAAGTATTTTCTTTCCACTTTATGTCATTACATATTATGTTTACATGTTATTTTTTTTCTTCTTTAAACTATATATTTCGTTAATGTACACTTTACCTATCTGTCGTAAAAGCCCTGTAGGGCGTTAATTAATAAATAAATAAATTACAAAATAAAGAAGCACCGCACCATATGACTCATATTGTTTTGTCTATTTCAAAAAAAATTAAATAAATAATAAAAGCGTAATTTTCAGTACAAAATAACACTTTTAAGGCATACCTTAACCTTTAAATTATCTAAGTATGTATTGACTCTGAATTCAGGCCATAGTTAGAGGGATATTAATATTCAATTTTTACACTGTACCGCTTAGGGCCGGTTGCATCAACTCGGTTTATAGTAATCTTTCTTTAGTTTTTAGCATTTTCTATTCTACCAATCAAACAATTCGTTTTCGTAAAAATCTTTGCTTCAAACGAGCTATTACTTTAAACCAAGTTGAAGCAACCGGTCTTTAGTGTTCTAAATTCTTAAATAAATAAATTTTCATGTAAATTAATTTTTCACCGTGTTTTTCTTGATACAGATATCGAACTATGTATTTTTTTTTTGTAATAAATGAGTAGATTGCAATAGGGCCAAGAAAACCAAAATGCCCCTTTTCCAGAGAATTAATTATTTAATTTCTTGAACCTCTAAGGGATTGCAGGAGAAACACCCACCTGCATAACTGATCGAGATAAAGGGCTTGTTCAGATACATCGGGAACCGCGCGGTTTCAGAATCGCGTGGGATCCGCTTCGGGTTTCATCTATGTAATCATTCAGACGTAACCGTGCAGTTCCCACGCGATTCCCGCGTGTCTGAACGAGCGCAAAACTTTGCAAGAAGTGAAATATTTAGAAAATATCGCCCTTCTTGCCTACATAGGTTACGTCCAATGTGACGCATGGTCGTTTTGCTTACTTACTTGTGTTTTAATATATTTTTACTAAAATTATATTATAGTAAATATTCGTTATAGACTTATGTGACTGCTTGTGCAAAAATGTAATATTCAAGCAGTCGTGATGATGAGAGTTCGAGTTCATCCAGTTTTGCTGAATTACAACCATAAATTCGAAATAAATAATTTAAAGTTGTTGCAGAAAGACAGGTTTTTGAAAATTTGTGGACTCGCAATACACGGGAAAATAGGAGAAATGAAGGGAAGCCTTAAAAATCTGTAACCGGCAGCAAAGTGCAGGTAAAATATTTCAGGCCATCACAAATTATTGTTGTAAGAAGACAATGTGTTATCACAAAATTGGCGTTGAGGAACAAAGGAATGTTTTTACACATCAAAGGAATGGAGTTTTGGTGTCTTGAAAAAAAATTGCAGGATGTTTTTTATATCTTCTTCTTTGCTATCTAACACACCAAAAAGAAGTGACTACTTTTAAATACAAAGTGAGGAAATTATCCCGGAAATCAGCAGAAATCTGGCAGCCGAGTGGAAATAATTTGATGTATACTTTCATTACTACGAATTTCAGCAAAGAGGGTGAGAACTATACAGGCTAAAATATAGATATAGAAGCCAAGCTTCATTTTTCAGGAAACCCGGTAATGATATATGTATATGATTTCCGCACAAAAATAGAAAACGAAGCTTGAAAATCAAGAAAATCACCATTGTGAATTAAAGCTCAAGCTACACAAGAAGGAAGTAGAAAAATACAAACAAAAAACCATGTTCTTAGGTTTTCACGCCCGTTTAGGATTTTTTGGTTTCAGTTTTCTGGAATATTCTGCCAAGTTTCTATGACCTTTCTGGCCGACGTTTTGGATCGGAAAACTCAAACCAGAAACAAAGATTATTATTTGACTCGTGCAGTCAAAGAAAATCGCTGAGGTAAGATTTTTGTCTTTGATATTGATGACGCTTCATATTGTAATACAACATGTGTGTGTGATGGCAACTTTGGCCTTTATTCCATACAAATGTGTACACAAGAGTGCAGAAATAATTCGTAACAATACAAACTGATAACGCAGCTGGTTGCTGCTTCAAAAATTGGTCAGAAATTTTAGCTGAAGTGTGCAACAAGTTCCTCCAATTAATTCTGAATTCAAAATACAATCATACAAACAAATTAAACACAGACAATTCGGAATGGCGAAATACAAGACGAAGACATAAAATTACACAAAATACACCAACACAACACTAGAATGGCTCAAAACTATCACATAACACACGCCAAAACAAAAACAGGACAATCACGACTAATTTGCAACGGATTAAAACTATACAACGACCTGCCACAACAGGCCGAACAACTGACCACTGACAAATTCAAAACAGATGTGACAAAAATGCTAAAACTCGGCCAACCATAAAAAATAACTTTGTATCTAAATTATATTATTATTATATTCCTATATTGAATCATGTAAAAATGTTATCCATAAACCTTTTAGGTTTCTATTATATTTTAAATAAAAAAAACAATTGCAGTTTCTTCATCTTATAATACAATATACTGTTACGGGATCGTGGCTGCGGGAGGAAAATAAAACACTTAGAAATAATGTTTAATTAATTACACAAAGTCACGACTGGACACGAATTTAATTGGAGCACTGTCCTAGAATTCACTCTAAATGTTTCTAGAACATTTCACACACTAATTCACTAAATTCATTCTAGAATCTTCGCTGCACTTCTTGTCGCTCCTGAATAACTTGGTCTCTCATATAACACGTTACTTAAATCGCACAGGTTTGCACTAGAAAACTTTTCTCTTGTCGGCAGTTACTTTTTGATTTATTATCACTGGAATTCACACGTGCTGGCCACACGCCAGCCTCTTTGTATGTGGACTTGTCCCGCTGTCGATAAACTATGACACACTGAGTGCGTAGTAGTCGGTCAATCTCTTTTTATAGGTAACTAGCTGCGTCCACAGTTACGCTCACGTGGAATTCAGTTTGAGACTATAAGAGTATCAGTGAAAAATCAATATAATCTAAACTACCCGTCCAAACAATTTTGTGTGAATGGCAATTTTTATCTACATAAAATCTTTAACATTACATACTTAAATTACCTCCGACAGATTAAAATTAATTTTAAATATATATTTTATTCATATTTAATCAATTTGTGTATTTGCCTTAACATATAGACTCGTAAAATATAGATATATGCCGTAAAATATAGATACAGACTTTTTCAGGGCAGTCACCTTCTCCCGGTCATCTAAAAAGTTTGAGAGAGTCACCGCTTTGAACTGCCTACGGTATGTATTCTATGAACATTGTCCGTCAAAAGTAGGTGGCTTCATTCTCGTAGACACAGGTGGTTTTCGCCTCATCGAACTTTCTGACTTTTTTCACTTCGTCCTGAAGTTCCCGATGTGTTTTTCATTCTTTGTGGCTTCCAATTTCTTATGTATATTTATAAACATTGTCCGAAAGCTCCTTGACGCATCCGAACTCGACATCTAGTAACATTTCGAATTTTTCCTTATCCTCTAGACATTTCCGTTTCCGTTTCCAATTGCTTTCCACATTACTCCTAATCGTCCTGACGCCTACGTTCTTGCTTCCGCTCCTATTTTTTTAAGTTCTTTTTTGCATTCTTCTCTGCCCTTTTGACACGTTTGCTCCTGTTTCTGCTCCTGTTCTTCAATTCGTTTTTCGCGTTCCTCCTTGTCCTTTACGCTCTCTCCCGTTCTTCCTTCTTTTCCTGATGCCTGTGCTCCCGTTCTTCCAGCATCTTCATTATCACTTCCATGGCTCTGGTTGTCATTTTGTCCCTATTAGCCACGATATTTCCCTCTAGTTCCTCAACTTCTCCGGAATCCCGCTATAGACCCTAGTTGTTACGTGATTGTGGCTGTGGGATGCAAAAGAACTTAGAATTAATTAAAGTTTTATTAATTATACAAAGTCACTGGACTCACATTTAATCGGAGCACTGTTCTTAAATTCACTCTAAATGTTTCTAGAATATTTCACACACTAACTCTAAATTCATTCTAGAATCTTCGCTGAGCTTTTTATCACTCCTGAATAACTTGTCTCTCATATATTGATGCATGTTACTTAAATCTCACAGGTTCACACTAGAAAAATTCTTGTTTGTCAGTAGATACTTTCTTGATTTACTATTGCTGGAATTCACATACTCTGGCCAAACTGTTAGATTTGTCTTTGCCTGTAGATTTGTCGCGCTGTCAAACAACGCTAACACACTGAGTGCGCGCACGTAGCCGGTCGATCTCTTTTTATAGGTAATGTCGCTTTCTCGATGTTTCCAGAATCCTGTGGGCCGTAAGATTTTGATAATGCGTAATTTTTCTTCCGATTCTACCACCTAATGACAATACCAACCACTCAAGGCATTAAAATCTTCAACAGTCAGGACTGAATTTTCTCTGCATTATGAAGATATACCACCACTAAAACCTGCTAAAGTAAAAGACATTAACCCTAGAAAGCTAGCGTTCGGGCGTACCCCATTAAAGCTAACCATCCGTCGAAACAACGGGTATTTGAAAAAGTACATTTTTTGCAAAATATATAAACTTTATGTATGTGATATTTGACATTATCGTTAATTTAAAGGTTTTTCAATAAAAATACGTCTTATAAATTAAACTTTACTTATTTTGTTTAAGAAATACAGTAAAATTTCTAAAACACACGAAAAACAAATCTCATAAACTTTAACATGCAAAATCAACTAGAAAAAATAATATAACGTTCTATGTTTTACCATTTTATGGCACACAAGATTATATTAAAAAGTATTTATAAAATAAAAGTTATTTATATTTTGCACATGTGGTACAAAAATCAATCTTTATTTCATCACATATCGCTACCTCTTACATTTGGCACAAATAATTTTAGTCATACGCTTTTTCTTGTAGTGGCATTTCCCGTAAGTTTTTCTTTTATAATCTTCTTGTTTCGAAGAAGTTGATAACTTTTCTTCGTTTTCCGATCCTTGAAAAAGAACTTGGCTTGATGGTTACTGGTCTTGACTAATGGATAGTTGCGCTTAAAGAACGCTCCTGATTTTATCCTTCGCTTTTGCCTAGGCATTCTTGTCTTTATTCAATGCTCCACAAGTCGAAAATGTAGTGTTTTCATAAATTCTTTGGGTGGAATACATTTTTAGCCCAGTGGTAGACTAAAAAAATCGGTTTTTACTCGTATATTCCCTTGGGGCAGATGAATGACGCTGATCTGTGAGGAATCTGGAAGAGTACTGGAGTTTCTTGAAAGAACTTATTCCACAGTTGGGGGATAAGTCTCAAGGTGTACTCATTTGTCTTTCTTCGGAATTAGATGGATCGTAATTTTCGTCACTTTGGACATCGTCTTCCAGTACAAAGTTTTCCGTCTCACTGGTGTACGCATCATCTTGGTCTTCGAAACTATACTCTTGGTTTACTAACTTCGATAATGCATCACTATTTAATGAAGATATGGTAGAAATCTATAATAAACACAACTTACGTCAAAAATATACACGCACACTCAAACAAAAAACTAACGGTAAAGCTAACCATCCGTCGAAACGACGGGCAAAGCTCAAGTATCTCGAAAACTATAACACTTATCTACTCGATGCCTGTGCCACTGTAGCGACCTCACTGGTGACTGAGTTGGCTAGCTAAGACAAAACATTCGGATTCACCGTTAAACAGAGGCCACTATTTTTCTTTACGATGCCCGTCGATTCGACGGAGGTTAGCTTTCTAGGGTTAAATAACTGTCAAGATTTTTAACTTTAGAGACTAAAACTTGGTACGAAGAAGAGGGGTATTTCCTGAGACAATATTCACACCGATTGTTTGGAAGAATCACAAGATATTAGTGATAAGGAATAACATTTTTGCTTGACAAACTTTGTTTTAATATTAAAACTACCCAATTTTATTTGTGTCTGAACAATAAATAATTTTTTGTGTATAAAATAAATATTCTAACGATACCAAACTTATTTCCTGCAATAAGGACAATTTTTTTTCAAGTACATTGACGTAAATTCTCTTGTTGAATCTTGAAAAATTGTCTTATATTATTTTATTTAGCTTATGTGAAAATTTTGTGCACGGCGAATGAATAGTGCATGAAAATTTTGTGCATAATGCTATAATATATTGTCATCATATCGAGGGTAGAGAGCCAAAAAGGCGTTAGTGATATTTTCGAACTTTACAGGAGAGCAAAATAAAGTTCCGTCAATCTGATTTTGTCAATGTATCTTTTATTATTAAACAATTTCCATATTTGTTAATCCAAAACGCATATAGAAATTATTTAATAATAAAAGAAATATTGACAAAATCACATTGATAAAACATTATTTTGCTCTCCTGTAAAGTTCGAAAATATCACAAACGCCCTTTTGGCTTTCTACCCTCGATATATTTCTTCAGGTCGTGGATTATATGTAGGGTATAAAAGCAAAAGCAGCAATATCCAAAAAAATTGGAATGTAGTCAGCGAGGATTATCAATTAAGAATGTACTAAATTCGCGATTTTATAGGGAATTTAGCTTATAAATTTGTAGGACACATAATTTTGGAAGGGATAGATAGATAAAATCAACAATCAGTACATTCTAAATCCTCGGAGACTGCGTATAAAACATATTTTTTGGATATCGCTGCCGTTGCTTTTATACCCCACATATTTTAGTCTACATGCAGTTAGTACATGCTTTGTCTGAGCGCGTAGTCATGCAGCCGTTTCGGAGGAAGCAGCTCCTATGCATGTTGCAATAATTTTAACACTTTTATAATAATAGCCAAGTAAATAAAGCACATTATAAAATTATTTTGATGTATGTAAGCACATTCAAATAAATTTGGAATTAACTTGGAAACCCAAAATGTCTGTAATTACGACATTTTTGCAAAATTGCCCTTATTGCAGTCTACTCCTCGCTGGGTTAAATGGAGACGTCGTTATCACGTAAAGTGGTGAGTTAATGGCACCTTCTCCCCACAAACTTCTTTCTAACTAAATCTGTAGTCCGGGCAATGCCGGGTACGGACCGCTAGTATCCCATAATTTGCAAAAAAAAAAAGTGACCATTAATTTAGTAGGCTTAAAAGATTTAAAATGTTAAGTAATAGTAATAAGAAAAAAACCAAGATACAAAACACGATACAAACAATTTGTACCTGCGAGAAGGGCCTGGAAGCCATCTGCTCCATCTCCACAAAGAGGCGCTGCCTCCGCCTGTACATGTCATACTTCTGCTTTATCTTCCACATGATGGCAGCCACCAGCAGCAACAGCAGGAAGCATCTGAAACGTAATGTCATCTTTCATGGACAACTAACCAACCAATCTGTTAATTATTAATATCCAACATGTTCACTTGTATCCTGGCACATTTCATGCAGAAATGATTTCAAAATTATACATAACAATAACAACAGTAAATAAAATATGATAGAATAAACAAGAGTAGGAAAAATATTAAATATAAAATATTAAAATAAGCGTACAATAAGTCATTAATAATAAAAATATAATGAAATATGTGAAAAAATTAAACAATAATACCGTACCAAAGGGCTGGTTGTTTAGTGGTTAGAGTAATACTCGTAGTTAAGAAAAAAAGCAAAGATTTTTGCGTTTTCCACCAATCGGATAACATGTTTTCATAAAAATCTATGTTTTAATTTTTTGAACACTGACGTTATTTATTGCATAGAACTCCATTATTTTAAATATAAAAATTAAAAAACACAATGTTTTTTATGAGAGTTCAATATTTTATTAGTCTCTTACAGGACGATCGTTTCGGCTGTTTAGGCCATTTTCAACTGATAAACGTAGCTATTATTCTTGAGTTTATGTACAAATATTTTGGAAAAACCTTAATAATAATACAGAGGATACAGTTAATAGCTTTACAAATACATACAATAGTTGGGTGTTTATCTTTTTAAATTATTAAGATATGGGCAATTAAACATTATAAGGATGGATTTCAGGAAGTAAAGGTATTCTCAAAATTGCTGATTACGGGAATACCAGGTTAATACAACAAGTTCAGGTGACATTTTCATTATAATTTATATCAGTGAAAGCAACAGATAAATTATAAAATATAAGTGATTATTGAAGGCTATATTTTTTAAAAACGTAGATACCTCAAAAACAATTTTTTATGTAGTATTAAATATATTTAGAAGGGGAGAATAACAAATATTAAGCTGTTCGTTAATCAAATTATTCTTTAAATTTTTATTTATTTCCAGCTGTTCTAAAATATTTAGTTTAAATCCTTTGTCACAAAAATGTAAGAGAATTGGTTTATTATCTGGAGATATGTTATGTTTGTTCTGGATTAAATGTTTAGCAAATTGAGATGATTCTATTTTATTGTGTGTAAATGATCTCGTGTGTTCAAAATAGCGTGTATTAAAGGATCTTCCTGTCTGACCAACATATATTGCGTCATAGTCGTTACATTGAAGTTTGTAAACTCCCGATTTTTTCAGTTTGTCAACTTTATTTTTACAATTCTTTAAATGGTTACCAAGGTTATTGTTAATTTTGTAATTGTAATTTTGTTCAGGGATTTTTTAAGTTTTTGAGATATATTACCAAAAAATTCTATCGTACCTGAAGTAGTAAAAACATTTGTGTTATTTTTTATGATCTTTGGAAATATACAGCCGAAACGATCGTCCTGTAAGAGACTAATAAAATATTGAACTCTCATAAAAAACATTGTGTTTTTTAATTTTTTTTTTATATATAAAAATCTATGTTTTTTGTTTAACTATTACCATTATCAATGATCAAATAACCGGCACTAAATGATACTTTTTACATCTTGCTTCACAGAGTATTGATGTTACAGCGAATTTGCATTTTTAGTGAGACTATACTTTCACTAGTAAAAATGTACTTTTCCCGGTCGGGCAGAGTGGGGGCAGTGAAAACATCTAAATCAACGAATTCTCAGATTCACTACACATAATCCGTGAAAATACATTACTCAAAGCATAGACAATATATCGGTGAAACCATCAATTTGTACACGTAATTCTTAAAGCGTAGAAAGTATAAAGGCGGCACTACACTAGACGATTTTTATTCATTTTGCGGTCCTATTTTAACTCCTAAATTAAAATAGGACAGCGGCACCGCAAAACGAATACGAATCGCGAAGTAAGGTGTCGGCTGAAAGATCACGCACTCGGGTTTTTTATGATATCTGACGACTGCCGGAACAAAACGAGGTTATGTCACCATGTAAATATTGGGGGTTAAGGGAAAAATTTTATTAATGAATATGTATTTTGTCAATTAAGTTTATTAAATATGTTTTTTTTATAACAATACAACAAAAGTTTATTTCTTACAAATATAGAAACATAAATAAACATACACCCGGTATTATTAATTTTAAATGAACCTTTAAAAGTGCGTCAAGTAACAAACACTCGATGCGAAAAATACAAAAATCAAAGAGATTCTAAGTCATCATTTACGTTTGAATTCATTCAGATTCTTCCGCATTTCCAATTTTCTATCTTTTTATCATAAATGTGTCTAATGTCGTTTGCGTTTCTTGTTTGCGCACGTGTAAGCACGGGTGGTAGACGTACAACATAAAGTGCGCGGTTTTTAAGTTCGCAAACTTACTCGGCTCGACGTCGGTGACAGACGTGAAGCTTGCTCGCACCGTATCATTTTTATGAGTTTAATCGACTGTCTTTTGAATTATAAGATGATCAGAATTTCGTAAGTGTTCGCGATTAAAATTTTAAAAATATATTACGTTTTAGTTACCTACCTAAACTAATCATTGAATATCAAAGACCAGTCCAGAAGTGTGACAGTTCGAGAAACAGAACTATCGCCACAGAATAGAGAATATGCTATCGCTCAAAGGATAAAAATTAGAAATACTGTCGCTTTGTGATGACTTTGGACTAGACTAGTGTAGAATGAGACACAAAACGCAAAATAAATTTTGAAAAACAAGGTCCATGTGCCATTAGAATCTTGTTATAAAATCATATAATGAAGAATTGGTGCAGACGAAACTTTCAACACTTCAAAATGACTATTTTAATAATATCCGTTACCTACATAATGTTGATTTGCACAGAAGAAATTAATAATGCAGTAAGAACCTTGTTCACGCAATGACTTATTAAATTGTTATTCAAGGCCCGGTTGTTTCAATTTGGATAAATAAAAGTTCGTTTAAAAGCATAGATTTTTACGGAAACGGGTTTCAGACTTGTCAAATTTAATTTTTGACAGTTCGGAAACCAATAAATTCACTAGTAAGTGCAAGTTAAAATATTGTATTCATTTCTATTGGTGAAAAACTCTTTGAATATGATAAGAATGACCTTGAATATACTTTCTCTAAAATGCCAGTGAATGATGGACTCACTAGAAAATCAGATTCACTGTAACATTGATACTGAATATTAATTGAATGTTGCGACGCAGAATATTACTTATGTGGGTTAAAAGACCTAGGAGTGATTTTTGATGACAAACTAACATTTTCTGAACATATCAGTTACATAACTCTACGGGCATATCGAGTACTGGGATTCATCTGCAAATCTAATAAAGATTTTAAAAATGTTGACACACTTCTCCATCTGCTCTCGGCGTTGGTTAAACCTATCTTGGAATATGGGTCTGTAGTAGTGATGGGTCTGCTCTGTACTTACTACTACAATGTAGTACTACACTACATTGAAGTGCACACTTCGCACGTTTTAAAGTGTAGTGCACATTACAAACCACAAACACCAAAGTTATTGAAAGTATATACTTCAAATAGTACACTTCATTTCAAAGCGAACACTACAAAGTTATCGAAAGTATGAGAAACATACTTTAAACAGTACATTTTTTACGTGAAATTTTTGGGAAGTTGATGTAAATGTGAAGAAACCTCTGGAAACTGTAACAACCCCCCCCCCATGGTTTGAAATTTTTTTGGAATCGAATGAAAAATATTTTTCTCATTGACCTTTTTTTTTTTAGCTCGCCAAATTTTTATTTGGGAAAAAAATATTTACCTCACTAGTACTACAATTTTGTAGTACAATTACTTCATTTCGTAGTACTACAATTACTTCACTTCATCTAGTTTTTACTACAATTGTAATGTACACCTTGTAGTCTTCAAACTGGTGAATGTGTGTGTGTTGTAGTCTTCATTTTGAAATGTAGTTTTTCCCTTCGCTAGTCTTTACTATGGTCCCCATACACGAATCAACAGATAAGCAGCATTGAAAAAATACAACACAAATTCTGCAAATGCTTACTGTATTTTACACAAAACGAAAAGGTTATGAAGGTCCACGATATATACGATCAATACAAGATGAATAGTTTGACTAGTCGCAGACAGGTGGTCGACTTATCCTTTTTCTACAAAGTACATAGTTAACAACTTAACGGACTCTCAGGAAATCCTCGGTCACTTTGGCGTTATTTACTCAAGGGTTGATCTAAGAACAAGAAGATTACTAGCCGTCGAGAAATCAAGCAAAAATTAAGTTTTCCGTGGGCCAAAAAATAGAATTGCTCGCTTGGTAAACCAGGACGCTCTCAATATCAACTTCCTCGGAGGCACTTATTCCTCATTTGTGGCCAATATTAAAAAAAATTACTTATGTCGTATGTATCCATTGATGTGTAATGCCGGTCGGCGTATAAATTACGTAGGTCCGAGAAAAGAAATACTCAGAGGGCTTCCAACGCCTCTGAACATGCATAAAATATTTTCGTTTTTAGTTTATAGCGATAACTCTATGGCTGGACATAATTATTGGTTTTAGTTGATTGAGGGCTTTATGTAGACTGTTTGGAGTGACTTTTCTTTTGCCGGTTTCGGTGCTGCATGAGGACAAAAGCGTGCTAGATGTCCACTGCTTGTTCTGGTGAATGTACCCCCACCATAACTGTATCCACAACCTTTTCGGGGATAAACTTGTTTGCCGGGATAGGTGATGTGTCCGTCCTGGCTGGGGTGTAGTTGTATCAGCGCTGGTAGGCATGGAGTTGCTCCGGTGGTTTATACGGTGTTTTTAGTTAATTGAAACTAATATGCATAAAAATATTATCACGATTTCACAGCCGTTCAGAATCTTCTGTGTGCAGTTTTCTGGGATATTCTGCCATGTATATGTGACCTCTCTGTGCCGATGTTTCATCCATCATCAGGGCTGATGTTACATCAGCCCTGATTATGGACCCTACAATGGGATCCGAAATGTTTGCCAGATCCCCAGATTGCCAAATCCCAGAAAACTACACACAGAAGAATATGCATAATTTTTTTTACACAGGGGTGTTTTTTAAATAAAATCAATCATATTTTACGCTAGTAAAGGTTCCGACACCGGTCACCGGACACACTGTATGTATGCACCTTTTTACTAATTCACCTTAATTTTTTTCACTGTGCTACAGTCAGCTTTGTATTCACTTTTCACGTCATCTAATTGTTACATATTAATTAATACAAATGATTGATCATTGTTAATTCATTAACTATTTGTCGTTTTCTCTATTCCTCCAATTATTATTATCTCTGACCGTTTCAAATTCTTGTATCATTTTGTAAATATTCTATCACGTTTTATCCTTCAGTCATTTTTTTCGCTTGGAAATTTATCACACGATAGTTGTCGCGCCGTCATCTGCTCCTTAGTTTAGCACAAAAATAATAATACATATGATGAATCAACTCACGAAGAAAATGTGATGAAGAACTGCTGCAAGTTGAGTTTGGGATACTGCGAGAATGAAATCTGTATCCAAAGCGGTGGCTGGAAGTCGTACACATACACGTAGAATGTTGTCAAGGTCACATTGTCTTCTATGCCAAAGTTATGGTCCGCCTTTGCAAATCTGTAACAAACAATGTTGAAAAAAACTTTGTAAATGGATAGACAGAAAGCTCTTGACATACTCGGCTTGTATCTTTTGATTACGTTTTCTCCACATATTAGTCGCGAGCAAAAGTTGCCGAAAAACAT
This sequence comes from Agrypnia vestita, assembly GCA_016648135.1. NCBI lineage: Eukaryota > Metazoa > Arthropoda > Insecta > Trichoptera > Phryganeidae > Agrypnia > Agrypnia vestita. Next base: position 267,336 of record JADDOH010002870.1, read on the forward strand.
AATTATTTTTGTTTTTTTTTTTTTTTGAAAAATCATCTTGGATTTTCTTGCGTAACATTTTTTTAAGTTTGATATTTGTCTCTGTTTGGTGGACAACTTTAAAATCATTTTTAAGCTGATATTTATTTAAAAAAATATGTTATTATTAAAAATTCTTATTATTATCACAAATAAGTAATAAGAATTTTTTCAATTTACTGTCTTTATACATAATTGACTATTTTATAAAGTTATTACGCAATTTACAATACAAATTTTTATTAAAATCTGGTGCTGTAAATTTCAATTGTGTGATGTACTATTACGGCGCCAGAAAGAGAGGGCGACCACGGAAGACGTGGCATAACCAGATTAACCAGATACTAGAAGATGGTCCTGTTAGAAGCCTGAACAACCGTCGAGCTTGCATGCAAAGATGTATGAATGTAGACGAAGCGAAAGTTGTATGTCAGGACAGAAGAGTATGGCGCTCTATCCTCTCTGCCTACCCCCGCGGAGAAACGGCGTGATGGTAAGTAAGTATTATTTTTTATTGTATATTCAAAAACATACTTTTACTGAGGACAATAAAGCATAAAGGACATAATATAATTGTCTGTTTTATAAAGTTATTACGCAATCCGTAATACACATTCTTGGAAAAATCTGGTCCTGCGAAATTCAATCTAATGTACTATATTACTGTTTTTTTTACTACGTTTTACTGTATATTAAAAAAAATGTTTTTACTGAGGATATAAAATTAGTTAAATACTCTAAAGCCAGCACTACACTACTCGCAAAGTCGGCCGAAGTCCGAAGTAATCCGAAGTATGTGTCTACACTGCGAGGAACTCAGTTGCCCGATAGAATAGTACTTCGCACGAACTTCGGGTCACTTCGATTCCTTTGACTCGGCCCAAAAACCGACAACTTTCGGAAGTTCGGAAGTCGCCCGCGGCGAGCCGAAGTAGCACGAAGTACCCCTCTATACTATCGTATTCGCTTCACTTCGGCCGACTTCGCTAGTAGTGTAGAGGCGGCTCAAAAATGGTAAAGTTCTACACATCAAAAGTTAGACATTAGTGATACACTTATTTTACATTTTCTTTTATTTTCCACAAATTTCTATGGGGATGATGGATTAATCAAGGCAAGGAACCAGCGCCCACCTATACTTGAAGGTTGTACAGTTGATAGAGTGGAAGACACTCTTTTCCTGTCCGTTAGCAGTCCGTATGGTGATGTTCATCTTGGCCAGGACACTGCATGTGATGGAGAAGTCAGCATCGATATCGGGTTTGATGGGAGAGTTCCGGAAGTTAATCTGCGTAAAGTGGCGGTCTTCCTTCTTGGACAGGTTGAATGTGAACTGGTAGTCGATGGCCAGGTCATCTGGAAATGTATTGAGGTGTGTTCGAATCATCTAGGGTTTGCAAATAATTGCGTAATCCAGTTGAAGACCCCATGGCAAGAAGTTGTTAGCGAACATTTTTGTCAAAAATGAGTTAATAAGCCGTCTAAACTAAATATTGTACGCTCTTTCCATTGGAAATAAGTTCAGAACTTAAAAATAATTAGAACATGTTCAAATCATAGGGATGAACATGTTAACTACACTTTTTCATAAAAATCAAATCAGTTACTAATGGGAAGAACGTTATCTTCAATAATAACATGTTCATGCCATCATTCTGAAATTAACACGCCTTTTAATTTGATTGGAATATTTGTGGTTAATACAAATTTTACTCTTGCAGTACTGTCATATATTTGGTTTTATTTGAAGACTATTATAATATGTACTTATATATTATTTTTCAATAATTTAAAATAGTACATACCATGTTTTGTATTATTAATTAACATGCCAGGTATTTTGTAATTTTGGATGGTAAAAACGGATAGCATTTGAAGGGTTGTTTGATGTTCGTGTTTTACCAATTTTAAAAAAGTGTTATTCTATTAAAAATAAGTTACAGAGGCGGAAAAATGGTTGTTAACTACATTTTTTTAGGGAAAATTAGTATATTTTTAGTATTTTATACATAAATGCGTTTTTTTTACTTTGTGAATACTTTTTGATATTTTAGTGACGTAAATCAATAAAAAATAATGTTGAATTAGTAATAAAACATATTTTTCAAAGGCGAAATGCAAATGTCTAATTATCTCAAAATGACTTGAATGTTAGTTAACAACTTCTTGCCATGGGGTCTTCAGTTGTTATTTTAAACAAATCCTGAGAAGGAATATGAACCAAATTATGTTAATCTTTAGCTATCAACGAGTAAAGTAAAGAAAAGCGGGAATGGCTTACAGTAGCAAGAGCCCTTGTTGCTGGGGTCCCCGTGGTAGTGGTTGGTGGCGTCGCACTTCTCGCAGCGGTCCCCGGCCAGCCCCTTGGTGGTGCAGAAGCACTTGCCGCTCTCCGGGTGGCAGAGGGTGGCCTGCTCGTTGCACTCGCACGCTGCAACCATTATCACACTGATCAAGGTCACTTTCAGCACAAACCCTATGTGTGGAAATAGCTAAAGATTAAAGTTAAAAACACGGCGAAACTCAATTAACCCTTTAGGTGCTGAATAAAATTTCATAAAGTCACGTCAGCAATAAAAATAAAGTTAACAATTTAATTGCGATTATTTTATATGTCAAAAAATAGTCTTTCACTACTGCATCTAATTCACCTTCAGAATTAAATAAAAATATTATTAATTAAAAAATAAATTATGTGAAAGAATATTTAAATTTATTAATTCGTATACCTATTTAAAAAATTATTAATAATAAAGAACATAAAACATACAACAACAAAAAACAGGAAATATATAATAATATTCCGGATTTTATCTGAAAATAAAATAAAAATATAATTTTAAAAATACATCTATAAATAAATTATTTTGAATTAATTATTATGTATATTGCCTGCCCAACAAAACTTGGCGTGCGGCAGGATTGGAACTAAAACCCGCCCCGCCTGCACCCGGCGGCAACCCATCGCCCTGTAATTCAGTACAATTTTGTATTTGCTTGGGAGCTGTGACATCTTGATTACCAATATACACTGAATTATTATGTCCAAAACAACCAAAACAGTCCGGGGTGGTGCAAGAACAATTTCCAATGAAGTATTAAAATTTTGCGAAGCTGAAAAAGCAAATAATGGACCGATATTACCGTCTGACAGATTGACAGATAGAGCGGCTGCCGCGGAGCGCGCTGTTACCCGGCCAAATTTATATTGAAGGCTCTTCAGTACATAATGTATTGTGTAATAAATTTACAACCTGGTAACTTCTGTTTCGCGACAGGGGCGACCTCCCTCGCACGCCAAGTTATCGTGGTGGCACTCTATTATAATATATAATTATGAAACCTGTGAACACTTTCGAGATTCACCAACACTCTTCCACTTTGTAAATTGAACTATTAGGTCCTTACATATGAAATTGAGGTTTTGCCGTACTGGCAAATTTGATCTCAAATATCTTCTCTTTGGTTAGGAATTCCAAATCCAAATTTATACAACTATTTACTCATGTATTTGTGTTTTGAAAATTATAATTCATTTGTTTTTTCCTCAATTGTTTTTTTCTTTGCGTCACTCAGTTTACAAAATGAAAAACTTGAAATATCGCGTTATTTACGATTACGAGTTCCACCGTGGCACCAGTACTGCAGAAAAGGCTCGAAGGATTAATCATGTGTATGGCGACGGTGCCGCAAAAGAAAACACAGTGCGTTTTTAGTTCCAACGTTTTCGTTCTGGAAATTTCGACCTGCAGGACAAGCCCCGTGGACGGCCGGAGACCAAAGTTGATAATGAAGAATTGAAGACTATTGTGGAAGCGGATCCATCGCAAACCACATCCGAGTTAGCTGCAGGCTGCGATGTTAGTGATAAAACTGTTTTAATCCACTTGAAGCAAATTGGTAAGGTGAAAAAGCTTGAAAGGTGGGTACCTCACGAAGTGAGTGAAGCAAATCAACAAACGCGCGTTGACTGCTGCGTTGCATTACTCAACCGGCACAATAATGAAGGGATTTAAATCGAATCATTACCTGTGATGAAAAGTGGATCCTGTACGATAATCGGAAGCGCTCATCGCAATGGCTGAACCCTGCCGAACCAGCCAAACCATGCCCCAAGCGAAAATTGACTCCAAAAAAGTTACTTTGAGCGTTTGGTGGACTAGTGCTGGTGTCGTTCACTACAGCTTTCTTAAATCTGGCCAGACGATTACGGCAGATGTCTATTGTCAGCAACTGCAAACCATGATGGAAAAGATAGCTGCTAAACAACCGAGGCTGGTTAATCGCTCTAGGCCACTGCTGCTTCATGATAACGCTATACCACACACTGCACAACAGACGGCTACCAAATTAGAGGAGCTTCAATTGGAATGTCTAAGACATCCACCGTACTCTTCGGACCTTGCCCCAACAGATTACCATTTTTTTCGAAATTTGGATAACTTCTTGCAAAGGAAAAAATTCAACTCCGATGGGGCAGTCCAAACCGCCTTCAAAGATTTTATTGATTCCCGTCCGAATGGTTTTTTTAGTAAAGGGATCGATGAAATACCTATGAGATGGCAAAAGTGCATAGATAGCAATGGTACATACTTTGATTAAATAAATATATTATAATAAAAAAAAATCGGCTTTATGTTCCTCCCATACTAAACGTCAATTTCATATGTAAGGACCTAATATTTATTGCTATTTTCATAATGCACCCCAGAGACAGTGAAGTGGTTAGTGCAGCCGCTGACGAAGCAAAAACACTCGGGCGACGCAGCGAGGAAACTACTTTAGCATTAAAACAATGCCAATCTGGATGGTTAAAGTACACAGAAAGTCCTACAGGGCCGATGCGCTTGTAGAACGGCCCTAGGTCTGTGGTGTGTCCCACTTCACTGCCGTCTACAAGAGAGCCATGATTGAATTATTAATTCTGTATTAACTTTATTTTCATTATTATGTATTTGATTTGTAACAGTGCATCTAGTCATAAGGAAACTCCACGATGAAGCAATAGACCCAATAGTCATTGATAGCACTCACGCTGACAGCGTCCTCCGTTGAGCGGGTTCCCCCAGTAGCCTGGGGAGCAACGGTCGCAGTGAGCACCCATGGTGAGGTTGCCGCACGGCTGGATGCATGCGGAGCTGCCCTCCACACACGTCGAGTGGCCGTTACATTGGCAGCTATAGCAGACCACATACAAGTTATATTATAATTATGTATATGCTTTGTGGATTACAGACAAAAAAAGCTCACTTCTGAGAGATTTTGGTGCTATTATACATGAAATAGTGAATGAATTTTGAGTAAATCAGAACCAAAACTGGGTTATATGATGAAATTTGATTGAATTGGTAAAAAAATGCATGCAGAGTAGTATCAAATGAGGTTTGGGTGGATACTTTAAATATTAAAGGGATCGTGGTTGTGAGGCAAATGAAACATTGGAAATTAATTATCGATTTATTAACTATTTTAATAAATTCACAAAGTCGCTGAATACATATTTAATCTGAGCACTGTTCTTAAATTCACACTAAATTATGCAATTCACACTAATTATCACTCCTGAATAACGTAACGTCCGTTAATAAAAAAATAAAATAATAAAAGTAAAAAAACTTATCTCACCTATACTGATGCATGTTGCTTAAAAATTACTTAGGTTCGTGCTCGCTTGCCGGTATGTGCTTTCTTGATAAAACTATCGATGGAATACACACGCACACTAGCACCACTCTGAGCTGCTGCATGATTTCGCTTCTATGTTGTTAGCCCGCCGTCGACAAAATAATTCACTCAACATAAGCAAGCTCGCCTAGCGAGTGCGATGCCTCGAGAACGTTTTACACATTTCCAGTAGTCTCTCCATATTTCCAGAAGTCTCTCCGTACGTTCAGTGGCTACGAGAAGGGTCCAGTCGATTCCAGATTCGTGTGGACATTTCGTGAGATTTCGGTAGTGTACAACTCTTCCTGATTCTACCACCTTGTGACAATCATCATCATCATTATTCTTGGCACTACAACCCTTGGTGGGTCTTGGCCTCCTCAATAATTTTCCTCCACTCATCTCGGTCTAGTGCCAGCTCTCTCCAGTTTCGAAGCTCTAAGGCAGAGATATCTTTGAGGACGTTGTCACTCCATCTTATTTTTGGCCTTCCTAAGCTCCTTCGCCCTATTGGCCTTGAGTTCAGCAGGGACTTTGGTGCTTGATGCTCGGACATTCTCTCCACACGACCCAGCCACAGAAGTCTTCCCAGTTTTATAAATTTTGTGACGTTTGGCTCCTTAAATAGAGTATAGAGCTCATTGTTGTAACATCTGCGCCAAAGTGTGACAATATTATTAAAAATTCTGTGTAAAGCACTAAAGGATTGTAAAAGTACAATATTATAATGTATGCATAGATATTATACTTAATGTAACACAACAATACTTTATTGTGAGTTGTAGCAATAAATTAAACTTGTTTCGCACCATCACTGTCTTTACTCCGGCCCGGACTACCTCTACAGTAGACTGGCCAAACGTGTAACGTTTTTCAGCCATGATGTTCTCCTCCTTACAGGGCTCTGACTTCTGGTAATCTTTTCCTTGCATTATGAGGTGTAAGATCTCGTATTGAGACATTGAAGTTTTCGGATTTTTATTGTTCTAATTGCTTTCTTCATCCAAACCACAGAACCTTTACCACAACAGCTCTGTCCATCCACATCACATACTTTAGTATTTTTCTGTAGATCCACAACTCAAATGCTTAAAGTCGCCTTGTCAATTCTCCATAAGTTTCTATACTTTCATTCCATAAAATAATATCGAGAAAACACGTAGCACCCAACCACTTGCATTAATTGAGATCGTGATTACAAAACATCTTTTTCATGCATAAAAGGGTTGCACAAGCTCACTCAATATGGCATTTTATTTCAACAGAAGGACTGAGTCTTACTGAAATTAAATACAATCACACTAAGTTGGTTTTTGCAACAATTACCTGGGACAGTGTGTAAAATGCCAGTTATGGCAAGAGTGCGGCGCATTAGGATGCGCGGCTCCGCCGGGCATGCACGCTCCGAGCCCCGTGCGACTGCCGTCATCACACCAGCCGCACGCTGGCTCTTCTCGGCAGCTGTTGCAAGAGGCGTACGCGACACACGGATCTGCAGTCTCGTGCTGGACCGAAACGGCAGCGGCTGAAATCAAAAGCAAATTGATCTCTCTTCTCAGACGAGAAGCACGCACCACACTCACAAAACATCAACATGTTGACATAAAAGGAAATACTAAATTAAATTTGAACAATGTTTTCAAATCAATAAAATAAATGTGAAATGAAATGAATTAATTTCAATATTATAACATACCTGAGTTGTGTGGATTTCTGCAGCGGCTGATGACTGTAGTCCACTCTCTGCACTGGCCATAGGGGAAGGACGCGGTGTACGCATTCTTATCCACGCATCGAGCTTGGTTCTGGCACCAGATGCATTCCTCCTGAGTACAATTGGAGCACGAGGACAGCTCCCAGCAGCTGGCGCTGCACACGCTGCCCGCTTCGCTGCTGGAGCTGTCAGACACCACCGACACTGAAACACAATACCTCTGTGTTGTACATATCCACATTTTATCAGTAATCACTTTTTTTTTTTATTTATTAGAGACACTAACAGGATAATAGGTGCATGATACTCTGATATTAAATATTATAGTGAAGACTATGCCCATTATCCCAATTACAAGTATCTTCGGCACGCTCTAGTAACATGTATATTTCCATTTAAGTATATTTTACATGAACATTTATGTGTACTGTATATTTAGTGTTTGAATGTAGTGCTATTAGTATTTAATGAATAATTGATTTAATGGGTCTATAGGTTCAGGTCATCGTTTAGAAAATGGATGTTGTGTATATAATATGTGACTCATGTCAGTATCACTTGGCCACAAAGCAAAGGAGACCAATGAGGAGAGTTTAGTACCTGCAGTGTGTTGAGTACACTTGGCAGCGTCCAGGTCCCAGTGACAGGGCGAGGGAGAGTGCGCTCCCTGAACTATGTTGGAGGCACTAGCTCCGAGACAGGAGCGACAGGAGTGAAGGGAGGAGCAGGCCGCACTACCCTCCGCCGGACACTCGTCCAGGTTAGTGATGGTCTGAAAGAACAATATGAACTTAAATTAAAGTAATAACGAAGAAAGGACTTGAGATATTCAAACAGGAAGAATCAGGTAAACAGATGCTTTCAGAAAGCTAATAGCAAGAAGTCTTAGAAAGCTGAAGAATATATGTGAAGAATTTAGAAACACATCAAGAAGCTAACGCAACAACTTTAATAAACGAAGATTCACGTGAAGCACACAAGGCTCACAAAAAGATAAATAGCTGAGCTAAGCGAGGTAACCTTTCTCTGCGAGGAATGGTAATTGGAGCTGCTGCATCGCTGGGACATGCAGACTCCGGCGGGACACCACACGCAGGAGTAGGAAGTCTGGACGCACGAGGCACAGTCAGTTTGTAGGGAACATCGGTCTGGAAGAAAAATAATGACGTGTCCGATAAAACAGTGTCCTGCATACGAAAGTCACAAATTTAAATGATTTGTCAAAAATGTGGATGAAGCAAAAGCCCATTTGAAAGCCAAAGCATTTGAAGTACAAAATAGAGGACTGATGATTTTTCTACGGCGAAGACTAACTTACCTTTGTGTGATAACATTCTCTGTGTGATGCGGTCTCGGCTCTCTTCAGGGCATTTTATGTAGCTCAACTCAAAGTCGGGATCCTCCACACGCAAAAAGTCTCGCGCCACTTCCGTCACCTGCAGGAGATAAGGATTTATTTATTTATTTGTGTTGTTAAGTGGTACAATAAAACATTAAAAATAAAAAAACAATTTTACTAGTGTCTCTATGAGAGTCAGAGACTTGAGGAGTGTAGGTATGAATTTCTCATTTCATTTCATTACCGATAAATTGGCGTTTATTGGGCAAAAGGCATTTAATCTAGATATATCATAGATGTCTCATAGAGACGAAATTATACTTTTTATGGGAAAGTAGGTACGGAATTCTTTGGGTGTTCATAGGGTTTACGACCTATCGTACGGCTGGCTTAAGTGATCACTTCACACAATGTAACGTTCACCATTTCCACCCATGATAGAACACCACATCTATCAAATTTTTGGAAAGTGTATGTATATATATTTAAATTTTACAACCTGTTTTATATATATGTTGTAATTATCATCAGCGCGACCGGCATCCAAAGCTTTTTCATTCCCCTTAATCAACGACAGATGTCAGTAATGAGATATCTATTTTTGATTGGAATTTTTTTAAAGCAATATCCCTTATATGTGTAATAATAGATTCTTTCTAATTATTAGCATAACACTAGAATACACCTGAAATATCATTACAATTTAAAAAAAATTCTTTTTAGACCAATTTTTTACATTCAGAATATTTTGAGTTAACCAACTTTCCCATAAAAAATAAATTTTTTGTCTCTATTCAGGGCAAAATTCAGTAGTTTCTGAAAAATTTCGACACTCAAAAGTATTCTGAATATAAAAAACTGATTTTTCCATTTGTGAAGGAAGATAATGTAATAGACTGTCTAAACCCTATTAGAATCTATTTGGAACTTTGTTTGTTAAAGAAACAAAACCGCATTGGCAGGAAGTAATTATCTTTAAGTCAGTTATGGGATTGCGGAAGTAGTACAAACGACAATGACTAGTTAAAAATAATGTACAATGGAACCATCGTTGAGAAATATCTCCATTGCTAAGAAAAGCGGTTGGTCATTATCAGGATCAACAGATTTACGTTCAAGCTGTTTACAATGCCTTCAGGTACATATTACGTTAACAAGTGGTAGGCCTGTGATATTGTTGATTAGTTTAAAAAGTGTAAATAAATTTATTGGATCTTTAGCGCTTGTTCAGACACAGCGGGAACCGTTCACTTTCAGAATCGTGTTTCAAAACACGCGATTTGTGTCATCTGTTCACACAGCCGCGGTTAATAAGTGATTTGTGCGCGCGAAAATAAATGTCAGTTTGACAGTTCTGGTGCCGTTCTCCATCTTTGAATATCAGAGATATATTCGCTCATTACTTTGTTAATGACGGCCGTGTTCCATGGCAAGACACAAAAATATCGTTCTGTCAGTTCATTTTTGGTGAATACCTACTTTTCTAAAATACTCTTTTTTTCCACCATTTCCAAATATCTCCACCAACTCCTGCCAAGCTTGGTTCTTGGCATATTTGAGTAATCCTCACACTATTACAGGTCTTTTCTACCATATTACAGGTCTTTTCTCCACTTCATCAATAAAAAATTCAGTGTCAAAGCGATCCATAACCATAGAAAAGAGAATATAATCCACGCGTGCTCCTGTTGTGCCCGCAACGCAACTGAACGCTCTCGTAAGGCCCCATAGTAATAGGATCGTGCGGGCGCCGTGCGGGTCTATTTTCTAGCGGTTGGGTTGCGGGCACCGCAGCGGTTGACTAACCGCACGGTTGAGTCTGAACGATCACATACAAACCTAGGTAAATGAGACCCGCAAGGATCTCATGCGATTCTGAAACGGCACGGTTCCCGCTGTGCCTGAACAAGCGCTTAACACACACAGATTTTTAAATAACTCAAAAGTCAGCAAATAAATTAATGCTTTTTAAATTTTTTATTACATATACAGTTTTTATTAGCAAGATTATAATACCTACATAAAACCAGGTCACCTCCGGACTCGACTTGAATGGATTACATATTGGGAGGAATTGAGCTTTTAAAGTACATACATATTTAAGGACATTTCACTGAAAGTAAATTACATTTTTCTTGCGAAATTCTGCAAGTTTCTTTGTAATGTTTATGCTCAATATTAATGTGCTCTAAGGGTGCAAACGGTTAGATCTAAAATAATATAAATGTTATCTCACATTGTAGCACAGCCCCTTGTTGGTGTCCCACAGGCACTTGAGGGTCGAGTGCGGGGCCAGGCAGGCCACCTGCGTTGGCCGCGCGTGGCAGTCCCCGGGCCTCAGACGCAGCAAGTCTTGCCGCAGCTGGCCCGAAAAGCCCCCGTAGATGTAGAGGGTACCCTCAAACACTGTTCCGCTGTGGCCATAGCGAGCTACATCTAAAATAAGGAAACATATTATTGCAAGGACGTAAATACCATAATTTATTCAACAAGAATAAGGAGCAGTGAGTGCAGATGGCCATCTTATGGTTCTTAAGTATCTCGAGGGAGTCAATCAGTAAGTTATATTTCGGCCGATTCTTGTCATAACTTCACCGTTCAGTTATACAGGATATATGTACTTATACTTCACAATTCAGTTATTGAGATAAAGTTATGCTTCATGCTGTACATTGTTTGCTTCAATTCAATTCGCCTATTGACTTTGATTACATCCGCATGTGTCCGGTCTCTTAGGGCCGATTGTATCTACTTTGATTATAGTAATCATTCGTAAAAACATAGATTTTTATGATAACGGGTTGTGTGATTGGTGAAAAACACAATAATCAATATTTTAGCAAGACTATGAACCTACTGAATGCTATTAATAAAACAATAGTGTCACGCAAAGGCGGTCAGCCATCCGTAACCCAGCACGCAACCCAGAGTCAGTGAGACGTGACCGCATTTTCTTTCTCGAAGATTCTATGACATTCCATGACACTCTAAAAAGCTTTATGAAAAAGCTTTTCTATAGGCTTTTCGTTACCTGTAGAACAAACCTTTCGAAGGAATTTAGCTACATATAAAAGGGGTCACGCGACGCGGGCTCAAGCGATTCAGTTCATGAAAACAGTGCAACATCCATAGAGTAAAATAATGTGATCAGTGATTTGTGAAATTAGTAAGCGAGCAAACAGTGACTACCGGTGACACCAGCGGAAGAAAGGAATACCGGGGCGAGAAGTTTCTGAGTGCGAAATATTGAGCAGAATTTACCAGAAGCAATCTAAGCAATAGAGACGGCATTAATTAGTGTTAATTAAGAGTAGTTTAATAACAAGTGCGTAAAATATTCGGGAGACATTTAGCGACTGTAAAATTACGAACGGAATTACAATTTAGCTTGTGTTTAGTGACTTTCTTTGGTAATAAACTAAACTAAATTAATTTCCAGTGTTTTCATTTACCTTCCAAAGCCATGCCCCGTAACATTATAAACCAAATTGATAAACCAGATGTATCTTATGGCTGGTTGTATCAATGTGTATGGCTAAGAGCAATCAATCTCATTACACATACTCCTTACAAATAGAAAAAGTCTTGAACAAGAAAGGATGCTTTGATTAAGATTTATGGACTCTTTTTGCACCTATTGTTTGTCGACTATCATAACAATGGCCTCATGGTACATGGTATTAAATTAGTACAAAATATGGCTTGAAAATAAATAATTTATGAAAACCATGAAGGATGGGCCTAAAATGGTCCGTGTGAAATGCTTAAAGTATTCAATATAACTGTATTCAGAATATGTGGCCGTTGCAACCCAGAGGCTGGGTGTTTTTGCGACGTATTTTGCTACAGTAGTTGCGTCTCGTGGCCTGTTGTAATATTGGTAAATTGAAATAAAATAAATAACTCAAACTCACTCTCTCGCAGATGATGCGGTATCGTCAGGTGGTGCCAAGAGTCGCACAGCACGTCGTAGGCCAGCAGATCATTAGAGTAACACTTAGCACCAAAGCTGTGGGACGTGTCATTGTGCGTGTTGCCACCAAACACAATCATCATACCTAAACAGAGAAGTTCCGTAAATCTATTGTTTTAAGAGCGGAGCAAGTGAATGCGGAACTTCAAAGTTTGAACCAATACGACTGTCGGTAGTTGGTTCAAACTGGGAGAGCCGATTCACTATACTTTTGATTTCCACCTACCTGGAGTGACAAAGTTGGCCGAGTGAAGAAATCTGGCGCTCGGGGCATGAGCCAATAAGGTCCATATTCTGGTAGCCGGATCGTAGCTGTACAGGTTGGAGCTGAGCACCTAAAATAATATATAAATTACAAAGTGCAAGATGACCCAATTTCAAGAGGTCGCCTTCAACGCTTCCTACCTTTCTTTTCAAAATAGAGAATTGGGATCCAACCTGATTGCTCTCTGATTCGGAGACAATGCCTCCGTATACGTAGATTCGGTCTGTGAGCTGGTCAAGCGTCGCTGTGTGGCCGTAGCCACCCTTGGCGGGGTAGCCGCGTGTCTGCACGAGGGCCCATTCACGTGTGCCGAAGTTGTACTCCTGTAACAACAAGTCACCAAAACATTTGTCCAATCTTCATACACTGGGGGTTCTTGATTTGCTTCGGAAAATGTGACGTACATCGAAATACTCAAATCCATTATTTTTTTAGAATGGATTGTGAACACATTATCAATGTTAATATTATGCTAAAAAATAATAAAATCCAAAAAAGCCTTAACTAATATATGGTCATTTCCTGTGTCAAATTTGATACTGAGACATCCTTAATATATTATAGATGTCTCATAACGACGAAATTATATTTTTTTAATGGACTCATTTCATGTTACAATAATGTCATCGCAGATTCCACAATTATAGATCTATTATGCAAAAATGTAAAAAGAATTTAAATTCACCTGTACTGTATTAAGATATCCAAATTGCGGAGAGTGTCCAAAAATAACAATCATCTTCTTGGTGGGTTTCCTGTGGGCGGAAGATTCTGGGACTGTGACCACAGTGGCCGTGTGCCCCGCGGAGCTCAGCGGGCCTGAGTGGGAGAAAACATCGCGTAACATTATGATCATGAATACGGAAATAATAGAACGTTGTATAACGTTATGATCATGAATACGTAAATAATAGAACATTGTATAACATTATGATCATGAATACGTAAATAATAGAACATTGTATAACATTATGATCATGAATACGTAAATAATAGAACATTGCATAACATTATGATCATGAATACGTACATAATAGAACATTGTATAACATTATGATCATGAATACGTAAATAATAGAACATTGTATAACATTATGATCATGAATACGTAAATAATAGAACATTGTATAACATTATGATCATGTAGCAGTAAGTGAGAGGACTGAAATGAACATTTGAAGAACCCGTGTTATGGGGATAAATAGAATGTTAAGTTATCTAGAACAACACCTGTATAACAAAAATATTTAAGTTCAAAGCCCATCTTTTAGTTGTTAATTTTTAATATGTGGTCTACTTTGATTTATTGCACTATCCTCGCTTAACTCATAAACACACATTGGATGCTATTTAATCGTCATTAATCTATTTTTGAGAGACGATTAAAGAATAATTTTTTATCCATAGGATATAATTAATTTTTAAAATTAATTTTAATATACATTTCCCTTTTTCCAATATACTTTTTATGACTCATTAACTGGGGACTTTGTGATTGAGCACAAGTAAATACAAGACACAGGATAGTATCAGGTCAAATGGAGTACATAGTTTCCAGAGAAAAGAACTCACCGCACATGGCCACGGTCCTGTTGCACGGCTCGCTCCTCACCGTGATGTTCTCCCAAGAGTTGGCGCTGATGTCGAAGGCCCACAGCTCACTGGTGACATAGGTGCGGCCCCACTCCGCGTCTCTCGTGCCCTCCTGCGGCAGGGCGTGACTCACGTGGCCTGATGAATCGCGAAAATGCGATGTCGGCACGTGTCTGCAGGAAAAACACGTTATCATTATATATGTGTATACAGAGTATGATAGCGCTAGTCCACAATACTTTATCGGTAGAGATACCTGCCGAAATAACGAGTTGAAGATATTAAAAGTTTTGGAGTTATTTTCTGTAAAACATTGGACTATCATAACGTGGAAATTAAAAATTGTTTCGCTTCAATACAAGTCAAACAAAATAATTAAAACCTTGCAGAAATTTGAAATATAATTTAATTTGCAAATTTATTTGTCTTCTGTAAAAATGCAATTATATTGTAACTAAGCTAAAAAGAATCACGCACTCATGCCAAGTGACAGTTGTTTGAAATGTTCACAATACTACCAAAGATTCCAGAACAGCCTAGCGAAATCTACAGCTTTTGAGAGATGTCTCCAAAGTTCCAGGAACATCTGGAAGTTACGAGAACTTGCGAGAAAACACTATAAAAGTCTAGTAAATACTAGAGAATTCTCGAAGGTTCGAAAATAAACAGATCCAGGCCGCGGAGGGCCATTGTTATTTTGAAGTTTCCTACTACGCGGCTCTAGTGGCGAATCACAAAGTGAAAACAGTGTTACCATCAGGCGTGTAAACTAAGCGACAGATAATTAAGTGAAGTACTTGCCCTTGTGCAATATACGAGCGAATATTCTGGAAAAGTTCTTATGTAGCGAAATACACCGGAGCGAATAGTAATACGTGCTGAAATTGGATGAATTATTCTAGTGAATAGTAAATAAAGTGTTATATCGAATATAAAGTGTCTATTTACGAGTGATAAATTTACGAAATAGTTTCATTCAATATTAGCGTTACATTTAATAGTCATAAGTTACTTTGTACGATTGATTAATAAATTATTCAGTAATTAATAAATCCCAGCGTTATCATTAATTCCTCCCTAATTTTATGTTTTTGTAAATTTTTTACATCAAAAAGTCACTTTTTAGAATGTTAAGAAAATAAAAAATTATTCTGGAATTAATTTATCAAAGAGAAAGAAGTTCTGGTAATATTACCTGCCGTGGTGCCGTTGCTGGTTGGAGGAAGACGATGTCTGAGGGTGGGCGGCCACGACCCCCCCGTAGTAGAATATCTTGTCTCCGTGAAGGACGGCGCTGCCACCGTAGCGCGGCAGGGGCGCCGCCAGAGGGTTGGAGGGGTGCGCCATTTCCCAAACGCCGCCTGCGACAAAGTATCACCAAACACATCTTTCATGTCTGTAGTGTTTACTTTGTGGTTGGACATAGTTATTCATTCATAAAAAACCAACATACGTTGAATACTACTTTGATTAATTTAATGGAGAATAGTTTCGATGTGACTGTATCTTCATTAACCCTTTTAGTGCCATAAATATTTTGTCAAAATATGCTAAAAATGCCAGTAAAAAAGTGCATTTTCCTAGATAATTTATATAAATACCAAAAACACTTACCATTTCTGTTACAATATACTAATTTTCATAATTTTTTCAACATTCTCTTCAGAAGGTTTCAAACTACGATAATAAAAACACAGAAATTGAATATGTACTACATATTCATTGACAATAAGATTATAGAAAATATACATACATCACTCCCGCTATCGCTCTCATAATCACTAACTCAGTTTTCAAATTGTTCTGTCATTTCAACATCCATATCGGAACTTTCACTCGTATTCGACATTTTGAAATCAAATTTAGGATTATAGAAATAAATAATAATAACGGTGTTTATTTATAGAAAAAAGTGTGATTGAAGAAAGTTAGAAAGCACTGATGCGCGCCAAAAGTGAACTGTCGAAACGAGCGCTTTGGCGACGCTGGCATTTTTCGTACACCTACCTATGAGTGTAGAAAAAAGTAAGAACGCAATTTAATGAATAAAAGTATGAATGCAGGAACACGACCGTCACGGACGCGTGCCAAAAGTGAGCTGTCGAAACGAGCGCTATCGCGACGCTGGCATTTTTCGCACACCTACCTATGAGCGCCACGGCGCTTTTCGGCACTATAAGGGTTAAGGTGGATATTAACTATTCATCCTAGATCTGTGCTGATGAAGATTCTATTTGATATTTGAAATCTATCAATATTAAATTAATGATAGCGGTTTATATGCTAGTTTGTTATGCTTATGTTTAGTAGTAATTGATATTACCATACTCTTTAAACCTTAAAGGTTTGGATATTTTTTGGATTTCTTTTATGAAACATTTAAACAAATTTTTAATAAAGGGTTTGATCAAAAAGTATGCCAAATTTTCATTTTTACCCAAAAATCTTTATTTATTCATCAATATTACATATTTTTAGAAATAGTCTCCATCAGATAAAACACATCCGTCAGCACTTTTTCCAAACTTTGTGGCACTTCTGAAATGTAATTTTCGGTAGAAGTTGTCATCGTTTGTTGACGTGCAGGCGTCCAGGGCAAAATGCTTTCAATATTTTTATGGCCATCTTGACAACATTTGTACCACTTGTCAACGCCTATTTTATTCATAGAAGACAGAAATAGCAACATTCAATTTTTCTAATAAAGTATTGCAATTATTATTTATTTAGTCTTAAAGCAAAATGCAAGTAAAAAATCACCAAAACACATTCAACCTCATCTAATATGGCTACCAATGTCAAGATATATCAGGGACAAGTGTACCGACACAACAAAAACAAAATTGTGACAGCGTGCCAAATTCAAAAATTCTGCACATTTTCTGATCAAATCTCTTATATACTTTAAATCCCAAATGAACAAGGTTGTATCATAGTTTTTTAGTTCAAAATAACACAAATGTTTGTTTTGTTTTGACACAGGGAATCAGATGACTTACCATTAAAGTCATAAGTGTACATCAGATGAGATCTGCCGTAGCCTTCACCGGCAACAATGTACAGAGAGTCCCCCCATACCACGGCCCCGTGTGAGGCTGTTCCAAATGGCTTCCAGTACTTGGTCTCCACTTCTTCCCACACCCCTAGAACAGCGGAGTACAACATATTAGTGCAATGATGCAACACGACACACAGGCTAGTAACGGTTGCGTATCTGTTACTGGAAGGTTACCGTAACGAGTAGGTTGAGAGCAGTCGTGTCCGCCGAAGCCGGCGTTGCAGTGACAGGACTGACTGGCGGGTTGGCAGATGCCCTGGCCGCTTGTGAAGGAACAGTTCCCTGCAATGGAATATAAGGAATTTTGAAGAATGGGCGTGATGACAGATTTTGAAATAACATTCTATATCGTAGGTACACGATTACTATTTCCGAAAATAACATTATTTCAGTAATAAACTAAGTTATTATGCAAATAATTGCATTTTCATCTACATATACAAAAATGCCCGCAGCTGTCATTTCGTCTACGTGACGTCAAGCCTCAGTAAACATTGCATCGTGTCTATGGCAACGATTCAAAGATACGGTGATGGGTATTGAGGCGTGAGGTCATTTGCTCTGACCGGTGTTTCAGTTGAAATGGCGGATTGCACAATTTTATACTTTTATTTTATTGAAAATACTATTAATCTCAATGTGTATATTAAAACTGGATCATATTTAAGAATCCTTTCAAAATATTTTCTTCTCTAAAATCACTTATTATTTAATACTGTCACCATGCCTATTATATTAATGAATCTTAGCACCTTTGCGACGACAGTACATAGGTTTTGAAATGAAATAGTAAGTATGCTCCTGGAAACTTTACATTATAAGAATGTAAGGGTATATTCAGAAGAAGAATTGGACATTACAGATCTATCGTAAGACGTAGCATTCGATTGGCACACCGAGAGTTCATTTCCGGGATGGAAAACAATATTCTAAAAGACCCTAATACGTTCTGGGCCTATATAAAATCCCAAAAAGCGGATGGTGGGAATATTGATTCCATGACTTGGGGTGAAAAAATGGTACGGGGTGCAGATATTGCCGAGGCGTTTGCAGGTCATTTTAAAACAGTCTATAGTAATGAACCTCCGCTTCTCGATATTAATATTGCTAAAACATGTTCTCCGATCGGTGCACAGTCTATTGATGTTCAATATATCAATGAAAAGGATGTGGCCGACACTATTAAAAATCTAAGTAAGACCCATTCTCTTGGGCCAGATCTCATTCCAACATTCTTCTTAAAAGGCTGTGTGGAACTGATAAAAAAACCGCTATGTTTTTTGTTTAATCTTTCTGTAAATACAGGGGTCTTCCCGGAAACATGGAAGACGTCAAAAGTTACTCCCATACACAAGAGTGGTTCTAAGTTATCCGTAGAAAATTGTAGACCTGTAGCTGTTCTCTCTGCACCAGCTAAGGTATTTGAAATTATAATAAGTAAAACCGTCGCTTCCCGAGTAGAGCCGTTTATAATTGATGAACAACATGGATTCAGGAAGGGCCGCTCGGTTGAGACCAATCTGATGATTTTCACCAATTATGTCACGGAAGCTCTGGACGCGGGACATCAGGTAGACTGTTCATATAATAACTTCGCCAAAGCCTTTGATACAGTCAACCATGATGTCTTATTGAAAAGGTTGTATGAGATTGGTTTCTCGGATGGTATGCTAAAATTTATGGCGAGCTACCTCCAAAATAGGAAACAATACATCTCCTACGGTCTATTCGCGTCAGAGTGCTTCTATACCTTCTCGGGTGTCCCGCAAGGATCTAACCTGGGTCCATTGTTGTTCTCGATTTTTATCAATAATATAAAAAATGTAATTTTAAACCCGCGCTTTCTGTTATTTGCGGATGACTTAAAGCTTTTCTTAAAGGTGTCAACTTTGGACGATTTTCATCTTCTCCAAACAGATATATCAAATATATGTGACTGGGGAAGACGAAATAAACTTTTGTTTAATGTTTCCAAGTGTTCGGTTACATCCTTCACTAGGGCCCAAAAAACTCTATTTTTTCGCTACAAAATGAACGACCAAAATCTGACAAGAACATCGAATGTTAAAGATCTAGGTGTTAAATTTGTAAGCAGCCTGACATTTCACGATCACATAGAGACGATCAGTGGTAATGCTCTGAGAATGTTAGGATTTGTTCTGCGTACTGCCAGGGTTTTCGAGAATACCGCGTACTGAGAACTCTTTACAACTCCTTGGTGCGGAGTAGACTCGAGAGTGGCTCGATGATCTGGGGGCCACATGAGAGCAAGTACTCTCTTATGGTGGAGAAAGTCCAAAAGAAGTTTCTGAGATATCTCTACATGAGAGAGTACGGGCCTTATCCTTGGCTTTACCCAACCGAGTTTCTCCAGGGTATGCTTGGCTACAATAGTTTAGAGACTAGAAGGAATGTGTATTTGATTACACACTTTTATCGATTGTTGCGCGGTATGATCGACAATACTGAAATTATGCAGAGCATTGGTTTGTATGTTCCTGATAACTACCTTAGACATCGTCAGCATAGATTGTTTCACATTCCAATATACAGGACCAACCTGCCGATGGTTATGCCTGTTGGAAAAGCTACAGCTATGCTGAACAAGATCGCTTTGGATATTGATATATTCCATGTGTCTGAGGGGGTTTTCCGAAGCAGGATTCTCCTACACCTCTGACCAGATTATACAGGTCATTTCTAATTGTTTAATAATTGTTTAATAATAAATCAGTATTTTAATACACAATATGTATATGTGTGTGTATGTATATGTATATGTGTATGTATGTATACATATGTGTTTATGTATATGTGTATATGGATGTGTATGTATATGTGTATATGTATATTTTTAGATGTAAGTTAATAATATGTATGCATTGAACATAATGTTTGTAATATACATATTATGTAATAAATAAAAATTGAAAAAAAAAAAAAAAAAAAAAGAAAAAAAAAAAAAAAAATTGAAATTGAAATTGAAGATACAAAGATAATTTCAATAAAGATAAAAACATTGTGACATGGCAACATACATTGGTAAAAGAGAAAAGGGAACATAATGACAAACAACATGATATAACCACATACATTGAAGTTAAGGAATTCATTGTGAATGTACAATTATTAATAAGGGTAAAGGTAAGGAAAAGAGTTTAGTAATAATCAAAACAATGTACAAGTATCTTCTTAATATGGCTTTTTCAGTTAGAATATTTTTTTAATTTTCCTGACTTATGTAAAAGGTTCCTTACAGTTATTTTTCAAAAGTCAGCAGATACTAAATTTAATTCCATAATATTTAACGATGAAATTTTTCTGGGTTTATTGGAACAAAAAGGTTGAATACACCTATATCGATATTACAAATTATGAGTGATCAAAGTATACATTTAATATTTGCATTAGTTTACTGTAGTAGTCAAGGTCGCCTCTTGCTTTAATAGTGGCGGCCACTTATATAAGGAATTTACATATTTGTAACATAAGAAATTTAATAAATAAGTGGCAATGTGCTACTTGGATGTTGAAACAAAGAATGGGAATAAAATCATTGAAATTTAAAAAAAATTAATTACCTTTACCATGACCATGGTAAAGAGCGTTTTTGTTTGTATAAAAGAAAAATAGTGATGTGTTCTTTTTAATGTTATGTCATTGATGTGCTATCGCCACACTTCGAATCTCCGTGTCGACCAAAATCAATTATTAATATATTCACTCCATGTTTCATTATCAGTATCTTGTTTGAAAACAATTTTGAAAATAAATTGTTTGACGGGAAGAATATTTGAACCAATGGACTACTAATTATTAATTAATAAAAATAAACTTAGTTTTCACCACTTTTGGATTGAACAATATCAACATGTTTCAGAGTCCATGGCCCCTTCGCCAGGATACAATTGTATACTAACAAAATTAAATTCAAAAGTCGAAGTATAGACAATTAAAATATTAAAAAAAAATCATATATGGAGAATTAATAATAATAAAGTACCTACTTAACATGAAAACAAATTTAAAAGATAACTATTTTTAAAAATGACCTGGTTATTTATAACATTCAATTTAGTATTAACACTTTTTCTTATATCCAAAATTTCTATTTTATCAAACTGTGATTCTGTAAAATTTGTAAACCCTTATTAATACAAAAAGAATGATCCATAGCCAAAAGATATTTGAATTTAATTTGTTAGTATACAATTGTATCCTGACGAAGGGGCCGTGGGCCATGAAGATTTTTGATATTTTTAATTTCAAAATTGGTGAAAACAAAGCTTATTTTTATTAATAATATTAATAATGTCATCACGAAATTATTTTGCCGTTTTTGAAGAAGAAAATATTAATTACCTGGACAAGTCTGCCGATCACACGCCTTCCCGGTCCAGCCATCATGACACGTGCAGATGGAGTTCTCGCACGAACCGTGGCCTACAATTCCATTAATATTTATGAAACCATACATTGATATATATACAGGCTTATAGTTCTATCAGTCACTAGTGGTTCTCCATTATTATTTCAACTACTTGGTATGATAATAGAGTATATTTTTATGAAGATGTTCCCCTCTGTACCAAAGGTCGGGGATACAGATACATCAGTGGTTACCCGATAGTAATATTTTTAATGTGCAATCTTCGATTTGATTTGATTTGCAACAAAATTTCATCTGCATCTAAAGTTAACACCACTGCACTTATTCGCAATTTAAAAAACTACCACTTATGGTATCGCTACCACGATATGCAATAGGGTGTCCAACAAAAGACATATCAATATTGACAAGATGGTAAAGAAACTATATTTTGCAAGCATTAGAGGCACGGAGAAAGGCCCTGTTAATTTTATGGAATGGAATTGCGCCATTAGAAGTTTCGCCAAGTCTACGTGAGAAGATGTACACAAGTAGAGGCGAGCGTAGTATGCCAGAAGAGCGTGTCATTATATTCTTTCTGCCTACCACTGCGTCAAAAGAGAGCGATAAGCAAATTCACAATCATTTTGGCATCATTTCCTGAGATAGTTCGATCCCCACAATAATTAATTAGCATGACTGGTGGGAAGCTTATGATGAAAATGTATCTAGCACAAAAGCAAATTCAATATCCCAGTCTAGCAGCAACTACCGTCAAAGCCGAATGTTTTCTGTTACTAAATAATTTTGATTCTGAATAACGAAAATACAAAGTGCACAAATTGAATAAATTATCATACATTTAAGGAACAGTTACGAAATAGGAAGAACAAAGAATCGTATATGGCCGGGAAAACGCTGAGATATGAAATATTCATAGTACAATCCTTTTAGACGCTTAATCAAAACTGCACTTTGTCTGATGTAAGATTGAGATTATACCGCACATATCAATAGCGTGTGGGAGCTCCAGCGCTGAGAAGAGCTACACAAGTGATCTACTGAGAGAGGAGGACATTTAATCAATAATCATCTCTCTTGTTTCTTACCTTAACACTGACTTGGAGAAATTAAAGTCTGCATTTGGGTCAACAACACAATGAGACATTTCAAAATATTACAGATGTGTTGAGAAATTTTAAAACTGTGATAATTAAAAATTTTTTAAATACCCAAAACGTTTTTTTAATGTTTGATCAACCCCGATAATTTTCAGGCCTTCGCGCCACAAATCAATATATTTTGAGTCACATAATTAGTTTAAAATTTAAAAAACTAACAATGGGCGAGAGTTTTGATCATTCGCAGCCGTGTGGGGTATCCTTTATGTGTTTCGAGGTACTTTGTGGAATGCATTTAAAATTGTTTTCACTTATATTCAAGAACACATTCTTATTGCGAAGTTGCAAATTTTTCAGAACAAAGTTCTGTGAAATTTAAAACCAAATTAATTAATCAAATTAATCAAATCAAATCCACAAAAAAATATTTGGCTGCTACCGGGATTCGAACCACCGATCTTCTACTTTCCGGGGCAGGCGTATTATCCAATTTACGCTGTAGCGGCCTTGTATATTTCCGTGAATATATTAACCTTATCTCACAGATAAGGTTTTCTAATTCATTAATTAATTTGGTTTTATGTCTTCACTTGTTTAAAATTCTTTTCAGTTCGATTCTTTTTTTAATAACTGTGTTTATGATGCTTAAATGCTAAATTTTCTTTGGAAGAAGTTAATACTGATGTATATGTAATAGTAAAATCTTATTTTTCATGTATTTGTAGATGATTGTATTTTTGATCTGGAAAAAATATGTAACTGAATGTTAAAATCGAGTGAAGATTAAAGACCCTTCCATAAATTCAAAGATAATTCTGAACATTTTCGATTGCGGCCATCCAAACATGACGAATCAGAAGAAAAAAATGTTTTTTTTCGCAAGTGAGAACAGAAAATTTCAATACCGGGCTATAGAAAAACACAATCAGTGAATCACCCATATCACACAAATATTTCGTTTTCGAAATAGTTTCGTGAAATATGTAAAAATACCCGTGTTTTTTTCATGAGTTTTACGATTTCTTGCAAATTTCAGAATCGCACTGTAAATTGAAATTTTTTTTACCTTGAATTTCTACTATATTAAACACATTGAAGTTTATGGTTGAACAAAAATTTACTTTTATCACTCTTAAGAAGCGATGAGTGGAACTAAACAATGAAGACTGAATGGATTAAAACCCCGGTTACTTGGTGAGATCATCAAATATGTGGATTGCATATCTGCAGTGTAACTAGTAAATTGACAGAAATTGAATGGCATCCGGTCCATTGTTACAATTGCGAGCGTCTTCAATATAAAGCCGCTTTAAATATAAGTCACGTTTTCAAATGGAGGATTCAGCCGGATTGATTGGAGAAGATTTTGCACGTGTAAGTTAAAACACGACATAATACCCCACTTGAAGCTATAAAGGATACTCTCGGATGCTAACAAGACCTGAAACGCAGTTGCAATTGAATGAACAGACTAATCAAGCGATCACTGTCAACGAGTGAAACTGTGCAACGCATAAAACAAGCCGGAGTAATGATTTCATTGGAAAAACAACTAGACTCGCACATTGCCGCGCTCACTTAACAGGCGGGAGATATCGCATTACCCACAACATCATGAATTGTCCATTAACACTTGCGCTAGGACAAAGATTGTATATACATATGTTTTAACAGTATAATATTATGTGTTTTTTAATGATGGTTTCTGACAATATATTTTAAGGGTACAAAAGCAAAGGTAGCAATATCCCACTGAGTGGTTTATGAGATAATTATAAATAACCTGTTGCTACTCAAGGAAATTTCTCTGGAATCTATGAAACCTACATCTTTTTTTTTCCCCGATTTCAACAGGCCAGAAGGCCCAATTACAGAAGCGAAATACATCACAGAACACCCAGGCTGGAGTAAATTACAGATTAAAATTGTGACCTCACCGGGAATCGAACCCGGAAACCTCGGTGTGGGAAGCCAGTGTCATACCCACTGCGCCATAGCGCAGTGGGTATGACACTGTATGTATGTATGACACTATATGTATGTACGTCATATCCTCGTAAGGGCCGCCAATTATTGGACATAAGTTTTTAAAAATTATTGCCACCTCAGTTTTACTTTTACATATGTGTATTGATAAATATGTATTTAGTTTTTAAATATGGATATTGCTGTGTTTGCTACCTAATAGTGGACATTGCTGCTTTTGCTATTTACATAATTGGATATTGCACGTTTCCGTCTAAAATCGACATCAACATTCAAATTAGTACATACGAAGCGGCCACTTTTTCACATGGCACATCCTTGGGAGTTGATTGCTTCAAGTGGATACAAATGTCTGCTTTTAATAGTGATTTTGAAACATGGTTTTGGAATGGATAGAGAGCTATATTTCCTATGAAATCTCAAATTCAGTACATTATGAATTAATAAACCTCGGTGACAGCATTCATATCATTTTTTTTAATTTCTTGGGTATTGCTGCCTTCGTTTTATATCCCTCATTTGGAAAAGAGGTTACACTGAGTATTACGGTAAAATTTTGCAAATCGATTGATTTAGGCTGGACTGCATTTGGATGAATTAGCGGATGCGTTTGGAAGAATGGAACAAAGAAGAGGGAATGTTGAAGGGAGAACCTTCCGGAGGTGAAAAGCAGGTGAAGCCTTAGAAAATAGAGAATACTCATAAATTTGTGTTGGTACAATGAAAATCTATATGGATATTTTGCAATGTTAAACAAGTGATGAATTTTCATAATTAGCAATGTTTATGTGTTTTGGCTTGCAGAAATGTGAAATAATATATGACGAAGAATGCAACGACTGTTAAATGGTATTCAGAGATGCATACAAGCGAGGTAACTAAATAAAACAATGTAGGTAATAAACATCAGTAAAATATTGCAATAATAATAATATTAAGCCGGCGTATTTACCTGAGCAATTGAGACTCGAGTATTTGCTGGGACAAGCGTTGATCGCGTAAGAAATGTTGAAGCCCGACATGTTGTACGCGTCATCGGAAAAGAAATGCAGCAGTGCAGACCCCGAGTGTGTCATAATCTCCGGCACACTTCGCACCGCGTACGAATCCTTGTACATCAGGCCACTGCAATGAAGCAGAAACACAGACAATAACAACATTTTCCCCGCCATCTTCCGAGCTCTGTACTTCTCACAGTAATAATAAAACAGGTCTGTTATCAATCCAAAACCACAAAACCACCAGTCCAGGAAGTGGAACCTACCCAATCTGTCGGTATCATATACTTTTATTTTTATTTAACTCGGAGTGTTATTTGCTTATGTGCTATACCGGGTTATTGGTAAAGAGCGAGATTTACATATGTATTTGTATATTTGTACTTGTATACTTTAATTCCATCATACCCTATAAGTATTACAATAATTTATCAATAAAAATAAAACTTTTTATAAAACTATTATTTATTGAATAATCAATGTGTTTTGGGGCCAATGGTCCTTTCATCAGGATATTAACCAAAACAAAATATGAGAGTTGAATAATTATATCATTTTTTTTTTCAATTGATTCAGAAACATTGTAGATTGACATTTAAAAAAAATATTGATTGTATTATTTGTATATACATATCCACTTCTTTTATTTGATTAATTACACCAACATGTTTCAGAAAAACCTTTCCATCGTCAGGGGGTTGTATAACATTATTATTGTTAATGTTATACAACACTCTGGAAAGGATTTTCTGAAACATGTTGGTGTAATTAATCAAATAAAAGAAGCAGATATATACATATAATACAATCAATATTTTTTACTTACATATATCATTAATATTTAAAGCATTACCTTTGTGTTTAGACATTATAAGTGTTATTTAAATTAGTATAAGCCACTACCAGATTTTAGGTCTACCGGTTTCGAGATGTACTCGTCTCTTCGTCAGGACCAACACTTTAATGTAATGTTTGTCCTGACGAAGAGTCAGTTAAATTGAATGAATTTATTTAACTTTCACAAAAGATTTGGTAACACCCACGTTAGACCCTCTCACTCCTTCTCCCTCGTAGATTTCTGATCGTTCTGTAGGCAAGTTAGTGCACGCTAGCCCTTGACAAGATTAACACGCATGTGATAAATATTGGTGAACGGTTAACAATACTATGGTTGTGGTGTATAATGTTGTGAACATAGTAGTGTAGTGTTGGTCCTGATAAAGAGACGGGTACGTCTCAAAACCAGTAGACCTAAAATCTGGTAGAGGTTTGTACTAATTTAAGTAACACTCTTTTGAAAACTTCATTTTATTTTTTATTTTTGTTAATGTCTATACTTCCAATTTTAATTTTAAGTGTACGTTGTATCCTGATCAACGGACCATTGGCCCCAAAACTGATAGAAAATTTTGAATCAAGCAGCGTCATTCGCACATGCGCGGACATCTATCATCATCACTCTGTTAATAATTATTAAGTTTAGAGATGTAACATGGTAGGCATTTTCTTTCAACATGGCTTAGGCTCTATGTGTGCATCTGTATCTGAGCTATTCTGCTGTGAGTCCAATATTTCTGCCCATTTTGGATTTCATCACCGGGTTCATCATCAGATAGATGAAACATACACATACCACCCTGTCGTCGATACGGTATAGCCACCAAACATATCTCATCAACTGCATCTTTATTACAGGTCGTTATTGACCCTGATAGATGATTGCACAGTACCCTTTACACGTTGACGAAATTATAAATAATGTTCAGAACAAAATTTAGCAAGTCAACAAATTTAGAAATATTTTGTAGATCGATAAGTTATACCTACCCACAGTTTTGTATTCACGTGTCAAGTGCATGGGTTCCAAGATCAACGCCGTGTATCTACAAGTTGCGGTTCTCGGCGCAATATAATTTTATCTATGGTGAGGGTGAATTACACGCTCAAGCGATCAACATTTATTTTGAATTGAGTCTGACTCATGAAGAATCTTCCTAGTTATCATTTCTGGATGATATCTCGTTTAATGATTGATCATTCTAGGTGGATAAGAGAAATAGCCTAGACAGCTGTTATAGAACTAACTCGTTGGCACTCCGTCATTTTCAAATTTCAGTCATATTTGTAAGTCATGTTACAATTTTTTCACAGGACTTGTGTTGAGGGGTGCGGTATATAATACAGGGTGCACTTTTTAGTGCTTTATTCCACTGGTCACGGCCATCCGCAAGGCCTAACAACAATCTGCTAGCTATCCAATATGTATAAATTAATTTAAACAATAACTTGTGAGAAAAATAAATTCAGAAATTATGTATGGGGCAATCCCTTCCTACCGAGAAATACAATAATTTATTGAAGAAAATCTTACGCAAAAATACACAATTATTTCAAACCGTAAATAAACATATTTATGAACTAAACTGTTTCCGACGTAAGTTTGTAGAATTTCATAATAAGAGATATGGAAATAGAACTGTTTTAAACTAAATGTGTGATATGGTGGTCATGGCGCTCGCTTAGTGATTTGGTGGTCGGTGGTTCGAACCCCATTCCAGGACACCAGCAAGTTAGTCCTATTTTCATAGCATGGGCTTTTGGCTTAGTTTAAGAATAGTAAGAATATTGATGCGACAAGTATTCCGTGTTCGCATCTCTATTTAAAAAAAAAGAAAGAAAAAATTACTTGTGCCGCGTTTCGCCTTGTGAGGGCACAGTCAATAGAGATTGAAAATGCCTTCATAAGGAGAAACACCTGAAGTAAATTAACTAATTAGAGTCAAAAAATAAGTGTCTTATTTCCATCCATGAAAATAAACCAGTCGATCTGATATAATAAAAATGATTTATTAATTGGCATTTTAAGACAGTTATTGAATTGTTGAAATTTTAAGGAAATTACTATAAATTGATAAATATTTTATTTTAATTATATATTATATTTAAAAATATACAAAATAACATGCGAGAGATAAGCAATGAGGAAAAATAAACATAAAACGAGTCACCACCGAGTGTAGACCAACCTGAAAACGGCCAGCAGCGGTGAGTCCACACTGTCGCCATCGTAGACATACAAATGGTCCCAGCCGCACTCCGTGGCAAACTCCTCGATGTGCAGGCGCACCGTGGTGTTGGCCCCTCCGCCGTCTATGAGCCAGCTACATTTCACCCCTATAGAGTAGTTTCCTGGGCCGTCGTGGATGAAGCCACGCGGCTCCACCAACCTGCAAAGTGGAAAATACCTTAGTGTGGGTCAACATACAATATTGTGGTACCCTTATGTATGTTAAATCTGTTTTATAGTATTTCTGAAGACAAACGAATCACGTTTCTTCAGAAATACTACTTATATACATCTTCACATGTTCTTCTGTTGCTGAAGCTTTTAAGATAGTCATTTTTCTATATCTTTCCTTTATGTTTTATTTTACCAGGTCCTTCAAGGATGCTCTCTACTGCCTTTGCCATTCTCTCTTCGATCATATCGACGGCTCCTACGTGTAATATCGTAACCCACAAATCAATGATTTTTAGTTTTTTGTGTATTTCATATGTATTTAATTATATCTTTATTTCCAAGAAAGAAAAAAAAAAATTTGTAATAAATAACGTTTTTTTCCGACATATTTTATCGTATCTCAAACAATCACACATTTTTTACGAAATATACTATCGTATGTAACACTTACGATAATTTGCGTTGGAAAATAACATAAGATAATTTAATCGTATGTAATACTTACGATAACATACGTTGGAAAATAACATAAGACAATTATCGAATGTAACACTTACGATAATATGCGTGAGAAAATAACATAAGAAAATTATCGTATGTAACACTTACGTTATTTTACGTCGCGTCTTTTCCGAAGTATAATATCGTATGTGCATTTCTACAAAAACCTTTAATAATTTCGACTTTTTTGTGATTATTTATGAAACTACAGTATAAAGTAAAATATTGAAACGAAATTTCAAAAAAATTGGGCAATATTTAGATTTATACCGGACGAAAATATGTTCAAATCCTTCTCCTGTAAAATTGAATTTTGTGGGTTACGCTATTATACGTAGGAGCCGTCGATATTAGTGATGGTCAAACCATTTTAAATGGTTATTTTCGGTAGAGTTATTTGGGATTTGTATCTGATTTTATTGATAATAATATATAATAATCTTAAGATAAATATAAAGAAAAAAAAAATTTGAGTCCAGAGAACAAAGTCATCACTATCAATGATAATAATATTGAAATAGTAGATGAATATATATACCTAGGACACAAGATAAAAATGAACAAAGATAACCAAATAGCAGAATTGCCAAGACGAATAGGAATGAGCTGGGCTGCTTTTGGCAAACTTAAACATATTTTCGAGAACAAAGAGATCCCAATTAGCCTAAAAAGAAAAGCCTTTGAATCATGTATACTGCCAGTGGTGACGTATGGATTGGATACTATGACCCTTATAAAGAAAAGTGTAGAAAAGCCAAATGCACGCAACGATCCATGGAGAGATCCATGCTTGGAGTAATCCTAGGAGATAGAATTAAAAATGACGAAATTAGGCGCAGAACTAGAGTAGTGGATATCATGGATCGTGTAGCGAAGCTAAAATGGCAATGGGCAGGACACGTTGCAAGGCAGGATGCTACAAGATGGCCTCCCAGAGTTCTGAAATGGAGACCTTGGGAGAATAAAAGAGGCATCGGAAGACCTCAAAAGAGATGGGCCGATGATATAGTCGCTGTGGGGGGAAAGAAATGGCTACAATTAGCAAACAACAGGGAAGAATGGAAAAAGAAGGATGAGGCCTATATCCAGCAGTGGAAAGACGAAGGCTGATGAAGAAGAACAAGAAGAAGTATTAATAATTAATAACAAAGATATAACTGTTGTACAGTGCCGATGGTTGCCCGTCGAATTGCGAAAAATTTGTTGTCATCGATGCTTTGAGTTACTGTCACCGGAATCTAAAAAAATTTAAAAAATGTCTACTGTAAAAAAATATGTCTTGTTTACTGCATTATAAATGTGTTTTAAATATATGGGAAAGGGAACGTAATTCAGCTGTGCCCCAGTTCCCTCGCCTAAAGGAGTGTAGTTCAATGCTGTATAATTTTATACCTTGTGGCATGAATCTAACACATCATATGTGGCGTATAGATGCAAAATTGCCATTATCCATATAGATTTTGCCACATTCATTTGCCCCATACGAAGATAGAGTCTGTATGATATGAGAGTTGCGCTAGTGGCTGGCGACACACACAAATGATTCAGATAAATTCCCAGAACTGTGATGTCAGCTGCGTACACACGCTTAGTGCCGATGCTTCCCTGCTGGAAATCCTACAATATGGGATTGTTAACAAAATAAATCTCCTTTGTTTGCCATTTATTGGGAATATCACAAGTGTGCGCAAGCATCTGTACACTGAAGCATGCGTTGTACGTACAAATATTTTGGGAAAGAAAGCGTGAAATATTTATCCGATACAATATTATAATACTGTCACGGGATCGTGGCTATGGGAGACAAATTAAATACTAAAAACAATTTAAACTTTTATTTATTACACGATACTGGAGCACCGTTCTTAAATTCACTCTAATTGTTTTTAGATTATCTAACTAGATAATTCACGTTCTAGTTCTAATTCAATTTTATTGCACGTCGATTCGCACGTAAGTGGTTGCACTTATTTCCAAACGCCTTTTAAGTATTCCCCTTAATTGTCGCTTGTATTCGGCTCGCTAGCCACACTCGCACGGTTCGCTTTTATCTGTGTTTTTATAATTATTTATCGCTTCTTGAATATTCCAGGATAGTTTAGTCAAATCCACATTCATGTAGAATGTTGGAACGACTAGATTATGTATAATTACCATTGTTTTAGACTTTCGTGACAGTACATTAATATGTGAACAATACGATAATCATACATAGAAATAAATATAATTGTTTTTATTTCCATATGTGTGATTATGGAGTTCTACAAATAGATATTTCATTTTGTTTAATTTCGTACAGATCCTAGTTAAGTAAACAGCTTTCCATTTTAAAAAGACAATCAAATAATTATGTGTAAGCCATGTGTTTGCACATTGTTTTGTTGTGTAGGTGATTATACCCGTAAACACCAACACAATGAAACAATGTGCGTCATTCATACACACGGATTACATGTACTAATTCAGTTGTCTTTTTTAAATGGAAAGCTCTATATGCTGGTGCATACATCCATTAGGAATTGCAATTGCATTTTGTCGGCAGGGACATTATTTATGTGGTATTCTATCATGGGTGGAAATGGTGAATGTTACATTGTGTAAAGTGATCACTTAAGGCGGATAGTGATAGGTCGTAAGCCCTACTATGAACACCCAAAGACTTCCATACCTACTTTCCCATAAAAAATATTATTTCGTCTCTATGAGACATCTATAATATACATATCTTGATAAATGAAATAGACCTCAAATTGATTCTATACTCCGGCAACACAACTAATGCATCTTTGAGATTTATATATTTTGTTGTTGGTTGGCGATTTCAAATATTGCATTGCATTGACTTATGTTGAGAGTTAGTGTAGAATTCTGCCATTTTGGAAAACATGTGTCAGAACATCTCAAACTTAAGATAGTAAAAACATACATTGTTTAATCTCCCAATAAAGACCGCATCACTTCAGAAGTTGAAATATTTTAAATAAACAACTTTTTAGAAGGGGTTTTTCTTTGTTCTGATTTAAGATGTACCTATGTATCCAATGTTTCATACTTTATGTGCCGTTACGTTACGACGACAAGTTACTATACGTGCCAATATCGGCAGGCAGAATTACTATTTCCGAAAAGGCAGGGAACCATTAATAATAATAATAATATTGGTTTATTTATATAGCGCCATTTTTGTGAAAATTTCACCTCAAGGGCGCTTTACACACAAAAAACTCTTACATACTAAAATCATAAAATAACAAAATGAAAAATAAAATGAAAAAGAAAATAGAAAGAAAAACAGCTCGAAACATTAAATAGTAATTAACATAAGGAAGCGGAAGAAGAAAATATGTGTCTGTGAATAGAATTTTAAAGCAATGAACCATGATTTTATAAATTCCCCAAACCTATTGCCTACTGACATCTCAACTAGTGTATAACGTATAATATACGGCTGGTATGATGTTTCATGAAATAGGAGAAACACCCTATGTTATCAATTGATGTGCCATTGGGAACTGTTTAGTATTAATATCACAATACATGGATGGTACGATTTTTCATGAAATAGGAGAAACACCCTATGTTATCAATGCCATTTGATGCGTCAGCCATGTGGCATTGGGAAATGTTTTGTATTAATATGATAATACATGGATGGTATGATTTTTCATGAAATAGGAGAAACACCCTATGTTATCAATTGATGTGCCATTTGATCCGTGAGCCATGTGACATTGGGAACGGTTTAGTATTAATATCATAAATGTTTTAATTGGCTTTTATTTTTATTTTTTCGTGCGTTCAATAACAAATGAATGTAATTTTATTTTTGGGAAGAGTTTTTCAGAGATAGTAATGCTGTAAGAATGGCGCCTCAGAGAATAATTTAAGGTACCCAGCCGAGTTTTGGTAACAATACTAGTTCATGGAAGTGACACCGAGAACTGGTAATAGAAAAAATGAATGTCGATACTCATGCAAATATGTGGAAAATCAAGTACGATTGATTGAACAGAGGTTGATTGAAAAGTGATTGGTTAAATAAAACCAACATAGGAAGATGGCCCAGTCAACAATTAGCTATCATGTTTAATTCACTATATAAAAGTGATCGCTGCAGGACAGCTTCAGACATATCCTTAATCCCAGATTGTAAAGGAATTTAGTCAACATCTTCACTGACCTCAAATTGCCAGAGTATTGAATCGTATCCTCTCTGTCTACAACTCTGGAGAACAGCTCCATTTTTACTAAGAAAAATGATAAAAAATGAATGCGACAAACTATGGAAAATAAATAGGTCACATATAAATTTTTGAGCATATTCAATATCGTAGTTCGCAATCCATATCTACTTCAAACATAAATCATAATAATATTTTATGCAATATAATAATAAATATTCATAGTGTAACATCTAGAGAACGCAGGACAAGGTCAAAAATGCTGTTATTACGCAGGAAACAAGATATTACAAGTTTAAGTATGCACATTGCAAATAGTTTTATGTGTATAGCTAGGACTCTTCCATACAAAAATATGGAAAGGAGAAAAATTCAAAATTATTAACAAATGAAAAAAAAAGACAAAAATAAATGTTCAGACAACAATTATCCTACCCTGAAGAAAATGTCAGCCTGAAATTAGTAAGTAATATAAATGAAACTCGGTTAAAAGGAAAGTATATTTTATTAGATTTGGGAAAAATTAACTGACATTTCGAATAAACTCACAATGTATGTTGAATGTTGATTGTAAATGTCATCTGAAAATGGAGTCACCATGTTTACATTTTGCTTGTAGAATGTGACGCGAGATATATCAAAATTGATGTGGAAGACCGGGTCATTGAACGAATGATGATTCCACAAAGGGTGCGAATAACAATTATGTGCACGATGCATAAAATTAATAGCGTCCTTTTAGAATTAATTTGTAAACTTGACATTCAAAAATGGAACTGTCAGATGCCTGGGTCACTGAACCGACTTATCAAACAATGGCGGTAAAACACATCGGCGATATATTACGTATTTGTTGAGACGCCGAGGGTTGTGGAACTCACCTGATCTTCCCCCCGCAGTACTGGCACTCGGGACCTTGCCAGCCTTCGTTGCATATACATGTTTCATTTTTACACACCCCATTTGTACAAGTCTGATCACTACATTTGCCAGACACCTGCTCTAGGCAGAACAACACAAAAAAAAATAGCACTGAACACAGAAACGGCGGCAACCACGCATATTTTCGACGATACTTGGATTTGAAAAGGAATAAAAACATTTGTAAGGCTTCTACCATTTTGGAAAGAACATTTTCCGCAGTCGACGGACGACAGCTGCTCGCAACGTTGTTCTATCAACGGTACAGCCGTGACGTATGCTCGGTCGGCAATGCAGGTTACTCGTTTGACATGTTTATACCTGAGCTTTAAGTTAAGCTTTGCTAGATGTCAGTAATCCGAAAAAGTGCAATATGGGTGGAAAAAGCTTAAATTGTTGAACGCCAGGTGAGAGATTAGCGGAGAAAGTAAAAAATAACGAAAAATTATATCTACGCCTAAGTACAAGAATTGGCACACATAAATTAACTTCTGACTTCACTAATCTAATCCCCCAAACTAAAAACAATGAAGGAATAGAAAACATATGATGTATTCCGCACAATGTATGTAAATTAATTTACATCCATGGCTACGCTTGTTATTCGCATTTACCAAAAAGTAATATGCATGTCAATTTACCGAAATAATAATAAAAAGTTATAATTTATGGGCATTTAAAAATATTGAAAATAAAAATGTTATTAAACTAATCAATTATTAAGAAAACCAACGAAATAATGAAACATTAATGTGGTAGGTACCCGTACGTCAAGTGCCATCCTATCTTTTTTCTAAATTAGCGGTAAGTACTACGCGACAAACGAATAATGTGGAACTAATGTTAGAAGGCTGAATGCGCGACCGTTCCACTCATCCGAGGAATGCGTCTGCGACTGGATTGGACTGGGTAAATGCATATCATTAATTTACGGTTATCAGCTGAGTGCTGCAGAAATAAGGCTAACTCCACACTGCACCGATCCTAGATAGGTCGTGTCAGATCAGCGACCATATTAGCAGTTACATATCTAGGTAGGTACCATATTCCGTGGCAGATTCAGTTAATAACTAACCTGATGCGGACGATCTGTTGAATGTGGCACGTTGCATTTACAAACATGAGATACGACGTCGTAGATCTAACGTTGACGTAAATGACTTTGTAGTAACATTGTATGTGTACTAGCTGTGCCCGCGCGGCTTCGCACGCGTTGATTTTTAGTACACTGTTTAGATCGTCATAGAACTTTCGCGAACCTTCTACAACATTCTCCTTCCAGTACTTTCAAGAAAATTTATAGAATGTACAGGAGCCTTCTAGACACATCGACACATTCCGCTACTCAATTTAGAATCTTATAGAATTTTCGGGAATTTTCTAGAACCTTCTCCTTCCAGAACTTTCGAGAGCAGGTTTTTCCGGAACCTTCTAGACTCACCGACACAGTCGGCGCGCCTATTTTGAAACAATCTGAAGCATTTGCGGCCTTCCCATAACGAAACAATGTGCTAGAAAGCACATTTTCGTCAATCACGCACAGCCACCCCCACCAAACTCGCATATTTTTGATGTGACACCAAGGTCTATATATGTTTATTGAATTATCAACAGGTTTCAGGGCCGATGGTCCCTTCATCAGTATACAACACATACTTACTAAAAATTAAAATTGCAAGAAGGTATCTACCAAAAATTCATTTTTGACTTTTTTGAACCAATCCATAGAAAATACTGTTCTCCGCAATACAAAATTTAAAAAAATGTTTAACTTTTTCAAGAGAAAAAAACTGACGTAAAAGCTGACCAATTCGCTCATTTTGTAGGTATGTAGGTAAAGCTAAACTTTAAAGAGCTCTCCCGTAAAATATATTTTTTTGTAGATGTTTAGTTTTACTTTTAGGCTTAGTTTACGTTGGGAACGTCGCGGTCGGTTTAGACATTAACAAACTCAAAAATACATTTATAGGAGTTGAATAAATAATAATTAAGAACTAATGTGAAAACAAAATTAAAAAGGTAGGTAATTATTTAAAGGTAGGCAAAAATATGTTCTTAAACAAATAACATAGGATTATAGTCCGATAAATAAGAAAATTTGAAAATTAGAAAAAATGTTAATAGCAAATTAAATAACCAAATCCTTTTTGCAAATTTTAAGAATGTTCTTAGGTTTTCACGGCCACTCAGAATTTTCTGGTTCGTGTCTGCTGGGTTATTATGCCGTGTTTTTAGACTTCGGTTTTAGTTTCGGATCTCATTGCATTGTCCATGGGAAAATGGGATTAGAAACGTCGGCCAGAAAGGACGTAAAAACACGGCATAATACTCCAGAAGACTTAAACCAGAAGATACATTTTAAATTTGTTTTCAAATTAGTTCTTAATTATTTTTTCAACCCCCATATAAGTATATATTTTTGTTTTGGTTAATGTCTACACTTCGAATTTTTATTTTGAGTAGGTATACGTTGTATCACGATGAAGAGACTATTGACCCCGAAACCTGTTGATTTTTTTCCTTTTATTAATCCGAAATATAATACTTATTTGTGTTACAAAAATACCAATACTGATTCCGAAGTGAATCTGAACTGAGTGGAATCGATTTTGGAGTCGGAAGTGTTAAATGTACGTAGGTACCTATCTTTATTTTTTACCCTTTGTTTTCGGGTTAATGCCTTAAAAGCTGAAAAAAGTGAGCTTCATAATAAATGAGCACTAAAAGAAGCATAATCTCGGATGGAAGTGTATTTTACCTTAATTAAAATTCGTTAAAGTCGAATTAAAAACGTTAATGTAGTGACTTAAAGGTAAATGTTATCTTTGGCCATTTTGTAAGATTATTCATTAAAAAAGCGTATCACTGAAAATATAATATGTAGTTTTTTAGACTTTGGCCGAGAGCGGTTTTTGTTCGAGCTCAGTATCTAAAGTCTCAACTTCTGGCAATTTATACAATATTCCGGAAAAGACGAAACGCAAAGTGTAAAAACACGAAGAAATGGGACTTTAAAATATAAGATTCATCATTTGTTTCTTTACATTTTGATTTATTATTTGTTTCTTTACATTTTACCCCATGTACTCTTGCGCTGGATAAAGTAGGTACCTACTCATCAATTGTTTTTGTAACTAAGGTAGGTACCATCGCGGCTGCTTTGAACTAATTGGAATTAATTCATTTTATATTTAAAAAACGAAAAACAAATGCCGCGTAACTTTGTGGATTGAAAATACAAATATGTTTTCTCTATTTTCAGCTTATAATTATGTAATCATAACCTCATTTGGTTTTAAGAAGCGATCTATGTTGATTTTACAAGATTGAAAATATTCAAATCAGTTTAATAACAATAATAATATTTGGATAATTTATATAGCGCCGTTTTTGCGAATACTCACCTCAAGGGCGCTTAAGATCACATAGGTATAGCCAATGATATAATAAACTGTAGATACGTCGCAAGCGTGAAATCTTGGCAACTCTTGTGCATTCTTTATCGAACGGGCCTTCTTTGTGATCGGGCGCGATGCTACGCCGAAAAAAAAATCCCAGGGAAAAAAAGGAACAGAGTATCATACACTATTGTAAGAACGAGTATGTTATTTTAGTCACCGTGACTGATTTTTACTCCCTTTATATTAAATGGTGGCGTCTGCTTGCCGTCGAAAAAACTTTGGATCGATTTTTGACCCTTTTCCCGTGATCCAATCGAGCTGAAACTTTGCAAGCAGACTCGTGGCGACGATCAAAAAGATATATCAAATTTTCGTTAAAAAAATTAATTATAGTATAATTTTTGATTTTTAGAAATTATAATGTTTTTTTAAATTGGAATCATTCCAAAAGTTTGATTACCAACGGCGGCCTGATAACGTCACGGAATATTTAAAATTAGAATTGCTATAGGTAGGTATAATAGGTACTTCACTACGAATTTCGAAAATTTATGACAATTGGTTCACAGATGACAGCACACTTCGGTTTTTTGGGAAGAAATCAAATAATAAAGAGATATTTTTAGAGATTTTTACATAGATATTTGTCTAGACATGTTTCATTTTCAGTCAATCAATTATTTAATTACATGATGGTAAACTTAGTTTACAAAGAAAGGGAGTAAAATAAAAACTTGGTTTTTATGGGTTAGTTTTTTACATGATTACTTGATTAGTGATTTGTTGTCTCTTTCAATGCAATATTTGCTACATGTGAAATTTGGCTAGTATAGGAATAACGTGTCTATGTTATAATACGTCAATGGGTATAGCTGCGATCGATCCTGGGGCGGATCGGTTATCGAATTGCGGTGCAGACTAGGTTCCACAGGGACTCGTCGTGTGAAATATCAAAATGAATTGATAAAATAAAAAGCATCTAATTTTTCATGTTGTATATTTTAATAAAAAAAATCGTTCCTTTTATTTCGTAGGTACAAGAAAAATAATGGGAGACGTGTTTGAAAATGTTTACGTGGCAAACTGCTTTGTCTAATTGTTTATTTATTTTAGAGGCACTTTATCTAAAGCAGTTATAATTTTCCTATTTGCCGATAAAATCAGTTACAAAAACGTAGATATATCTCAATTTCGCCTCATGTCTTAGTGAAACATTTGTTTTAAAAAAACAACATTTTGTTCATCAACGAAATATAGGAAAGAATAGATTTATCGATAAATTCGCGTCTTAAAATTCATAAATTTTGTAATGTAACGACTTCAGTAATTTGGCTTCTTGGCCTATTGAAGCGATTAAAAAAATACAATACATTACATTGTGTGGGGTATAATATCCAAAAATATTTAAAAAATGTTTTGATTACAGTCACCGAGGATTACTTATTTAAAATATACAGAATTGTGGAATTAATGTAGCCATCTATTCCTTCCAAAATCAAGTTTCCTTCTTAAATTTATAGGATATGTTTCCTATAAAATCTCGAATTCAGTACATGATAAATTAGTAATTTTCCATGGATGCATCCAAGATGGATCCATTAATTTTTTTTGATATTGTTGCCTTTGCTTTTAAATTTACATAATCATAATTATTATTTTCTGTTAGTATTTATGTGGTCTAATTCATTATAAAAAAGGTTTATTATTATAACGTTATTAGGGCTGGTAAAAGACCCGTTGACTCACATAATGAGATTTCTTAAGAAAAATATCATCATCCCTTATCTTAAAAATCCCCTCATCTTAAAAAAACATTAAAGTCAAAAGACACCCATGCTGGGATGACAGGTATA
Source organism: Agrypnia vestita (assembly GCA_016648135.1). Lineage (NCBI taxonomy): Eukaryota > Metazoa > Arthropoda > Insecta > Trichoptera > Phryganeidae > Agrypnia > Agrypnia vestita. The sequence goes on from JADDOH010002870.1 coordinate 307,532, forward strand.
CGACAGTAAGAAGCACCTAGCAATACCTCAAATTAGGATTACTTTTGAACAGAAGCACTACGCATATCTTGCACCAAAACTGTACAATAAACTAAACACTAATTTGTTGAATTTGCAAACTATAACAAAAGTAAAATTTATACAAATTGTAAGACACTGGATAATGTCAGAAATAAATAGACGGGGGCTGAAAGAAATATTTAAACACAAACTCTAATTGAAGTTTGCTTTATACTATATCTTTACCGTGTTTTCTCTTTTCTTATATATATTATTTGTTATTTTGTATATTATTTCTTTATATTCCTTATGTATAGTATATCTTTACTATATTTATCTTTCTTATTTATTTTATTTGTATATTACTTATGTATATTATAATAAATCTGCTCTATATCTGCGTTTGTATATTTCACTTACTTTGTGTTTATTGTGTTTATTGTATTTGTTGTTTTTATTTTTTTCTCTTCTGTTTTATTATATATATTTTATTATTATTAACTTCATGTTTTTTTGGTTTTTGTTTCTGTTATTATGCTTTTTATGTTGGACATATAATTTTAATTAACTGTTACACAGCCACAAAATTACACCGACACCCAAGAATTGGCAATTACAAAATATGTTTTTAAGTTGAACAAATATAAATTTGGATTCTTAATAAATAAATTTAAAAAAGCGAAGAGCGCACATTTAAATTAAAATAAACGATAATGGACAATGGTAAAATAAGGTAATGGGAGATGACTCTTCTAGCACACAGGCGATGTAGGTACACGGTTAGATTTTTTTTTTTAAAATCCATTGTCTAAATTGGGTTAAGTATTACGTCAGTTCGTGCAGTGGCGTAACTACCGAGGAGCGGCTGGCGCAGTTGCTCCGGGCGCAAAGATGAAAGGGGCGGAAAATATGAGGATTCATTTTCTAAGAAACTTTTTCCATCCGAAAAATATTTTGTCTCGTTCTCACACCACAAGGAGGTGCGATCTTTACGAGCAGCGCGTGTTTCCATGTTGCGCGTGTCTCCGAAACTAAAAATGCATTAGGCACAGAGTTTATGAGTTATTTTTTTATAGCCGCTCTTCCAGCGCGGATCCTTTCGGCAAAGATAAAGTTGAATTTCCAATATTAATTCAATAAAAATGGTACATTTATTTTATTATACTCTCACGATACTGTACACACGGAAAGAATGACACGTAATCGAAGATTTCACAGTACTCTGGACATTTTGCAATAAATTGGAAATTGCTGGAAGGGTCTAGAATAAACTACTAGGTTCGAGAAACATCTGGAAACCCGAAAATGCATATAAGCGAGAACAATGCCATCAATACAATCAGTTTTGTTGTGACGTTTTGGCCAAATCGTCTTGGAATTAATTAATAAAATAACTACCGACTTGTAAGAAGTGCTCGATAGTGATCAGAACGATACAAAAAATATGAATCAGAATTACTACATTACAAGATTATCTTCAGTGTTTTTAATCACTTAATAACTTTTATTCATTTAAAGTGTTTGATTTATCTTCCACCACCACGATCCCTTTTTGTTAACATAACAACAGGCCATGAGGCCTAATTACTGTAGCGGAACATTAAAAAAACTCTCAGGCTTGAAAAAATCACAAAGACGTATTGTGACCTTACCAAGAATTGAACCTGGAAGCCAGTGTCATGCTCGCTGGACTACGGGCATGACACTAGCTTCCATTTGTAAATTAATATTTATCGTGTATTGCCTACAAAATCATTGCGTATTAAACAATGCAATATTTTTAGTTTGTTTATGAACTTATGGGTTACTTCTAATAATATTATCACGAAACTGTAGAAATATAAAGAAATACACGTAGTTTTTATAGGCAGGTACATCTTGTGTGAAAAAAAAGAAATGAAATACTGTGAAGCAGGTGCAGGATCCCAATTGTAATAATTTAATAGTCTGTCCGTCTGTCTGTCCATCCGTCGTAACTTCGTCTAACGTTCGTAACTTCCTTATAGTACCTATAAAAACTTTTTTTCTTCATTTATTTTTATTTATTTTAATTTTTTATACCTAATATTAACATTATAAAAAAATAATTAAAAGTGCCTACCGTCATTTTTGACGGGTCACAGGTAGTTTTCTAATAATCCACCTTATTCTTGAAAAAGCAATTTAACGTAACAATCATGTCTTGATCGCTATTATCATACCATTACTATCTGCAACCCGTAAAAATGACGGAACATTGTTTCGCGTCCTTGCTAAGTCCCAGTATATATTTATAGTATCTTTTTGGCGGTCCACGGAGAGACGGTGGTAGCAACATGCGTCAATCGGCCGGTTCGGGTTTGCTGGCCCGAGGTTCAAGCCCCATCTCCGGCGTTTAATTTATTTTTTTAGCCGTGAATGCGAACGAAGTTACGGACAAACGGACAGATGACGAAATTATTATATTTGATAACATAGTCGCTCCGTCACTCTTGATATTTGACAGATGTCTTGAAATTCGCATAGAAACTTTATGCGTACGCTCTTCTTATTTTTTGTAGGTACATATAACGAATATAATAACAATGTTATTATTAAAACTAGCTGTAACCCGTCAAAAATGACGGTACTTTAACATGTCGGTTCCTAAGGAATAAGTAGGTAAGTATTTATTTTATTTAAAAAAAAACATTTTTGGAAAAAAAATTGGGGGAAAAAATTCTTCGGAAAAAAATTTTGGGAAAAAATATTTTTGGGAAAAAAAATTTCGGAAGAAAATTTTTTCGGAAAACAATTTTTAGGAAAAAAATTTTTTGAAAAAAAATTTTGGAATTTTTTTTACTAGGTATAAAAAAGTTGCAGACGTTTCACGAAGTTACGGGGATAGACCGACAGACAGAAGTTATTGTAATTGGGATGAGAATAAATAAGGCAGATAAGTGGTCCAACCAACCCCAATTGACCGGTAATAAAAACTACCCGGTTTGAATATTTATTTATTTATTTATTTAACGCGCTTATGGGCTTTTACAAATACAGGGTTATTTGTAAAACATTAATAACCTCGCAGGACTATACTTTTGCCTTGATTATGAGTCGAAAATGTTCAAGCTATTATGACCTAATATCAATAGTTAAGGAGATAAGCGACATCAAAGTTTGCATTTTTTTTCCAATATTTCTGACTTATTTTTTGTAAAACGTTAGATTATCATTATAGTAACTAATATCAATTACGAAAAAGTCATTCGTTTCAATACAAATTAAGTAAAATTATTAAAACCCTGAAAAATTCCAATTGGAATGTTTCCAATTGGAATTCAAAGGTTTTTATTTTTTTATTTGACTTGTATTAAAGGGAATGAATTTTTCATACTCGATATAAGTTACTGTAATGATAGTCCAACGTTTTACAAAAAATAAGTCAGAAATATTGAAAAAAAAATGCAAACTTTGAAGTTGCATATCTCCTTAACTATTGATATTAAGTCATAATGGCCTGAACATTTTCGACTCATGATCAAGGCAGAAGTATAGTCCTGTGAGGTTATTAATGTTTTACAAATAACCCTGTATACAGAATATAATATAACCTGTAATTCTTATGTATCTGTCGCAGTAGGTACTCGCACGGATGTTATATAAATATGGATATATTTAGGTTATCAATCTCTTAACCTTCACTATCAAGAAACGACTCGAGGGAGGAATAGAACCATTATTTTAAATGGTTTTGTTTTCTTCTATTATCTCAAATTATTAATGAATTGTGTCATCTGTAAACGAATGCGAATCGAAACAAAACTTCATATCATTTTTACGCTTTGTTTAAAAGATGGCTGAGACACAAAACAATGAATACTCGACGAAAAATAACAATAAATGTGAAGTTGATGTGGAGAAAAGTGCATTTCGGGAGATATACAATTTTTGCTGGAAATATTATTTTGATTCTTTTTTCACACTATTTTCATTTTATTTATTTATTTATTAACGCTCTATAGGGCTTTTACAACAGATAGGTAAAGTGTATATTAACGAAATATATAGTTTAAATAAAATAATAATAACATGTAAACATAATAATGACATAAAGAGGAAAGAAAATTCTTAAAATACGGATACAAATATGTAAAGGAAAATATAATATAAAGTAAAAAGCAAGTATATAAAAAGTAGAAGCATAAAAAAACCATAATGTAATAGAAATTTAAAAACAAAAAATAATAATGTAGAGTGAAAAGATATAGCACAAGTTTTGAAAGTCATATTATAATAAAAAATATACATACAAATACAAATAAATTATTTAAGTCCAATTCGACAAATATGTACTAGTAATCTTTCAATACACCTCTTAATACAGTTTTGAATAATATACAGTTATTGGCAAAGACGTCCAGTTGCTCGTATCTGTTTGCTAGTCTAGGAAGCCTTTGCAGTGGGGAATTAAAGATAAAGTTTCGGCAAAACCTGCATGACTTCTAGTTGTACGAGATAGAATATTTATAAATGATTGATGAGTATGATTATTTTTAGTATTATTGCAAAGATGATTGTTTTAAGTATAAGTATTTAAGAAGCGTTAAATAATTTTGATACATTTTTATTTCGATGTTTGTAATAAACACAATTACCTACCAAATTACTGTGGTGCTATGTGTCATTTTTTTAGACTTTTAAGATAAAAATTTGTAGATTAGTAATGAAAGGTAACATTACAACAGGTTTTTAATGATATTAAGGAGTTTAATTTTAAATATATTTTTTGTTTAATCATTATTTGGACACCCTAGAGATTCGATATGCCTAAACATGGCAGGGAAAATCATTGAACGATGAGTGTTGAACGATATGGCGAGTGTTAGATCGCCAAATCACGAAATGGCTACGTATCACGAAAAGCCTAGGAAGATCACGATAGGCATGATGACAGATTTTGAAATAACATTCTATATTGTAGTCTACTATTCTATATTGTAGTCAGAGATGTGACTTATCTGGGATACAAGTATTTGAAATACAGATACAAGATGCAAAATACGTATTTTCATCTTGTATCTGAAATACTTTTTTGAATATTCATCTTGTATCTTGTATTTAGATACATTCTTTTGGTATCTTAGTATTTTGTAAATACTAAGATTGCTAAGATACTTTTTTCCAATGATGTACCTATAATGAGACCTCATCGAAGAAAAATGAGCGACAAAATGTTTGAAGAACTGGTTTTACCTAAGTCTCAATTAAAACCTTAAAATTATAATATTTTATCTTGTCCTATTTGCGTGATCAATATAATAAAAAATAAACTTACATTCAATAAAATGTGTTTTCTTTCAAAAGGATTTTATCTTTAAAAAGTATTTGAAAGATAAATATTTTGTATCTAGTTTTTCAGATACCTTTCCAGAAAGATATTGGTATCTGGTATCTGAAATACTTGATTTTAAGGTATCTTGCATTTTGTATTCCAGATACTTTGTATAGGGTTTCTTGTACAATACTGATTGTAGTACTGTATACACATCTATTATTACCGAAAATAACATTATTTTAGCAATATATAAAGTTTTTACGTAAATAATTGCATTTTCATCTACATATATACCATTTAGTCTACGTGACGTTAAGCCTCGGTAAACATTGCATTGTGTCTATGGCAACGGTTCAAAGACACGGTGATGGGTACTGAGGCGCGATGTCATTCGCTCTGACCGGTGTTTCAGTTAAAATGGCGGATTGCACAATTTTATGCTTTTATTTTATTGAAAATCTTATTAATCTCAATGTGTATATTAAAACTGGATCATTTTTTAGAATCCTTTCAAAATGTTTCCTTCTCTAAAATCACTTATTCTTTAATTCTTTAATACTGTCATCGTGCCTATTCAATGATCGGACTGCGACACATATACAGGGTTATTTGTAAAACATTAATAACCTCGCAGGACTATAGTCCTGCCTTGATTATGAGTCGAAAATGTTCAAGCTATTATGATCTAATATCAATAGTTATGGAGATATGCGATATCAAAGTTTGCATTTTTTTTTCAATATTTCGCACTTATTTTTTGTAAAATGTTGGACTATCATTACAGTCACTCATATCGATTACGAAAAATTAATTTTCTTCAATACAAGTTAAATAAAATTATAAAAACCCTGAAAAAATTCTAATTGGAATGTTTTCCAATTGGAATTCTAAGGTTTTTATTTTTTTATTTGACTTGTACTAAAGGGAATGAATTTTTCATATTCGATATAAGTTAATGTAATGATAGTCCAACGTTTTACAAAAAATAAGTAAGAAATATTGAAAAAAAAATGCAAACTTTGAAGTCGCATATCTCCTTAACTATTGATATTAGGTCATAATAGCTTGAACATTTTCGACTCATAATCAAGGCAGGAGTATAGTCCTGCGAGGTTATTAATGTTTTACAAATAACCCTGTATAAGCTCTTCAGATACAATCTGGCAACCCTTTGCTTCAAGCTCAAAGAAGAAAAAATGGAACGTCCGTTTGTTATTTTGGTACCTCCGCCATTACATGACGTGGAGTTCAGATCCTCATGATCTGAGCCCCTCGTCATCACCAGCTAGTTCAATCGGAGAAGAATGGGACTAACCTTACTCCTCTATTTCAATCTCAGGGTCCTTTCGGTGAAGTGCGCACTTAACTCTCTCTCTCGAGCCGCTTCAGGTGCCTCTCATATTAACAAGCTCACGTTGCAACAGATTAACAAAGATGGGTTTACATTACAAGACATTTTGTGCAATCAACATAAGCATTTATTTTAAGGGAGATAGAACAAAACATTTGATCATGATTCTTCCTCAAAATTTCCTCTCTCTGCTCTTTTGGGACTACCAGCTCTCCGCGAACGTCGAATTATGTTGTGCTTAGTGTTTTTCTGCAAAAGTACACCGAATCGTCATTCTGAAATCTCACATAACATAAGAGCTTGATCCCTTTTTACAAGGTGGTGCAGATTTGTCGGCGATATTATTATTGGAGTATCATTTTACGTATTTACTTCTAGCCTGTCGCTTTGGAAGTACCCGGGCACTGGAAATAACAGGATATTATTTATAGCTCCGGTGACAAGCACCAAATCGAAGTGTACACAGTAAACAATCAATCATGAAATATTGCGGTGCTTTTCAGCAATTTTCACTTCATTTGTTTGACATTTTAATTATATTGTGGTTTTTGGTGCTAGTAGCAATTTCGATGAAGACTCTTATTATAGTGGTTATTTTGTCATAAATATCGATTTTTACCGGTAATTTTAATCATAAATTTAAGTATGACCTCTGTTGCGAAAATTATTAAATACACCTACAAAACATAAATTTTTAGGCTGAATAAAAAGCGATTAATAACTGAAATGTGAGATGGAAACAGTTATTTTCAGTAGGTAGATATCTTTACTCGAATTGGCTTCCGTTCTGCTATTTCAGTTCAGATATCTGATTAGCGAATTAAGAAGCGGGTATAACACTGGTTTTGGCTATTAGATTTATGAAAACGGCGATTTAATTTTCACGAATCAAAATGGATTTTATAAAAAATATTTATAGAATTATAAAAGAAAAACTACGATATAATTGTTTTCTTCTTATATAGTAAATATAATCAAAAATTAAAAAAATAAATAATTCTTTAATGTTTTAATAGTAGTAGAAAAATATTTTGATTAAACATTAAATTTATGGTGTATTTTAACCTAAAGGATTTAATTTATGTATTGACAAAAAACATTGTCGGTACGGATTACGGATACATTTTCTGATATTGCAAGATTTCGATAATAATCGCTAGATTTATTATTTTTAATGATAATATTAAAAAACATGTAGGTATGTCGCATTATTCTCGTAATGATAACGTAACTTCCACTACCAATCACTGTCAGCATAGTTGAAATATCAGATTCTATGGCTTCAATAATTACTTATATTTCAATGATTACTTATTCATTAATTTAAATTTACTGTCAGAAATGTATGCACATGTTTATCTAATAAAACCACGGAAGCAATAACACTAAAGATATTGTATTTCAATATTATCTTTCTTAATATATCAAAGAATATAAAAATACTTAATTTTAACGCATTAACCGCAAATAAATAACACAATTAATGCGAGGTTCAAAGACGACATTTGGACGAACAATTTTTATCCAGTTTGAGCGGCAAATGAGGTTACTTGACAAATAGAAGTCATTCATTCACTCAAAAACTTGAGATACAACCAATAATAAGCTTTAAACGCAGGTAAAATAATCTGAATCGAATACGTGTCTAGGGAGCGCAGATCTGCGCTCCGGCATACGACCGGTTAATTAACAGGTCAACATTACGAATGAATGTCAGCCGCTTAATTAATTATAATTGCAACTTATTGATGACAATGAGTTTATTATTATTAATAATTGTCATGTACGCGGAGCATAAAAATAATGTTAGACACCTGAAAATATTTGTCAACTCTAATTTGAAATTGATTCGTCGAGATATTACCTTCAATAAAGTTGACAGCTTTCTACCGGTAAAAATAGATGAGTAATGGTGAAAAATATCTACGTGTTTACCGTGTATGACATAAATTTATTTTACTTTATGTGAAAACATCCGAAAGTGGAGTAATAGTCTTCTTAGAAATACTCCTGATGTTTGTGAACTATATTCATCACTCAAAATGGGGTTTCTATTTTCGCAATTTGGGAGCTTACTACAGAATTGTCGAAACATAAAATCTACTACGAAAAAGCAAACCCTTTAAAACAAATAAGTCGAAAAGTTAAGAATGTTCTTAGGTTTTCACGGCCACTCAGAATCTTCAAGTTTGTGTTTACTGGGGTATTATGCCGTGTTGTTACGACCTTTCGGGCCGACGTTTCGGATCCCATTGCAGGGTCCATCATCAGGGCAACACATCAGCCCTGATGATGGACCCTGCAATGGGATCCGAAACGTCGGCCCGAAAGGTCGTAACAACACGGCATAATACCCCAGTAAACACAAACTTGAAGTCGAAAAGTGATAAGCAATGTAATATTTAATTCTCAGCTTCGCTACACATTCTATCGAATCATATTTAGTAATTAAGGTAGGAGAAGCGAGCGATATCAGACAACTGAGTTCTAGACTGATAGTAATGTAAGTATTTCGGTCTTGAATTTTCGCTAGTAATCGGTTTTACTTCGGTCCTAAAAATTTAGCAGGTACGGACCTGGATGTCTTCACATCAAAATGCTAATAATAAATGTATTAATTTCGCAGTTCAGCGGTTTCGTCTTCTGACGAAGATAAATTCAGTTTGATTTTGGATGTCAGGTTACGTTAGATTAGATTAGATTTGTCAGAAATCTTCCATGATGCACGGGTTCCTCATCCAGCGAGTTACAAGACATTGACATGAATTATTGTTAAGTTTTGTAATATAGTAAACAGAATTTTACAATAAAAATATAAGTATAATGAGATAAAAATGATCTCTGTTTCCTTCATTAGACTAAAGACTGTGTTAAGAGAGACAGGGTCTTCCGTGGCGATTTCTGTAGTAGTGGCCGAAAAAATAATGATCATAATACATACAATACATAAAAGATATACAACATAACAAATACATCATCATCATTCTTGGCACTACAACCCTTGGTGGCTCTTGGCCTCCTCAATAATTTTCCTCCACTCATCTCGGTCTAGTGCCAACTCTCTTCAGTTTCGAAGCTCTAAGCCAGAGATATCTTTGAGGACGTTGTCACTCCATCTTAATTTCGGCCTTCCTAAGCTCCTTCGCCCTATTGGCCTTGAGTTCAGCAGGGACTTTGGTGCTTGATACTCGGACATTCTCTTCACATGACCCAGCCACCGAAGTCTTCCCAGTTTTATAAATTATGTGACGTTTGGCTCCTTAAATAGAGTATAGAGCTCATTGTTGTAACGTCTGCGCCAAAGTCCATTTAACATATTTGAAGTATACACATGAAGTATACATACCAAATAACAAATACATATTTGAAGTATCTTTGTTCTTTATATTAAAGACGTCCCACGGATTAAATATAATTTTGGAAGATTTTCTGTTGACCCATCGGGAAGTGGGGGCAGCGGGCTGGGCCATTTGGCTGTCTGTTTAATTCGCCCCATGCTTTGCGCCCTCGATCTCGGGTAAAGAATGTCGGAAAATGGGTTTTGTGCCAAAGCCAGTTGTGGACGGAATAAAAATAAGACAAAGCTTTAACAATGTAGGTATAATCTACCAGTCTAATTAAAAAACTGTTACGAATCTTGCTCAAGGAATCGATCATTCAAGGCAAGTAAAGGAAAAAAATGTAAAATGTAAAGGCTTTGTGAGATACGGCTGAATCTGCAGTAGGAGCAAGTACCCGTGGCAGTAAAAGACCGAGATGGATGATGTGTCTCGTTTAACTATGAACTATGAAGAACTTACGAACGCACCCGACGAGTGAGCGGGCGAACGACTGAATCGCACGCTGTCCTCTTCTTGACCTAGACGACTTTAGCGGGACAGCTCAGCTCTCGATTAAATTTATTTATTTATTTAACACCCTTATGGGCTTTAACAAAATATACAAAATATAAAATAAAAATAATAACATAACACAGATATACAGTTAAAAGGTTCAATTACGTATAATAGATTTGTGTAAATTTAGATTGCAGTTAAAAAGATTCAAGTACATCTTATAGATTTGTGTAAATTAAAAGAGAAGTTTAAGTAGTATGAAAAAAATGATTGGAAGTAGTAGTAAGAAGAAGAAGAAACAGATTGCAGTTAAAAAGATTCAAGTACATCTTATAGAATTGTGTTAATTAAAAAGAGAAGTTTAAGTAGTAAGAAAAAATTTAAAAAAAAATCTTAATTCGATGGCAATCCTGCAAATACGATCGAATGAATTTAGTTTAAACAGTTAAGTACTTTCATTCCTGCGTGCCTCACTTGCTTGTAATCTTCAAATCTTCACACGACAAAATCATTCGACACTCATCGAACACTCGAAGGGCCCGGATACTAGAGGCGGGATCCCTTAATACGTTTTGTGTAAATCTTACTAAGTCCTCATTCAACATCATGACATTCATCGAACACTTAAAGGGCTCGGGTGCTAGAGGCGGGATCCTTTCATACGTGTTTAATCTTACTATCCCGGTAAAAACTGTGATAAATCTGATTCTCCTGGTGGCGGCACCACTGTAATGAATCTGTTGGTATGTATACGTAAACGCCTCTCTTGATCGCGGCACCGCTCATCGTAACTGTACGTACGGTTACAGTACGTAACTATACTGTAAACTTAATCGGTTAGAAGGCCGCACCTTCGCTAGATGTCCCCCATTTCTTTCGTATGGAACATTTATTGGCGTGATATTATCTAAAGTTTTGGCCAATGATCTAGTCTAATGGTAGGAAACCCATATGGTTGTGAACGTGTCTTATAAACCCTGATACTTTTAGAAAATACTAATTATATTTTTATAAAATACTAGGGCGATAATAATTTACATAGCGCGATTTATTTCAGACAGGAACAAACGTATATGGATACAATTTTATGGATAACATAATCAAATCAATCACTTTAAAAAGAATTCTTCATGTCGTCGAATTAAAGTCGAAGCTAAAACGGTCATCCAGTGAGTGTAAGCGGTGCGGCGAGGCAACCACACAAAGCCTCTTTACTGTCTCAAGGTTAACGATGATGGACAAAATATGTTTTATTATTAAAGGTGAAATACAATATAGTTATAATGATACATACATAATTAAATACACTACAACGAAAATAAACATGAAATAAATAAATACACAGAGTAAAGGTAATATAAGTATCAGGTTTATATAATTTTTTTTGTTCCACGTACCTTACGTATTACGCCACTGTAATTTATTATCAACCGCCACTGCTTTGAGGTAGTCCAGAGAGGTGATTTTCAGAATGGGACCAATTCGAAACTTTTAAATTGGTAGTTGGAAAAGTTAAATAAAACTAATAAATTGTGTTGTGCTGGGGAAAGAAAATAAAACTTGGGGTCATGTTACGAGTACACATCTCCACACTCTTATACAAGACGTACTTCTTAGTTTAGACTCTTTTGTATTCGTTTGAATACATTTTTCAAGTCTCGCCCGGCCCTTGCAAAGATGCGCTCTATTGGCTAATGTGTGCCAGCGATGTGCCCATGATGCGATCTGGCTCTGAGAATACTCCGCACTGGTTTTGCAGTGACCGGCGATTACTAAGTAACACAATGTATAATCTGAGGTGTTTTTAGGCTGGCCACCCTGACCCAGGAGGAGAAGACTTACATTACTTTATATTACTTTAGAAATCTTACATTTATTTATAATTACATATCATGTATCACTTGTAAAAACCATGCAGTACTCGATAATGACCTACACTATAATCTTCATTATAAAATAAAAATTATTGTCAAATATTGAAGGCAACCATGCCGTAAAACTGCTGTGCAGTTTGGCATATGTATAATGTAATAAGTATCAAAAAATAAATAAATATGAAAAAAAAGAGGGGTTGGCATATAAAGATAGGCGCGCATGGGCGCGCCCTCTTCTTCTTCCCGTTACAGGATAAGATAACGGTAGCTAGGGTCGGTCCGCAACACGGATTTACAGAATAAAGCAGAACAGTATTCATTACCGATTGTTGTTTCTTAAAACAAACCCTGTATTACCAAATATGAATGTTTTATTACGAGTTTTGGCGTTGAGATTTTAACTTAATGAATGAAAAAAATATATTTATCTCCTTGGAAGGTTATCCGCTAACGGAGGCTAGCTACTCACAGCTACTCGGAAGAGAGACTCTTCTTTCTTAGGTTTTCACGTCCACTCAGAATCTTCTGGTTTGTGTCTTCTGGGGTATTATGCCGTGTTTTCACGAACTTTCCGGCCGAAATCCGGATCCCATCGCAGGGTCCATCATCAGGGCTGATCAGGGTCAGGAACGTTTCGGATCTCATTGCAGGTCCATCATCAGGGCTAACACTGACAACGTTCTTACCCTGATTTCGACACGGTATTGCAAGCCAATACTCAACCACAACGCCAAAACTCACAAAAACAGCACATCAGCGTGTTGTTGTGAGTGTTGGTGTTGTGGTTACAGCATATCACAAACATTATAATATATATATATATATATATATATATATATATATATATATATATATATATATATGTATATAAATTTATATGTGCAGTTTGGGCAGTTTGTGCAGGCGACACTGTAGAGAGATTTTTACTTATTTTTTATTTTTTAAACATAATTGTAGTGTTGGAAAATGGGGCCGGGAACACATACTTTTCGATATTAGCTCAGCGGAAAAAACAGGTCTAAATCTTCAGGGTAGTTCAGGTTCACGAGTGTGTTTGGTGGGTATCGGGAAGTAAAAGAAAGAAGTAAGTTGAGTACAATATTATATTAGAACAAGTTTTTGTAAATGGTACAGTTGTAAATACAAGAAAAATGACACTACATTTTCTCATCAATACGTAAAATCCTAGTGGGTTCAACCGCTTTAAAAAATTAGTCACCTATGGTTAATCTGCTTAAAATTATTTTAGAATTAAATTCTTAACAAAGTTTTACTTCAAGCAATGTATAGGTTAAGACAGAACGCAGGTCAGTAAAGAGAGTCATGTGTGAAGTTCACAGAGATTAACCACTTTTCACCTGTTATTTGGGGGGATGGTCACCCTTTGACTTTGCACATAAAAAGGGTGATAACACGAGAAACAATGGTTTCTTTTTTTCCTACTTGACTTGGAGAGGGCCGCCCTTAGCCGAGGTCGGTGTTGGCCTGCTGGTGGCCGGGAGACACATCAGGAACAGGTGGTTGGACACCAGGCGTCGTGCGAGGATGACTGCTGGCGCGTAACGAGCGAGATTTCCAATACCAAGGTCAATACTTCGAGAAATGTTATTTTTAAATGTTTATCGACTATCCGTAGTTTAATATCTACGAAGTTTCACTTAGGTATAGTTGTTTAATAACAAGATTTAAGGAGTATTACATAATGTTTATGAAATAACGATGCGAGATCACACTTTTGTTTACAAGTCTATGCCGTACCGATGTGGTCACAAGATGCAGGTTTATTATAATAATGTCTATAAAGTACCGACGGCAGATATCACTTTCGGTACGGTTAATTATAACAAGATTAGGGAGTATTGATCACATACGGTTTAGTACTGATCCAACGGGAAGTTTTCAAAATTAAAATGGTCGTGAACGACGCGTCTTCCTGGTGAAATAAAAAAAAAACCAAGCTTTATCTATTTGAGTCACTAGAATCCTGGGTCACACAAACACTTATGATGATGACTTGTTACTTATCACCGCGTTGACATTTGGTTTATGAAAAGATTTTGACAACGACCTAACACGCTGCGATCTCAGACAAACAGGATAACCCCAAAAATGCCGACGTTATCGCCGAGGATTCCGTGGTTTTTTCGCACCACCGCGGCAACGACGCTGCGCGAGAACCTCGACACGGTTCCACACCAGCGACCGGATATGCCATCAATCGATTATTTCACAATGTTTATTTGATATTGCGTCCGAACGGCTGCACTAGCCCTGGCAAAAATTCCTTCGACTCACGGATCAATTTCTGACTGTCGAAAAAGATGCGTCGGCGCGCGCATCGCACGCCGAGATGATGCGCGCGAAGGCAGACGCTAGCCTGGCGCCAAAATATAGGCATTGGCTGTGGCGGAAACTTCCAAACCACTGTCAGAGATGTAAATATAGAAAGACCTATGACAACACCGCTCGGAGGACGGACAATTGTCGGATTAACGCAGTTCCCCAATGGTACCCAAGGGGAATCCTAAAACCGACGGATCGGATGAAATCATCAAACAAAAACAGGTGGCAGCAAATAATAAAGGAGAGAGAAAAGTGAGTGAAACTTGGGAATATGATAACGACGATTTTTATTACTTTATAATGCCAACACGTATAACTTGCACGTTCATACCAGACCTGGCTTCTCGAAAGTTAGCCGGACGGGTGCCCGCCGCGCAGTTAGCAGGTTAAGCGGAAGATATTATATTCCCCTGCAGCGATAGTTGGCCACTCGCGCAGGAACTCTATGACAAAATGTTAAATAATGCGTGTTTAACAAGTTACTTACCCTTATTTTAAACCTCCCCGAAGTCAATTTCTTTTTGTCGCTTCGTAACTTCGGAAATTCGCGCAAAGCACAACGGAAGCAATTTATAAACAGACCTCAATTACTCATTTTTTTTTGGTATAAGTTGCGAGAAATAGTATATTTCTTGCAATTTAGCTGTATTCCCTTACATCTTTATAGCATGAAGCTGATAGCCCTACAAGAAGCACTTCTGTCAATAAATAAAATAAAAAAGTATCCATACAAATATATGTATATTTGTGTTTTGAATGAATATCCTTACTTACTTACTTACTTACCATCACGCCGTTTCCCCGTGGGGGTAGGCAGAGAGGATAGAGCGCCACACTCTTCTGTCCTGACATACAACTCTCGCCTCATACACATTCATACATCTTCGCATGCAAGCTCGCCGGTTGTTGAGGCTTCTAACGGGACCATCTTCCAGTATCTGGTTGATCTGGTCATGCCATGTCTTCCGCGGTCGCCCTCTCTTTCTGGCGCCATCAACACTTGCATTATATATCTTTCTTACCATTCTTTCCTCGTTCATTCACTCAACATGCCCAAACCACCTGAGCGACCCTTTTTTAATTCTATTAATTATGCTAAGATCAGCTTTACATTCATTCCTAATATCTGCATTCTTTACTCTATCATAAATCAATAAATAAAATAAAAAAAGTATCCATACACAATATATGTATATTCGTGTTTTGAATGAATATCCTAAAAATAAAAAATGTTTTGATTGCAGTCACCGAGGATTACTAATTTAAAATGTACTGAATTCTAGATTTTATGTATCTATTCCTTCCAAAATCAGGTTTTCTATAAATTTATAGGCTATGTTTCCTATATAATCTCTAATTCAGTACATTATAAATTAGTAATCCTCGGTGACTGCATTGAATAATTTTTGGATATAATGCTGCCTTTGATTTTACTCAACAATTAATATTATAACGAAATGAATTACGTACCGTCCCTTGCAACATGTCACATTGAAACAAAACTAAAGAAGCCTCTAGAATACCCAACAGCGCTCTAGGATTATCTACATCACACAGCCTGGAACAGCCTGGAAGCGACGTGAACCTCGCAACACTAGAAATAAAAAGATTTTCTCGAAGATTCGAAAAACCAACATATTGCGTATAAATAGCGGGGCCATACCGCGGCGCGTCTTCGTTTATTTCTACCGATGCGAAATTAGCGACAAACTGTAGCGAAAACAGTGTTACCATCGTGCGTTGTAAATCAAGCGACAGATAATTCAGTGGATTTACTTGAAAGTATTACCCAGCGATAATAAAGTCTTCAAAGACGAGTGATAAATTGCTAAATGTGTGAATTGAAGAATTGTGTTAATTAAATTAATTCAATTTATCAAAAAAATTAATCACTAATTAATAAATCGTTTTCATAAATCACACGCATGTGATAAATATTGGTGAAAGGTTAACAATACTATGGTTGTGGAGTATAGTATTGTGAACATAGTAGTGTAGCGTTGGTCCTGACGAAGAGACGGGTACGTCTCGAAAACGGTAGACCTAAAATCTGGTAGTGGTTTATACTAATTTAACTAATAATTATAATAAATCGTTTATTCATTTCCAGTATTTTCATTTGTAACACAAAGCCATGTCGCATGACAATGTATAAAAGTTTCCCATAGATATTACGTATTGTCCATATCATATATATTTTAGGATATTCGTCATTTATGTGCAAATATGCAATAAGTTTATGCACGCAATGCCCGGTGAGATTTATTAATATATCAGGGAGAATTATTAGGGTGTGCTTTCACAGCGGATAACATAGGCTTATTAGGGAGAGAGGGAGGTTTGCGGGGATGGTGTGGTGGAGCGCGGGGGGTTTATATTTCTATATTATTTTTTTATGTATAAATAAAAATATTGCTGCTATTATAAAAAATATAATTACTTCTCATCGTAAACCTGAAAGTGATTAAGGGATGTGAAAATGAATAAATTGATTACGTTTTATTGATTGGAAATTAATTAGAGTCGCTTCGAGATACAAAATACAAGCCACAGAATAGAATGATAGGACCATAAAATATATTCAAAATTACAATAGTAAAAAGTTGATGGCGTTTGAATTATTTTCATATTTTTGAATACCTGTTAAAATTTAAAAGTGTATAAAATTAAAACTTCATTCAAATGTTAATACAGATAACTATAAATGTATTCTGTATTATATTTTAAATATTTTTTAATGATTTTGGTAAAATAAAGCACTTCTGAGAATATAAAATATAGTAGTACCAACACTAATGTATGGAAGTGAAACCTGAAGCTGGAAGAAGAGGAACGAAAGCAGACTGAATGCAGTGGAGATGAGATCCCTTAGACGCATGTGAGGCAAATTCATTTATGATAGAATAAAGAATGAAGATATTAGGAATGAATGTAAAGCTGATCTTAGCATCGTTAATAGAATGAATGTGGATTAGGCGAGAGTTGTATGTCAAGACAGAAGAGTGTGGCCTTCTTTCGCCTCTGCTTACCCCCACGGGGAAATGGCGAGCTGGTAAATAAGTAAGTATATAAAATTTCTGTGATTTTTGCGTTTTCAAGGTTTTTAGTTTTTTAAAAGTGGTTTATACAACCGAGAAATGGTAGAGAACGATTGTCATAACAAGGGTGGGAAAAGTGGTAGTGTCATTTTTATCTCCATGTCGACTCTCATGTCGATATATTGTTTCGTTATTTCAAATTTATTAATCAATTAAAAAAGACATAAAGAAAAATCAAATTAACGAAAAAATATTTAAGCTGCTACCGG
Organism: Agrypnia vestita; assembly: GCA_016648135.1. NCBI lineage: Eukaryota > Metazoa > Arthropoda > Insecta > Trichoptera > Phryganeidae > Agrypnia > Agrypnia vestita. Next base: position 325,539 of record JADDOH010002870.1, read on the forward strand.
GATTCGAACCAACGGACCTCCACTCTATCCGGGAATGCGCGTTATCCAATTTCACCACGGCGGCTTGGTAAATAAACTTAAATTTTTCGATCTTATATCGAGGGAAGAAAGCCAAAAGGGCGTTAGTGATTATTTCAAACTTTACAGGAGAGCAAAATAAAGTTATGTCAATCTAATTTTGACAATGTTTCTTTTATTATTAAACGATTTCTTTTCGTCTTTTGGATTAATATATATGGAAATCGTTTAATTATTAAAGAAACACTGATAAAATTAGATTGACAGAACTTTCATTTGCTCTCCTGTAAAGTTCAACCCACCCTCGATATGTAGTCTCTTTTTAATTGATTAACACACATATTATTCCATTTTTTAAAGTAATCTATTTTTACTTCCTTTATATTAATATCGTGGCGTCTGCTTGCTTGCTTGCCGGCTTGCCGTCGAAAAAACTTTGGATCGATTTTTGACCCTTTTCCCGTGATCCAATCGAGCTGAAACTTTGCAAGCTGACTCGTGGCGACGATCAAGAAGATTTATCAAATTTTCGTTAAAATAATTAATTATTATAGTATAATTTCGGATTTTTAGAAATTTTAATGGTTTTTTCAAATTGGAATTATTACAAAAGTTTGATTACTAGCAACGGCGGCCCGATAACGTCGCGGAATATTTTCTAAATTTGAATTACTCCGTCAGTATACGTAATAGGTACTTCACTACACAAAGCCACCACATACACTACATAAAGTGTCTTATCAAAGCTTAAAACTTTTAGACATTTTGAGACATTTTAGAAATATATTAAATTACTGTAAGTTTAGTGTTATGTTATATGTTTTAATTCGTCTTTAATTGTTATTATATTTTATAAAGAAAGGATGTATAATAAAAACTTGGTTTTTATGGGTTACTTTTTTTATAATATCATTTTCGGATAGAGTGGAGGTCCGTTGGTTCGAATCCCGGTAGCAGCTAAAATATTTTTTCGTTAATTTGATTTTTCCGTATGTCTTTTCTAATTGATTAACAAATTTATAAATAAATCACAGAACTTTATTCCGAAACAGCTGCTTCACAATAATAATGTGTTTTCTTTAATGTATAAAAATTATTTCAACTGCCCCTACTCCCCTGTCCATATCCCCTCTCTTTCCCCCTCCAGCACCGAGCAGCGCCAATATTTTTATTAAACAATTCGCAAAATTGCCTAAATATCAAATAAAATGTCCAGTTGGTTTGTTTTTTAAATGTCAAAGGCTTCATGAACCGAGCCTTTTTTAAATTTACTTTTATTCATATTTGTACAGTGGATATCAATTTATTAAATAACCGTGGATCGTACCAAATGAAAAAAGAGTTTCCAGTACCCTTCGCCCCTTAGTGCACGCCCAACCCACCCCTTAGTGCACGCTAGAAATACTCCATTAATTATTAAAACTATCGATAGACTGTGAAATTGACTTTCGGAATTTTGAGTATTCAAAATTATCTACAATGCTTTTATTCTCCCTCATATTTTATATAATGGCATTATTATTTGGTCACAATGTAATTCACAGGAGCAGGAAATGATACAAAGAACTTTAAATAGAACCCTTAAAATGATCTTCAACCTGGATCGTTACACCAGAACCACTGACTTGTTCAGGATCACCGGCATGCTTAACCTGGAGGATCTGATATATGTGGAAAATGTTAAGATGATTTATAGAATAAGGAATAAGTTGTTGAAAACGAATATCGTCCTTTGCCAGAACAGTGACGTGCGTAGACAACACACGAGAACAAGAGACTATGTGAGAAGTAATATACCGAGGACAAATAGGGAGAGATACACTACGATCGATTTCTATAATGGGATCCCCAATTCCATAAAGGAATTGAATAGTGTGGAACTTTTCAGTAAACGGCTGAAGGGACTGGTGTTGGAGAGGAGATAACTGTTTGACAAGTCAATGTCTTCTTCTTCTTCTTCTTCTGCTTCATCTAGGACTGCGTCCTGTCATTGCTCGGAGCCTGTTCCTGGGATACAGATGTCCAGCTATCTCGCCATCTTTTATGCGGTCTTCCTGGGAGTCTGGTACCAGACGGCAGCTTGTTCGCTGCTATGCTCACTACTCTCTCAGTACAAGCTCTCTCCACATGATCTCTCCAGTAACGTCTTCTAGATCTTCTCCATCGGACAATATCCTCGACGTCACAAGTCCTTCGTATTTCGGAATTCCTCACTCGGTCTCGGATTGTCAGTCCCGCAATGGGTCGGAGAGTCTTCATCTCAGTTATTCTTAGGAGATTTTTTGTTCTGGTAGTGTCAGCCCTTGTCTCGATATAGGAGATTTTTTGTTCTGGTAGTGTCAGCCCTTGTCTCGATAGTCAATGTGATTATATTTAATATGTATACCCATTTATTTTATTCTTATACACTGCGGTTGATTTCTATAATGGGATCCCCAATTCCATAAAGGAATTGAATAGTGCGAAACTTTTCAGTAAACGGCTGAAGGGACTTGTGTTGGAGAGGAGATAATTGTTTGACAAGTCAATTTCTGTCCCCTTATACCAGCATACAATTGCTGTTTGGGGACATGATATTTACTAATATATGTACCTTCTAATAAGTGTCATTAAAATAAAAAAAAACACTTTAACCAAATAATAAAATATTACATATTACAAATTATGAAGTAGTTTTATAAATTATAATAGAAAGAAAATTGAAATCTTTATAAATAGTTCCGAGTTCAGTGAGGAGGAGAGTCCTTTCAGGGGAGGCACGCCAACCGTGGAGCAGTGTAGGGACGGCCTTTATTTGAATGAAATGTTTTATCCTCCGCGTTTCTAAGGCTTTTTACGACCCACGGCAGAGGGGTTTAAAAAATACGGTTCAGTTCTTTCTGGCGGACCCTGTACTTCAACAACAATGCGCGGAGGGCCCTCAGCGGCAATAGAGTTGCCAATATACATAATCCTGCGAAACTTCATTCATGCATGTTTAAAGGCTTTGTCCGTATGGTAAGAACCCACATTAGGGCGGTGGCGGCAGCGCCCGACTTCACTGACGTGTGGAATGAAAATTTAAAGCGCATCCCTCTACAAGTTTTCCATCTTTCGACTCTTATTGTTGCCGGTTCCCTGCTCCCGTATTATTCCTATTGTTACCCAAACTTTATGGACACCATCTCCGGCTTATTTAGCGCAAAGTTTCATTTGCTAAATGCTAAATTTACTTGAAGAAGTTATAAAGTGTTGTCGTAACGTTTTCCATTATTTTTTTTATTGTTAACGCTACAACAGGTATGTAGGTCTAATGACCAGAGAGAAACACTTCACATAAACCCCAGGCTAGAAAAATCACATAGATGTATTATGATCACACCGGAAACAACCCTCGTTGTGGAAAGTTAAGCCATGTATTCACTAGGGGACAAATCGCGAAACATTCCGCTCGGCATGTCGCGTCAACATCTACGCTCATGTTTCGGGGACAATGACGCGGTCATTTGACATGTACACACCGGGACTCGCATATCTTGTCGCGGAAATGTCACCCGATGAGGTTATGTTGACAGCTGCGGTATCTCATTTGGCGAAAACGGGGTTCCGCGCAATTCGAAATGTTTTTTTGGGTCGCAATTTCAAATTAACGAGGTTTTACTGTAGTAAATTGAATATTATTAAAAACAAGGTCATTTTTGCAAATAATTATTGTTTTCCACACGTCGCGGAAATGTCGCCCTATGAGGTTATGATGACATCTGCGTATCTGCGTAATGAGTTTATCGAAACGTAAGAGGAGAAAAAAGATGAGAATGCGAAATTATTTACTGCAAAGAGAAAGAAGGACGGATATTCTATGCGATCTTCGATCGATACAGCTCGATGAGTTCAAGAACAATTTCGTTTCCCCACATTGTCATCTTGACAGATACAGCGCATGCGTATTCACTTGTAAACATACCACGTGGTACTGACGCTCCGCGTAATGTTGCAGTGAGCTCGCTCGGGTACCGTGCGCATGGCAACGTTGCCACGGCACGTAGAAATGCCGCGCTATGTTGTGCGCGATGTCGCGGAACAGTGCACGACGTTGCAACGTCACGTAGACTCTATGCCGCGCGTGCTGTTGAGGGACAATTTGTCCCCTAGTGAATACATGGCTTTAGCGTCATGCCCACTGGACTGCGGGCGCCATTGTATTGTTATATATGTGGGGTACAAAAGCAAAAGCAGCAATACCATAAAAATAAAAAAATGTTTTGAATGCAGTCGCCGAGGATAACTAATTCAAAATGTACTGAATTCCAGATTTATATAATGATATTTTATATTTATAAAGGGTTATTTGTCAAAACTTAATACCTCGCGGCTTTATATTCCTGCCTTGATTATGATCGTCGAAAATTTCAGTTAGTATGACCTAATATCATATAGTTGAAGGAGCATATGCGACATTCTAAAAATTGCTTTTTTTTCAATAATTTCTGACTTATTTTTTTTTCAAAACGTTTGCTATCATTACAGTACTCTATCGATTCGAAAATTCATTCGTTTCATACAATTTTAATAATGATAAACCCTGAAAAATTCTAATTGGCATGTTTTTCCATTGGAATTTCCGAAGGTTTTTTATTTTTTTATTTGACTTGTAATTAGAAGAATGACTTTTTCTATTCTATAGTTTTAATGTATGAATCCACGTTTACAAAAAAGTCTAAATATTGAAAAAAAATGCAAAATTTGATGTCGCATATCTCCTTAACTATTGATATTAGGTCATAATAGCTTGAACATTTTCGACTCATAATCAAGGCAGGAATATAGCCCTGCGAGGTTATTAATGTTTTACAAATAACCCTGTATATATATATATATATATATCCCTTCCAAAATCATGTTTCCTATAAATTTATGGGCTATGTTCCCAATAAAATCTCAAATTCAGTGCATTATGAATTAGTAATCCTCGATGACTGCATTAATTTTTTTTTTGAAAATGCAGCATTTACTTTTATGCTTCACACAGGTACTATTTTATTTATTATTATTATTATTTATCTTCATCTTGTTACATGACACAGGAGATAGAGCCGCTCATCTCACTAGGAAGAACCTGTGCCGAGATGAGCAACTGAACAATATAGTGAGAGCAAAAAATAATAAAGATATACAACAAAATACTATATAACTATAAGATTAATTAATTAATTAATTGAGTATATAAATATAAAATGTGGATAATAAGAACAGTATATATTATATAATACAAAAGCAATAGTGAAAGTAAAGTAATATATTTATCTTATTTAAAAAAATACTTAGTACTTGTACGTATTGTTAGGTATATATTATGCGCCCTTATATTATCTAGCGCTATAAAATGTTGTATAAGCTTTAGTAAACTATAACCGTAATGGAACAGTCGTGACACAATATTTGAGTTAGCTGTTATGGTGGAAAAACTTGTACAATCCTTCGATTAAAAATACAACAGATAAATGTACAGGTTTGTTTTAAATGAGTAGAGTTTGACAGCTACAACAATATAAACGTGTATATCGTTCCCGAAAAATGTTGGTACAAAGATGTAACTTTCATCTCACAATGTTATCAGAAAAGTCCTAAAATATTTCTGCAATACGGACGAATCATACAGAGTGGATTTTTATAGGAAGTAATAGATAATGGTGATGGAATATAAAAGCGTTAACGGCTAGGTAGCAAAAACACCGGGGACTTGCTCTGCGACACCGCGCTGTGCGAGATGACGTGTTAATATAATGCATTATTAATGATTTATATTTATATATATGGCACCAATTAACCAAAAACTAATATTTTGATAACTCAGATTATTTACATGTAGCGAATAGAATAACATGCATTTAATCAAAAATACAAATAAAAATCAATAGTAATAAGTAAATTTAGCAAGCAAAATTATAATTGCACAATTTTCAGTTAATAAACAAAATGAATTATTGTCAAAAAATTAGAAATATCCCAAAATTGACAACAAGATTTTCTTAAATGTCAAATTTCGTGTTCTTAGTTTTTTACGGCCACTCGGAGTATTGTGAATGTTGTGAGGTGTTTCTAGGACCTTCCTGGCTGACGTTTCGGATTCCATCTCGGACTCCATCATCAGGGCCAATGTGTTGATATTGTCAATACATGGTTTGAAAACATATTTCATGAAAGCTTAAACCACATTTAAAAAATATTCATAGTTTTGTGGAAATAATTGAAAATGTACTTGCTAAATTTAATTTTAACTATATTTGAATTGATTTGCTACAAATCCGAAACGTTGGTTAGAAAAGTTGCAGAAACACAACAGAATACTCCTGAAAACTCAAACCAGAAGATTCATGGAATATGTCTAAAAATTCACAGTAATCATTGCCAATTCTATGCAGCCCGGGTAATGACGAGTGAAAGTTGTAGTTTGTTCTAACATTTTCGTACTAGAAAATATCTCTTGGATGTGTTGAAATGGGTAACCCGAGACGTACTTTGGCAGGAAGAGCAGGGCTGTCGAATTGGGAAATAAAAGTTTTGTATAGGAATATTTTTTTTTCCAATTCCTTAGGGTCTACAATACTCTACAAGCGGCTAGAACGTCTATTTTACTGCTACAAGTGCATAAGCTCCAATAGCTTTGAAATTTTTACTAACTACCTTATTGTAATAAACAGCATAAGCTATATCGGGACATCAAGTCCATCAGTACACATTTGATTGTTTTTTGAGTTGAAACTTTTGTCTGGTACCCAAGTACATCTCACACAACTAAAAATATTTCAATCACATCATCCGTCTCTTGCGCCGTTTCCACTCTTGAGCTATTCTGTATGTCTGTACCAAACCATTGTTTCGGACGCGTAAAGGTACAGATACACATGCTAGTTTTGAGCATGCTTATTAGCATGCTCAAAACTAGCATGCCATAACAACTGTACACACTTGCTCATTATCAGCATGCTTATAAATGAGCATGCTCAAAGATAACAATCAAACACACATGCTTATTAGTGGCACGCTCTTGTCATAGAATAGAGAGGAACTCTAGTTCAAAATTGAAACTGCGCACTGAAATAGAAAATTCAAGTGAACCAATAAATCAAAACAGTTCCCGGGTTTAATCAAACACACATGCTTATTATGGCATGCTTATATGGCATGCCATAATAAGCATGCTCTAGTCATAGAATAGAGACGCTCTTGTTCAAAATGGAAACTTTGCAAACTGAAAAAGAAAAAATTCAAGTGAACCAATAAATCAAAATAGTTCCCGAGTTCCAATAAATCAAAATAGTTCCATCCGCACATTTTAGATTTTAGTTTTTATAATTTTTATCGTAAGATTTGAATCATTCATGTCTTTTAATAAAGTTTCGTAAACATTTTTTTTCGCTATATTATTTTTACATAGCGGTGACCGAGTATTCCACAGACATTCGTGATTCCTATAATAAGTCACGAAAAGTAATGTTTTATCATCTCCCCAACGCGCAATATTTGTTTCATCTGTCGCGGACTGGGAAGATCGCTTGGTAATCGATACTAGCCGCGAATGACATTAGCGTGCTCATAAGCAAGCCTGTTCACGCATGCTCAAAAGATACCCCTTCTCGTGGTGAATGACATTAGCTTGCTCATAAATCAACCGGCGGTTGATTTTTGATGAGCATGCTCATTACTAGCAATGTGCGTACACACATGCCACTAAATAGCAATGGCTTAAGGCCGGCCGCACTTTGGATACGAATTATTACGTACGTATTCGTACGATTATTTTCGTACGTATGGAGCGCGCGCATTGATTGCGTGTTGCGTTGGTCACGATCAGTTACTTTTCGCATTTCTCCAATAACGTTTGTGCCAAATGTTTAATCTGTATCTTCTGGAAAATTCTATTATGGCAGACTTAAATAATGACAAATGTCATGACTATCTATCTATCTATAGATTCACAAATGCTGGGGAGAATCGAAGTGCAACGAGAGCTCATACCATCGGAGAAATATTTAAAAGTTTTTTTTTCGAAGTACATAATTATACCTCACCTTCATTAAACCAAATTACTTAACTTACAGGTATTTTTAGTTATTTAGAGATTCTCTGCCATGATCGGCGCTGATGGTCACGCAGTTGAATCGCTTTGGTCCCACAAACATTTGTGGTCATGTATAAAATTGACAAATTCTTCAATATCCATCGTACGAAATCGCAAAAATTTCCGAACAAATCCGGATCGTGTCGGACGACGAATCTATACGTGAGTACACGCACTACTAAATCGTGTACAGTGTGCGATGTTCAATACTACTTCGAAGGTCAGGGATGTACTTGCGTATTCGTACGTATACGTACTACTCAATTTCGAACGAAAACGCATCCAGTGTGCGGCCGGCGTAGGAAGGTTAATACTGCGCATGGTCATGTGCCATTACTAAGCAAGTGTATGAGTACCTTTATCCTAACTAGAACCACATCTCGAGCTCTATGGAACAAATTTTGAACGTGGAACGCTGATATATTTTATAAATGAAAAAGAGATATGCGAAGACTTTATTTTCAAAATAAAAATTCTAAAGCAGAGAAGGAAAAATATTTTATTTTGTGCGGTTTCATAAGCTCCGGGGGTTTCCGCTACAGTTTCATTAAAAATAAAGGTATCACGTGTTGAAAATCTAAAGACTTCATTTCGCCGAACAATTAAAAAATAATTGTCGGAAAAAATATGCCGCGCGGATTAATTCGCAAGTTTCGGTCTCGTTATCCTCCCATTAAAAATGAAAACATTTCCCCGCCGCGGCGGCGGAGTTAGCGCGGTTTGGTAATCCCTAAATACAGAAACATAATTAAACCTTCCCTTGTTAGGGCCGGATCCGCCATTATATTCCGTCTAATTGCTGTTTTACACCCTTTCCTGCTGTCCCGATCATCCCCCGGGGAGCGACTGATAGCAATATGGTGTTATCATATCGGCACAACGGTTCGTCAACTGTTTTACACCAACAAATTCTTTCATATACAGGGATATCGCTATACAACTAGCCCTGAAGCGTATTCTTGAGTAGGTACACTATTTAGAAATAAAGGTGGAACAGGTAGGTACAGCTCCAGCTACCTACAGAGAGTCAATATAATACGTACAGACACTCAGAAATGTTCTCTAGGACAAGTTTTTGGTTCTGGGTATCGCACTATGCGTCTATGCAGTAGTGAATCTTATTGCATCCTTGTTCATACATTTATTTATTTTATGTATTTATCTTCATCTTGTTACATGACATAGGAGATGGAGCCGCTCATCTCACTAGGAAGAACCTGTGCCAAGATGAGTATTTGGTGGGGGTGGCTGTGCGTGGGTGGGAGTGGGTGACGAAAATGTGCTTTCTAGCACATTGTTTTGTTATGGGAAGGCCGCAAATGCTTCAGATTGTTTCAAAATAGGCGCGCTGACTGTGTCGGGGCGTCTAGAAGGTTTCGGAAAAACCTGCTCTAGAAAGTTCTGAAAGAAGAAGGTTATAGAAAATTCCCAAAAGTCCTATAAGGTTCTAAACTGAGTGGCGGAATACGTCGGTGTGTCTAGAAGGTTCCTGTACATTCTAATTTATTGAATGTTCTGGAAGGAGAATGTTCTAGAAGGTTCGCGAAAGTTCTATGACGATCCAAACAGTGTTCTAATCTACGCGCGCGAAGCCGCGCGGGCACAGCTAGTTCTTTCATATACAGTGAATGGTACCCACCGCTTACCCAGGACCGTTCTAAGAGCAAAAGCTTCCGTGTCGGTCCTACTCGATCGTCTCCAGGTTGACGTTTTTTTTCAACTAACAAGCAGGACCGTGCCGCTCCGCACCGGTCGTATAAAAGGCCGCTCGAATAAAACCATTCAATGTCCCCGCCTTAAGATATTTTTATTTTATTTATTTATTTATTAACGCCCTTTAGGGCTTTTACGATCGATAGGTAAGTGTACGTAATCAGAATATATAGATAGTTGAAAGAGAAAAAAAACAATAACATGTAAACATAATGATGACATAAAGAGAAAAGAAAATACTTAAAATATAGATACAAATATATAAAGATAAATATAATATAAAGTAAGAAGCAAGATATGTCTTTATTAAAAACAAAATACATAATTATTATACATAAAATACGTAGAAATAAAACAGTAACATAATAGTAAGAAGGAGAAAACTACAAGGAACATAACAAAAATAAAAGGAACCCAAAATAATAGAAGTGTAAACATCAAAATCAAAGAAATACAATAAAGTAAGTTCATATAATAATAAAAATCCGCTATCCTACTACCCCTGAGGCGTATTCTTGAGTAGGTACAGTATTTAGAAATAAAGGTGGAACAGGTACAACTTCAACTCCAGATAGAGAGTGAATGTAATACATACTGAACTCAGAAACATGCTCCAGGACAAGTTGAGTGCCAACATTTAACAATAAATACATATTTTATTTAAGGTCAAATGTTGGCACTCAATATATCTTTCCTCTCGCTTTCCTGCAATCTGTGGCAGTGATTTCGTGAAAAAGGACGGAAATGCGTAACAGGAAATAAGACGTGCGCAATTTCATTTAACCAATAAGCGCGCGCGGAGCACGCGTGATATACAAAAAGTCATCGTTTATAAACAAATCAATGTCCAGCAAGTGCCATCACACTACCGCCATCTATGTGTTAATTAATTAATGATTTACGTTCTCAAATTTTATGTTTTAAGTTAATTAGTGATTTACGTTCTCAAATTTTATGTAATTTATGTGATTATTTTTAAATATTTATTCAAAGTTTTTATACAATATATATGGCGGCACACTACCGCCATCTATGAAAATGAATAAAAACATGTAATTGTTTCTGTGAAAATGAATAACAAACATTTCTAAATAAAAATGCGTGTATTTACTAATTAATTAAATTATTTTCTTAATTTGCTTAAAATTTTTAACTTTGAACTGAAAATTTCTTTTATGTTGTTTCTTGTACTTAATTGTTTTCGTTTTTTATCTCTTATATTTATAAAGTGAATAATATTTTGTAATAGCGTAACTTTCAATTGTAAAAATGAACCTACAGACAAACGTCTTTTTAGACGTTTTGTGGGACTAGACATTATAAAATGTAAAGAAAATAAATAGAAATATATATATATATATATATATATATATATATAGGTATTGCTTTTGAGGTTGATTTCTGTTGCTGCTCGAGTGATATTTATAATTGTGAGATGTCACATGTTACACATCATTTCGTCCTCTTAGAGGTAAAGTTCACTAAGTGACATTAGAGTCCTTTTTACATTACAACCGTAGGTATTATCTTATAATATTGCATCATAATTGAAGTCGTGAGCCAATGTAAATACAGATTTTCTAAAATAATTTTTTAAAAAGATGATTCAGAAAGCAGAAGATCAAGGGGCCGTCCTAGGAGGAGCTGGCGGAAATAGTTGGAGGACTACCGCGAAGCGAGATTCCAACTAAATTGGGCTGGCGTGGAGAGCGAAGCCCAATATGAAAATATTTGGAACCTTCTATGTCTATGTGGTGCAAGGATCCTTTACCCATTAGGGGTCATCCATAAAGTACGTCACACTAATTTCGTGATTTTTTGACCCCTCCCCCGTCCATGTCACAGTTGGTCACATTTGTGAGACCCCCCCTCCCTAGTGTGACGTCACATATTTAGCAATTTTACATTTAGAAATTGACGAATAGACGAAACACTTAGCATTCGATGGATTCACCGTGCGGGTGCCGGGTCCATCGCATTGCAGAGAGGGGGGCCGAGAGCAGTGCCTGGGACTTGTGACCCAGGTGTAGGTTTAAGGGGTCCCCTTATGATGCATCAGAATTCACCTCCACTGATTCGGTCTCTGTCCCTGCCTAACCAAATCTGATATGACTCCGTTAGTGCCGTTTTCGATACGCATTCTAATATGGAACTAACGGAAGATCTGGATAAGCCAAGATCTTTCAGCAAGACGTATAGGGCTTTTGCCGATAAACCTCTCGCGCCTACCTCTATCGCGTACAATTGAACTATATAATCGTTTTTCTTAAATTGTATTAGATTTTGAAATGTGACGTCACGAAACTTAGGACCCCTCCCACCCCTTGTCGCACAATGTCACAATTCGTCGACCCCCTCCCCCCCTTAACGTGTGACGTACTTTATGGATGGCCCCTTAGGATAAGGGGTAGAAGAAGAAGATATAATATGAAGATACAGTGAAATATCCTAATAGCTCACTTACTATCACGCCGTTTCCATCCGAATACAAAACAGTGCAGTGTTCTTCTACTTGTTCCAACCGTTCTATTACTTTTCTCCTTATCGAATGCGAAATAGATTCGCACAATAATATTACGTAATTGTAGCTTACGGGCATCATGCGCATTTTCTATAATAATATTACCCCCTATTCTCAGGATAGCAATAAAGCCTAACAATCATGTCTTTACCGCTATTATATAACATTGTACGCTACGTCAATTTTGATGTTTGTCAGATATTTTTCGAAATTTCTTATGAAAACAATATTCTTACGTTCCGTAAATTTTGTGTTAATAAAGTATCTCCCTTATTAACTTTATGATCCTGAGAATAAAGGAGATTGTCGCTGTACTCACCAGTATGGAATTGATGCATTTTATAAATTAGAAAAAATGTTACATCGCCACCTAGAAAAAAAATTATATGTTATAAAAAGAAGAGCGTCATGAAGAACCATGGATATCTCCAGTATTTTATTCTGATTACTAAATAGGAACAAAAATTAAATAACCTAAATATTTATATTACCCTAATATTTGTTTAAATTTGTGAATAAGTTAGATTATATCAGAGCTGGCGTATAATAAATACAAAGGATCTTAAAGTAAGTAAAAATTGCTTGCGCATTTTTTGAGATAAGAACTCACTCTTCAAGGTTCACTGGTTAATATAATGTTAATTTATATATTAAATTAAAGTAATGAAGACAAAAATCTACGTCTTTTTACACTGTTATTTATACGTAGAATAATTTACAAAATATTTTGATACAAAATATACAACGTAGAAAAAAAAAACGCGCGAATCTTTTTATTTTTCGTACATCATTCTCTTTACGTAGCCAATAAAAAAGCTATGAAATTTTCCATTCTGCAATATTTTTCGCTTCACGAAGACATGCCATAAAAATATAAGTGGAATTGCAGTCGCTTCAAGTACCAGGGCTTTGATCAGGGGCGGAGTGGGAGCGCTCGAGTGGGCAGGTGAATCTACACATCTCGATGGGCTCACCTTCAATGGCGCGGCAAAAGATTTTCTTTTAAAAAGTCCACGGATTTTATTTAAAATTATTTTTAGCGTTTCGCACCCTAGTAGTCTCGAGTGGGGTAAAAATTTGAATGGTTGGTAGTGCAATATTAACTATTGACTCAGTGGAGACTATGTATGGATGTGTACACGTTCGAAACAAATTTCGGACCACGCGTATGCGTTCCTTAACCCTTTTAGTGCCATAAATATTTTGTCAAAATATGCTAAAAATGCCAGTAAAAAGTGCATTTTCATAGATAATTTATATAAACACCAAAAACACTTACCATTTCTGTTACAAAACACTAATTTTCATAATTTTTTCAATATTCTCTTCAGAAGATTTCAAACTATGATAATAAAAACACAGAAATTGAATACTACATATTTATTGACAAGAAAATTACAGAAAATATATATATATATATCACTCCCGCTATCGCAGTTTTCGAATTGTTCTGTCATTTCAACATCCATATCGCAACTTTCCCTCGTGTTCGACATTTTGAAATCAAATTTAGGATTATAGAAATAAATAATAATAACAGTGTTTTTAGAAAAAAGTGTGATTGAAAAAAGTTAGAACGCACTGATGCACGCCAAAAGTGAACTGTCGAAACGAGCGCTACGGCGACGCTGGCATTTTTGGCACACCTACCTATGAGCGTAGAAAAAAGTGTGATTGAAGTAAGTTAGAACGCAATTTAATGAATAAAAATATGAACGCGGGAACACGACCGTCACTGACGCGCGCCAAAAGTGAGCTGTCGAAACGAGCGCTATCGCGACGCTGGCATTTTTCGCACACCCACCTACGAGCGCCATGGCGCTTTTCGGCACTATAAGGGTTAAAAAATCTCTTATTTAGAGTTGATTATTAGGAGTATGGACGCATTACGTTTGCCGAGACTTTCATCGTGTAACTACATAAAAAAGTACGAAGAACAAAGACCACATTGCTTTGTGACAACAATATTACCGTGCTTTTCCAAAAATTTTATACACATAATAATCAACAATCATAATAGGGTTGTTCTTCCGTGGGTCGATTTTGGTGAAGTCAACCTTATGATATTTCTAACCACATTCCCGGGATGGAGTTTCCTTTCCTTGTGTATAATGTACTATTAATAAATAATAATACGTTATACACAAGGAAAGGAAACGAGCGCCTTCCAATAATTCTAGTATATACTCGTATTAAGGTGAGTTATTTTTTTATTACCATCATTTAAATTAAAACTTATAAATCGCAAAACGACATAATCTTAGATAAATATTGGCTAAATCCAAGACAATGCATATACAACGAAAATGAGTATTTCACTATATTATTAAATGTGCTAATAACAAAATGGAAGATAATTTACGTTTAAATAGTAAGTATTAAATAAGATATTACACTTTAAAGTTTCGAAAAATGCACTGCATATTTTGACATTTCATAGGCAATATATGAGGTTAGGTTAGGTTATTAGGTTTGGTTAGGTTAGGTTATTAGGTTTGGTTTGCTTAATTTAGATTACGATTATTTTAGTTATATTAAATTAAAAGAACGTTAAATTATATAGTGAAATACTTATTTTCATTGTATGAACAACGGGACCATAGTCTTGGATTATTCCGAAAGTTGAATTCCTTTTAAAAACAATAAGTACTTATTGATTTTTTAATAAAATTTAATTATTAGTTTTCATACTACCTTGAAGATAAATAATTATTAAAAACTAACAAGCGTTGCATACACCACTTTCATTAATTTAAAAACGAAAGGTTTCGATACTACTGTATCTTCGCCGGGTCGGACGCACACGAACTGATCCATAAAATTCAATGAAATCAATCGTCAAGTGAGGAGTATGGCGTCGGTCGTGGTGGGAGGAGATAATGACATTGAAATAGGAAGTATATTAAATAAGGTTAATTCATTACATTAATTAAAGTTTTTTTCATGGAAGGTTCTGAAGATCTAGCATATTATTATAATTTAGGTTATCACAGGAGCTATAATCAAGCATGTTATGGCTGGTCTTTGGCCTAAAGTTATCAAGAGTGACTCATTTCCAACATCGATACTTGAAATAATCAGATTCTGTCCCGAAATCCTCGTTCTTGCTCTAAATTGCTATGTTTATAGCAGCTCTATTTGTCCTATCGGCCCCTCCTCTAGAATAACTATTTCGGCCCTGGCTTTAATAATATCACACAGTATACAGTTTCAGGTGCTCAGAGGCAATACTGCTGTTTATCGTTCCAGATGCATATTTTTATAACGTAAAGCGTAGGTAATATGTTAAAGGAGACGCTGTTTCTATAAACAGTGTTTCTACTGGAATGTGTGTGATGGATAATTTATGATAGGTAATATTAAAATTCT
>JADDOH010002871.1:0-58504 GCA_016648135.1 Agrypnia vestita
TTTTCTCGGTTTCTCTCACGGAGCGCGCGTTACGCAACGCTTTCGCTCGGGATCGCGCCCAACGGGAACTTTTCGTAACTGTTATGGTCCCGTGCGAATTTCTGTCGATCGTTATCTACGCCACTTTCGTACATTTCTAAACCGGTGGTTCTTTGACATTTTTTTATGCAACTGATTATAATCTAGCTAATCGTCGTGGAATTGTAGAAATAGTTAACATTTCAAGTAATGTATTAGTAAGTTATGTATGGTGTGTGTTAGGTAGGAGGTTTTTTGAATGCCTACTACATTTGGATAGCTCATTTTTATTACAATAGTGGTCATTACTCCAACACTCGAAAATAGATGATAGAAAACACAGACGTTTTTATTAATGTCCGTGTATTATTTTACATTTATGGCTTTAGCATTTTTGTACGCGGCCTTTGGAATGTAGCCGTATATAATTAATATGACATGTTGAGCGAGGTTAATGGGGAATATAAGGGATTTATAAACACTTCTTCTTGGGTTTTTTGATAACAACACTTATTAAACGTACCTTTCTTCGTTGCAATGGGTACCCAACTAGTTAGTATCTACGTGTTTTTATTTTAGATTACTTTATGGAAATTAAATCATACCTTGGTATCTTCTTAATTCAGTGTTGAAATGGTGGGATTATTATTATATTATGCATTTACTCAATCGCAATTACAATATGGTATTATTGGATGGGGTGGTGCTTACGAAACCATTAAAACAACTATAATTAACTCAAAAAATTAGAATTAGAATAATTTTGAAGAAAATAGAGACTTTCCCGGTGCCCAATTATGTTTAGATTTTCGAGTACCAAAAGTACATAGACACGTCGATATACAAAAAAAAAACGATCGATCAACATGATCTGGAGATGACTTTTAGTTATTTAGGCATTAAATATTTTAACAATCTCCCCTAGCCCACCCGAAATAGTAATGATCCAAAAATTCCTCTTTTAAAAAAATTCGTGTTTCGTCATCCAAATCATACTAATACACACGTTTCTATCCAATCACACTAAAATCATTGATTACTATTGTCTACGTATTACGTTTTTCCTTTACTTTTTTTCTTTTTTTCTTTACTTTTTTGGAATATTACTAGTCCCACAAAACGTCTTATCAAAAACCCAAGACGAATCAATATTTTGTTACACATACATGAATTGTGGGGTGCAAAAGCAAAAGCAGCAATATCCAAAAATTAAAAAAATGTTTTGAATGCAATCCCCGAGGATTACTAATTTAAAATGTACTGAATCCTAGATTTTATGTATCTATCCCTTTAAAAATTATGTTTCCAATAAATTTATAGACTATTTTTCATATAAAATCTCGAATGCAGTACATGATAAATTAGTAATCCTCGACGACTACATTAATTTTTTTTTGGACTTTGCTGCCTTTGCTTTTATACCCCATAATTGTAGTGTCGTAGGTATAAGTCTTTTCATGTAAGCTTGCAATTGAGTTAGTGTGGTTACAGTGCGTAATACGCGCATTGTTTCGTTGTGTTAAGTTTACGGATGCGAGAGGGGCGTGTCCGTAAACTTAACACAACGAAACACTGCGCGTATTACGCACTTTATCTATACTTACTCAATTGCAAGCTTATATGAAAAGACCTATACATCCACGATGTCTAGGTATTCTAAAAAATGACCTGTTTATTTGATTTCGAAGCGACACGGATGTCAAACAGATTTCTATAATCACGCAAAAAATAATAAGTCATTGCAATCTGGAGTTTTTGATAAAAAAACGTACTTTATAAATCGAATACTAATTTTATTTTAAAAATTGGTATATATCAGTTTGTTTCACACTGATCTACTAATTTATTCATCCAAAGATTATTTATTAAATTAAATTAGTATTAAATTATATTATTATACCATATTAAATTAAAGCCCATATTTTGGCCACAGTGATCTGTATTAAATTATGACCATTCTTCATGAATTTGGATGCCTGATACCTAAAAAAATTTGTAAAAATTGTATGCGTAATACTTTTGTATTTCTCTTGCGTATAAAATATTTATTATCTCCCTTCTCGTCAGCGTCCGTGTGTGTCGCACAGCAATACATATGCAACAACAATATTTCAATAAAAAAAATCAAACTAAAGCAGTCATCGAATCTGCCACATTCATTTTTAATGTGAAACAGTCGATTTCAAAGAGTCGGACATCAAACATTTTAGGTAGGTATTGAAACAGACAGATATTTTATTGGGATTCGATTCTCGTTGTTTCGCTGGGGTCGTATCACAGCCCTGTCGCCGCGGAGGGTTAAGGGTTAGCTTCGAACCCCGCGGCGATGGGGCACTCTCCTGATGACGCTGCGATATAACCCCGACCAAACGTCGAGAATCGAATCTCAACACATCCACACGGTTCGCATAAAATGTCCGTTTCTTGACATCAAAAAAATTAAAATACAAGCATGTACCTACGTAATGTGGCATATTTAAAAAAATATTAAACTTCGTATATGAAAAACGCGTAATTTATATTTAATGAGTAATTCATAAACAATTATTTTGCCGTTGTATTTTGGCCGATTTTAAAAATAAGTTGAGACTATAAAAATATTATTGCTGATTTATCCGGTTTTTTAATATAAAATAAGTTGTAACGCGGGCATTTTTTAAAATATTATTCTAAATTTTTGTGGATTTAGATTGCACACCGTCGGTGCCGGCTTAATTAGTCGAAGGACCGCCGGATTGCGACGTTTCGTTTAATGTTTTAGTTCTTTTTATTGCTCCATTGTTCCCGTTTGAAAATGTCTGTCATTTCATTTTTAATTAACTTTATTATCTTCGTTGTTTTAATGGTTTGATGTTAACTGCGAACCGTGCCTTCTTCGCGGCGCA
Organism: Agrypnia vestita; assembly: GCA_016648135.1. Lineage (NCBI taxonomy): Eukaryota > Metazoa > Arthropoda > Insecta > Trichoptera > Phryganeidae > Agrypnia > Agrypnia vestita. Next base: position 2,904 of record JADDOH010002871.1, read on the forward strand.
CGGCCGACTCGATCCCAACATCAAGGACGAAACATTAACTTTCTTGTTATAATGCTTTAATATTAGTTGTTATTATTGGATTAGCGCGCAGGCGCAGATCCGGCCCGGCATTTGACGTGTCTCATCTTAATTAAGAGGCCCCAGTACATGATTTTCGTATTTGCTCTCGATTTGCTAAATTTAACGTAAACCTATTAAATCATTTTGCAAAATCCATAGCTAAACAGGCTTTTAATCAATTTTATTATGATAGATCCATTTACTCTTGAAGCATTTCCTTAAAAAAATATAAAATATATATTTCAAATCAGACTTCGGTTGGACAATCCAAACGAATTTTCATTTGAAAGAAAAATGATCTTTTAACAGACCATACGATTTAATTAATTCGAATTCTTGAGTATGAGGTATAATTTTTGGAATATTTTTATATTAATGACAGTGAAATTTTCTTAGTACGCATGTAAAATTTAATTAAAATAATCGATGTTTTAACGGTCTTATGGATACTGCAATATAGGAAACAGAATGTTTAATTTTTGTCTTTTTTAAACCGATATATTTAACAACTTGTCGAAAAATAGTAATATCTGAATAGCACTACTTCTTTTTCAAGCTTTATACAATCAATTTGTAAATAAAATATATGGTCTTTATTTGAAAATATTCGAGATTAGTGTACCAAAGATAACTCTACTGCATGAAAACTAAAATACTGTTTCGGGGTTATAATTTTTTTGATGTTATAACAATATTCAATGTTCATATTTTTTTAAGGAAATGCTTCAAGAGTAAATGGATCTATCACAATAAAATTTATTAAAAGCCTGTTTAGCTATGGGTTTTGCAAAACGATATAATAAGTTTACGTTAAATTTAGCAAATCGAGAGCAAATACGAAAATCGTGTACTGGGGCCTCTTAAGGTGGAATCATATTACTAAAACGCGACGCGACGTGTCGACACTTGATGTGAATCGTGCACATATACAACACGCCACGTGATGCTACAACACGCTTTGCTAGTATCATAGCTTCGCGAAGGACGGAAGTTTATTGACGTGGCCGTGGATTTACTATTTAAATACGAGCTGGATGATGATTTTGAAGAATATTTATTGCGGATTTTAGGGATATATTTTATACAGAAACAGTTGAATATAAAAATACGTATTAGACGTAGACGATACTGGATTCATGAAATAAATCAAGATAGACCAAGATGACTTTATTAAAAACGACATCTATAAGAAGGAAACAACTTATCGTGAAGCTATTAGCACAAAAGAAAGGCCGACGCGTGGTGTCGGATGTTAACAGGAAGCGCACTGCTTGCGATGCGTCGGGTGGCGTGTGTGCCCCCTCTCCCGGCAACACGCCGATCTGAATCGACTGGATGTTACCGCGTGGGGTGCGTTTCATCACATAGCGTGTTGTCTATTTGTTTTTGACTATATTAAATATACGAGATTGATAAGTACTGACATATGTCGGATGGCGTGGCGTGGCGTCGTATGTTTCCACCTTTGACCGAGGTGGTCAAAGGTGGAAACGTACGGAAACATCGACAAAAAAAGATAAAAAGGTCGTCTCATTACTAGTAGACTTCTTCATTTAATTTTGAATAGAAGATATTCCTTACACTTTGGGCGAAACGTCGACAGTTACAGATATAAGCGACATCAAAGTTGGCATTTTTTTTTTCAACATTTCTGACTTACCTTAAGTAAACCGTTAGTGTATCAAGAAATTAATTTCTATCGAAAATTAATAATTCATTCTGTTCAATATAAGTCAAATAAAGTTATTAAAACCATTCAAAAATTTAAACTAGGTATCATGCAAACAATGCGCAAACCATAAACAAGAAAAAAAAGCAACAAAAATAAAAAAGTTCCTACGTTCAGCCATATATGTAGCGGGTCAAAAAATGCTACTTTTATTGCCTGCCCAACATAACTTGGCGTGCGGCAGGATTGGAACTAAAACCCGCCCCGCCCGCACTCGGTGGTAACCCCTCGCCCTGTAATTCAGTACAATTTTGTATTTTCTTGGGAGCTGTGACATCTTGATTACCAATATACACTGAATTATTATGTCCAAAACAACCAAAGCAGTCCGGGGTGGTGCAAGAACAATTGCCAATGAAGTATTAAAGTTTTGCGAAGCTGAAAAAGCAAATAATGGACCGATATTACCGTCTGAGAGTTTGACAGATAGAGCGGCCGCCGCGGAGCGCGCCGTTACCCGACCGAATTTATATTGAAGGCTCTGACACTGGTCACCGGACATTCAGTACATTATGTATTGTGTAATAAATTTACAACCTGGCAACATCTGTTTCGTATTACATATATGCATTCGGCATTCGTTTTGTTTCTATTGTCTATATTTCGCGTGAACGTATTATCTATAAATAAAATTCTCGTCAACTAAATCTTGTCTATGATTTACGCTTAGTGCTTAGATAAAGCCTCTTAAACGTCAAAATGTATGATGGAATTATGAAAAAGTGTAATAACGATTATAATACTTGCGAGGTCAGTTCTGTCTTATTTTGAAACCAGAACACTCAACTATACAGTGGATACTTAACTCTCAGAAGGATCGGTCATGGTTACCGTATTGTTCAATTTAGCCAAATGTTTCAAATAGCCAAATAGCCAAACGAAATGAGGCACCCTGTATAACATTGTCGATCTATCAGTTTTGATGTTTGACAGATGTCTTGACATTTCGCATAGAAACTTTTCGTGTATATCTCCTATAATTAACTAATCAACCATCACTCCGTTTTCCAAAGGGGTAGGCAGAGAGGATAGCATGCCACATTCTTCTTTCCTGGACCACCACTTTTGCTTTGTCCACTTTTATACAACTTCTCATGCACGCTCTTCGGCTGTTGAAATTTCTAACAGGGCCATCCTCCAATATTCGATTTATCCGATCATGCCGCGTCCTCCACGGATGCCCTCTCTTTCTGCTGCCTTCACCACTCACCTCATAAATTTTCTTTACTATCCTTTCCTCACTCATCCGTTCCACATCTTTTCACTATCGTTCCATACCAAACCATCTCAGTGATCCTTTCTCTATTCTTTCTTCAAAGGTGCAGCCAGCATTACATTCACTTCTAATGTCCCCTGTAGTTTGCTGTATTACAAATATAACAACCTTGTTATATTGAGAATATGTTCTGAAAAATAGATGAAGTAAAGTAGCTTGTTGGTCTTGTGGTTAGGACACTCGCCTCGTGATCCAATGGTCGCGGGTTCGAATCTCAGCCCATACTAGCAAGTTAGTCCTATTTTCATAGCACAAGCGGTTAGCTTAGTTTGAAAATAGTAAGAATATTGATGTGACACGTATTCCGTGTTCGCATCTCTATTTATTTAAAAAAAAAAAAAAATGAAATTATTAAATGATTCACCTAACCATGCCTGAACTGAAGCTAAGAAATGTGCATGACAGAATTATTAAAAATATATAGATGCATAATTTTTACTTTATTTGAAAGTGAGAATATAGGAGGAGGTATAGGGCCCGATTCTGAAGATAGCAATGTCTGGATCTTTATGTTATATCTGGATCTTGACAGCTATTCATATAACATTGTGACGCCGTCAAATGGGACGTTTTAAGTTTGACAGGTTTGGAATTAATGAATTCAACCAATGAGAATGCTCTAAAACGTAAACAAACGTTAAGTTATTCGCAACAGATGGAAGGGATGTGCACATTCCTATGAATCGACATTTTTTTATTTTTTATTTATTAAGTTCTCTTAAAACTTATAGTACCTACTTTAATCGGTCGGACGGGTAGACCTCTTTCCATTTAAGAAAGACAATCTAATTAGTATGTGTAAGCCGTGCGTATGATGCGAATTGTTTCATTGTGTTGGTGTTTATACCCGTAAACGCCAACGCAATGAAACAACGTGCGTCGTACGCATGGCTTACACATACTAATTCGATTTTCTTTCTTAAATGGAAAGAGGTCTAGTCAACACAAATGTGTTCCAAAATTATAATAATTTCAAAATTACATCGAAATTTAATTTTAACGTTGTGTATTTTGGGATAAGGTTTATAAAAAAAAAAATTTCATGCATCGCATGCTCAAAATACAAGTTAATTCCTTAAAATTATGATTTTTCGTCAGTGTGCTAGGTTTAAATATAATTATATTTCACTTAAATATATATATTTCTTGATTTTTCTAACATCTCTTTTAATTTAAGTGATTTCTTTATATTTTATCAAAATCAAAAATCGTGGTACAATATGAGATCCAGTATCATTTTTGTACAAAATGATTGCACAAGATCTTGTACAAAAGCACTTGTGTATAATAAAATATTAATCAGAATCAAATTCGTTTTGATAAAATAATCATTTTCGTGATTTTGGTATTTTAGCGTAAGTTTCGGTACGTTACCTTCGCCAAGCGAATATATAATATATGTATGTTTATACTTGAAATACGAACGTTTTATCACAGTATACCCATAACAGTAGTTTATCTCCGGCCTGTCGGCGAGTTATTAGCCTACTCTTGCATTGACGCTAGGGTTATCACTTTATTTTTACTCCCTTTCTTTTAACTCGTAGCGTCTAAGATTCCGACGCATAAGGTAGACACGAAACCCGAAAATTTCTATAATTAGTATATCTAGTTTCTGCACTTAAATTGCAAGAACGCTGATTAACATCAACGTAGATTTTTAAAAACTCAGTCTTTGTGATGATCAACACTCCTTTTTAGTAAAGCACCACAAACATAAAAAAGGCTTTTTTTTCAGGAAGCGCATTTTTTTTTTAAAGCCGTGGCTGTGAGCGCGAATAGCACCGAAGGCACGGCCCTTACTGCCGCCGCCTTGTGCCCCCATATTCTATGTCAATGTGTGCGGCACAGTGCGTGCGTACACGGCGCCGAGCACGCACGCACACATTTTAATGGGTAGCGGCCGTTTGTATGAAAACGTATTACTGTTCTTAATATACTGTGGTTTTATGCTATCTATAGTACGTATTATGTAGCATAAAACTTCGTATTTCAAGTATAAATATACAAAGCGGTATATTGGGACACGAGTCCAATTTTTACTTATTATTATAATCTAAAATCTTTTTTATGTCCCAAATGCAGAAAAGTTCCTACCGCAAAAATGACGGAACGCGAAATTAGCAAAACCGATTTATCGGTGACATCCCTTAACTCTGTACCCATAGGTAGGTACATATATTTATGTCAAATGTCAAAGATAGGCGCAAATGATATTTAAAATTACAACAAAGGTTTGTAATTGAAATTGTCAGTAGGTAAAAACTTATACGCGTTTTCTTCATATTGACGGAAGCGTTATTACAATATTTTGACCTAATGATATCAATTTCAGGAATTTTAAGTCTCAATATTTATAATTCTGCTACCTCCAAGGAGCGTGATCAGTTTTTTCACCTTCTCTTTTGATGAAGCAAGATTTGTTCTACATTTTTAATTTTTTTAGACGCGTTTCGTCTTATAAGGGCATTACCAATCAATCAATATCTTATGAGATTGACAATGCCCTCATAAGGCGAAACGCGTCTCAAAAATTAAAAATGTAGAACTAAAAGAACAAGTGTTTTTCTTTCTATATCATCCCATGATAGCCAAAACATGACTGACAAAAACAAAATTTTACAGAAGATTTTTTCTTCTCATTTTTTAAGGAATATACTTTAGGTACAAAATTTTATATAGAGTATTTATTTTATTAATGTCTTTCGCTTATCATTATAAAAATCGATTAATTATTACTGCTTTGCTGTAGTTTTTTGTATTTCTGAACGATTCTAAGAAGCAATTTACAAAAACTAATGAAAGGTAATACCTACAATGAAGAGGATAGCTATACAGTTACATGTAAATGAGATAGAGCACATTATTGATATTAATTCATGGTAACAATTAAGTTTTTATAAGAAAACTATTGAAAATAAATGCTACATAATTTTGTATTTCTGCACGATTCTAAGAAACAATTTTGTTCAAACACCAATGAAAGGTAATACATGCAATGAAGAGGATAGCTATACAATTTGTTGCAAATGAAATAGAGACTAAATTATTAATATTAATTCTTGGAAACAATTAAGTTCGACACTAATGATATTCTAAAAATGCAGGAGTTCCCACATTACAATCCCTCCCAAAGAATAAATAAAAAAATTAATTATAATGATAAGAATATTTGACATAATAATATTCAATAAATTATCTATTGTCAAGTATGTTCTCTTTACAATAAAACGCTGTAAGATAAATAAATGCACAGGTATACTTTATTTGATCTACGCACAAACAAATTTTTAAAGTTTTTGGTAACATACACCAAATGCACAGTGCTATACTTGTGCATCATCCTCATTTGATTTGCTAAAACAACAGCCGCTTTAGGATCATGGGACAATGTCAAGTATTCACGACGAAATCTTCTGGGAATTATGCCATTTTCACATAGTTTACGCAGGTCATTATATTTTGCTTTTGATATTTTAAATCTTTCTTTGTACAGTTGTACCAGTAAAGAATTGATTACTGAAGAACTTCGGTGGGATCTAATAATATTTTCTGTGTCAATAATATCTATCTATCAACACAGCCATATTTTTTAGTTTCATTTCAATATTAGGACAGTTTTGTTTAAATGATGCACTTCTAAACTCGTTAAACTTTATTTTATGCTTTGCCGGCAATTAAGACAGCGAAAAAGATTTCCAACCACGTCATGTGTCATCAGTGTTATTTGTTATGTGTCTGTTATACAGGGAGCTGGTCCACCATACTTTACAGGCAGATTCCTGAATAAATTATGAGTCGAAAATGTTCAAATTATGAACAATAAATAGTGTTCTAATATCAATAGTTAGAGATCAATGACTTTCAAAACGATGATGAAAATTGCATTTTTTTCAATATCTATGACTTAACTTCTGTTAAACGTAGGACTATCATTAGACAGCATAGGTAGTGTGACAAATATCAAAAATTTATTTGCTTTAATACAAGTCAAATAAAATGTTTAAAACCCTGCACAAATTTGAAAAATACTTTTATCATTTTATTTGAATTATATTAATGATTATGATTTTTTAATATTCAATATAATTTCATTTTATTTTTTTTACACAATTCAGAAATATTGAAAAATAAACGCAAACTTTGGAGACATTTATTTCATTCAATAAGTATGTTTAATATCATTGTTCATAATTACATAAAATACTACCCTCAAATCAAAAATAAAGTAAGAATCACTGCTATTGCACTTTAATTGTTCTTAGGATCATAATAAGTTAAAATTAAGAATAAGTTAAACAAAACTAAAATATCAACAGTCTCTAATGAATATACATAAATTATTAATACCTATGTATATAGGTATTAATAATTTAATGTATAAAATAAATACATTTTCCAAAAAGAACCGTAAAGAAAACTGACAAAAATTCTGAATGTATTGAATATATTTAGAATAATTATTCTTAAACAAGGCGGAGTTATTAAATGTACAAAGTCAAAATAATATATAATAAACTAAAACAACAATAAACAAACAAAATTTATAAATATAAAAATGGTAAACAAAGCTTTTTTTTTTATTATCACTGTACAACATTATTCCAGACTTGTCGACCCCATCTTGGTAAGCTTTTTATATGTGCATTAAACGGAAGATTTTTTACTAAAACTGAAAACTGCAACATCACCTGAAATCAAAATAATTAAAATATTGTAACATTATATAGAAAGTCTTCGGTTTTCCATTAAATGAATAAAATAAATCAAAAGTTACCATTAGTTGTGCTGCCATTGCAACATTTCATATATACATATATTGTGTAGAACTACACATGAGTATACAATTTGTCCAGCAACGGTCCGACTAATGCAGAATTGAATGCACCGAAATGTTGACTTAAAAAGTTGTCTTCACAACATTTCTGATTTTGTTGTGTGCTTTTGTATACCTAGATTCGGTGTATTCTTTCCTGGATTTTATGAAAGCATAAGAAGCCAGGACTCTGATGGATACCCACAATCACCTGAAAGTTCAACAATATTTTATGTTATAAATTGCATAAGGCTATTGGAAAACTATGAAAAATCAAACATTTATAAGCATTAATAAAATAATGTAGGTATGCTTAAACAAATAATTTTCAATGTGGCAATTGATCCGCATATATTATAATGAATATGTTAGTAAGATATGAGAAACACAAATTTGCTACGCACTTTTATGAACGGAGATTATTTTGACACTTCTTAATTACGCATTGCAGTACTTTCAGAGAGTATTTCTCAACTCACATGTGATTCGAAGCAAGTTTTGCAACTCATCCAAATGTTTGTCTTACTATTAACGCAGTGGAGTGGGATTTTTTACTCAGTGTTCGATAGATTTTTAGATACTCCACTATATGAAAATCTAACCTCATTTTTTCAAAATTCGACCAGAGCGGATTTTGTAATTATACGGCTCAAATACACTGTATTAAAAGATGATATAAGAAAGATTGTTTCTTACAAACGTATTAATTTCTTCATCCACAGCGTCCAGATGAAAAATCATGGCTAAACTTGTCCGCGTTACGGAGTATTCAAATCTTCCCATCTTGACATTTGACAGATAACAATTTACATCTTTCTCCCTCCCTCTATATCTATCTCATGTAGAAACTTACAGAAACAAACACCGACGTAAAGCTACGTCTCGTTTATTTTTAATTTTTATTATCGTCTATTAAGTGTTGGGATAAAGATCTTAAAGATCTAGACATTGCTATTTTCAGAATACGGATGATAATATGGCTTCTTTTATTTCATAAAATAAACAAAAATGCAGTAGTATTTTAATAAACCATTGACATGAAAAATTTAAAAAAAAATATTGGCCTATACGTCCTTATCTTAGGGCCAATTGTTTAATCAGGAGTAAAAGTAATACTTGAGAAACAAAGCATAGATTTTTGCATTTTCCACCAATCAGAGCACCCGTTTTTGTAAAAACCTATGATTTTTGCTCAACTATTACTCTTTGTTAAACAACAGGCCCTTAGAATGCTAGAGATTTAATTGTGTACAATGGAAATGTATGTTATGAGGAAAATCATGCGTCTAAAACCTGGAAAAAAATGTTACCGTTTCAAAAATATTTTTTCTAAAAGTGTATTATTATCTTATGTTCCTATTAAATATAATTGTGCTATTTCAGCTTCCCTTCCCGGTACCCAGGCAGCTCACCAGCTGGTGGTGGCTGTGCGCCAGCGCTGCTCACCCGAGGAGGCGCTCAATGTACTCCGGGAGTTGCCTAATCCCCGCGCAGAGGCGGAGGGTGAAGCTCCCTCGGCTGACACTCCTTACAATCCTCTCAAGATAGACGTCTTCGTGCAGACGTTGCTCAATCTTGGCTCAAAGAGCTTTTCGCATAGCTTTGCGGCTATATCCAAGTTTCATTATGTGTTTAAGGTACCATTTCTTTTCATCTTTAAACAATTGTATCGTTTAGCTGTTGTTGTACTTAATAATTATTCAAAGGTTGCATAATTATTTAACTGTGTTATTTATTATTACTGTTAAGTACGTTATTAATTAAAGAGAAAGATAACCGTGACACAATCTACTATGGACAAGCTCAGAAACAACTGGCAAGATTTATTTTATTTTATTTGGTCATCCAATAGGAAGACTTAATTACTCAGAAGGAATACAGAAAAAATAGTTGTCTCTCACAATTAAGGATGACACAGGAAAGACAATTTGATAAAAATGACAGATGTGACTGTAAGATAATTTTACTGACTCATTTAATGGATTGTTCTAAATTTAACTTTAACATAAAAGGATTCGTAATGTATATAATGCACGAGGGGGACAAGTTTCTAGTATCTGCCTCACCATATGACGATACTCTTCAAATATGGTATTAAAAATATCTGTTGAATTCAAGAGGGAATATAATCTGAGCATAAAAGAGCAACTATTATTGGTATGATAAGTTGGAAGGGAAAAGAGGTAGCTCTCTCTGGTAGATCCGAGTGGGAAGTGGAAGGATGGCAAGCTGGTGATTTCAGGAGAATCAATAAGGTTATGAATAATTTGGAAAAGGAAAGATTGATCTGACAATATTCACCTATTTTCAAGAATTTCCAATTTATAAAATTATGTCGAGACCAAATAGTTAAAATTCGTATTAAATTTGTAGTTAATACGCTTAAGAAATGTTTTTTTAACTAGATATTCAAACAGAGTCAACATTCTAATCTTCCCAGTTTTTGTCTGAAACAAAAAAATTGGAACGAATGCTGCTAGCGTATTCAATTATAGAAGAATAATACATAGATCAGCATCTGTCCAGAGGTACACGGCTGCATGGGTTTTTAATAGCAACACAAGCAATAGATGGCAACAGATCATACTTTCGCTAAGAGTAAATGAAAATTATTTAATTAATTTTGTTATGCGTCAGTGAATAGTAAACATGATTTTTTCCCTTTTTGTATTTGATTAGCAGAAATTTTTATTTGAAATGAGGAACGATTGATACTTAACCGTTTGAGTGCCAAAAAATTCATACAGTTGCTTGTAAAATGCCACCAAAAAAACATATTTTTTTTGAAAATATATTTTTTTTTTAAAACCCCATAAATTCTTTGAATTTTCATGGATTTTGATTATTTTTTCGGTGTTTTATTAAAGAATATTGAAATATTTGAAATAAAACGCTTGTATAAATGAATACAGTATTTTATACAGAAAAAAAGAAAGACAAAATAGAAAAACAAAAAAAAATCAACAACTGTGCTTTCCTGCACACGCCGTGTGGTCACCCTTCTTACAATACGCACAAATAGTCGTTGATCTACGCAGCCCAGCACCATCTTTATTACTACAGACCACACAGCGACGTAAATTCTTTCCTGGTCGTTCCCGCTGTCAGACATTTCAGAGGACGCGCTCGACATTATAGTTTTTCAATTAACTAAAATAAAAAAAATAATAAATGAATCTGAAATTTAAACGGTTTACTACGATCTTACAACTATTAAGATAATATTACAATAATATTTACCAACGCCGCAGCACCACACCCCACGTATGCGCGAATCAAAACACGACTGACGCAATCGACGGAAATCGACGATTGGCAATCAAACGGTTAATGACAATTAGTACTCTCAACCATTCTTAACCAACTCAAAAAAATTCAAAAGATTCAAAAAAACCATCATCATTAATGTGTTTATACAATTAATTCATTGGTTCGCAGCAATTTGGAATTTGGTTCTATCATTTGGTCAACTCATTATATAACTTACAAAAATATGATAGAATCTGTACAGCAAAAATTTCTTCGCATACTTATATTTAAGTGTAATCTGGGCAGCACTTTAATATCTTATCAAGAGCGCTTAGAATATTTTTATGTAGACAAATTGGAAGTTAGAAGACTATAGGTCGACCACAATCAAAAGACCATTCCTAGCTTTATCCGGTAAGAAGAAAGCGGGGGGATTGTTGCCTGGCAAGCCCGTATTACAAGCCTCAATATGATATTCCAAATAAATATATATTATTTAGTTTAAGAAACTTACTTTATTACTTATTTACTAGAAAAACTTATTTTGTGTTAATTTTTTGCGACGTAACAACACACATATTTTTTGCGCACATTCTTTTGAATGCGGTCTAGCTATAATTGCTGACCTAATATGTATACCTATATAATATAATTCATGGTAATATTGATTCAGAATATTGTAGTCGAAAACATAACTTTGAATGTTCCTAGTCGCCGACTTAGGACGTATAATACATTTTCTCTTTCACTTTTCAATAAAAATATGGCCCACTTTAACTCTATATCTAGAATGTTGAGGTCATACAAAGAAAATAATGATAATGTCAAAAAATAAATAAATGCTTATATCTCTCAATGCCTTGGAGACATTCCTAAAAATATAACATTCATAATTCAGCGCAATTCTCATTGCGTGACATTGAGTCATTCATTGAATTTTTACTAAATTTATGGGTGATAAATATATAAATTTATTCAATTTCAAAAAAATTCCTTGCAGATATTAGCGGAATCTGAGGAAGCCCAGATCTGCATATTGCGCAACATGTTTGAACTGTGGCACACGCACCAGCAGATGATGGTGGTCCTCGTGGACAAGATGCTGAAGACTCAAATTGTTGACTGCTCTGCCGTGGCCACGTGGATATTCTCAAAGGAAATGACGGGGGAATTCACCAAGCTTTACCTGTGGGAGATTCTGCATTTAACAATCAAGAAAATGAACAAACATGTAACTAAACTAAGTAAGTTTTTTTTCCTTAGTTAAAGAATAATGTTTTCATCTTCTCAATTGCAGAAAATCAAAAAACAATTGTGTTCAATATAGCTGAAAATATTTCTGAATGATTCCGTCTTTAATTTTTTTTCCATAGATTTTAAATAATAATACATGTTTTTTCTAGGTGATGAACTGTCAGAGGCTCGAGAAAAACTGGCCAGAGCAGAATCTTCAAGCAGTGAGTCTGAGGACGATGCTTCTCAACCGGCCACCAATAAAAAAAAGAAAGTGGAATCGGCTGATAAACCAACAGAAGAGGTGAGTATTATTTGCTAGGCATGGTAGCAATAAATTATTGATACGACAGTTAATTAATGTCATTAAAAAATGTATTACATGAATAATTTTACATTCATGTAGCTAATCCTGTAACAAACAACACTCAAATAATCAGTAATTCTTTTTTTGCTGTTTATACATATATATGTTGCTCATGTATACTATTGACAGTTCTCCCTTGTTTTTTGAATTTATATAATTATTTTAAGTGTTTATTGAATTTAAGTTTTGTAATATAATATTCAAAAAAGAAAAAGTCCCATACTAAACTTACAATTTATTAAATTTTTGCTATCAGGCATTGTAATTTTAGCCAAAAGCATTATAATGATTTGTGTGATAGATGGTAGAAAGAATGGAGGAGCGACAAGAAGCTGCCCATGTGGACCAGAAGCGTTTGTTCCTCATCATCTTCCAGCGCTTCATCATGATTCTCTCCGAGCACCTCGTGCGTTGCGATACCGATGGAGTAGATTTCAATACTCACTGGTATCGCTGGACCGTCGGTAGACTACAGCAAGTCTTTCTGGCTGTGAGTATTTTTGTTTTACTGTTCTTTTGTATTTTACTTTAAATTTATTGTTCATAATTGTGTACACTAAAATTAAGGGCCAATTCCTGAATCTTTCTCTCTTAGCAAATTATGGAGTACCTACCTACTTATTATTTATTCTTTGAGAAATTTCAATAGAATTGAATTGGACTAACAAACTGATAATGTGTTCATTTTTTTTAATTACAAAGCTACTGTGGAACTTTTTTAGGCTACCGTAAATAATTTTTATTTTATGTCGCACTCGATTGTTTTGCAAAAAAAGGGCAGTTTTTTGAAAATTCATCAGAATTTTATTAATTCATCTTTTGGAACCGCTAATCTATACATATTTTTATGTTGTATGTGTCTCTTCATACAGAAAAATGTAGGCTTGTAGTTGAATTTTCAGTAAATTCAATAAACCTTTATGATAAATAAAGTAAGCAGAAGTAGCTTGTTGGTCTTGTGATTTGGGACTCTCGCCTCGTGATCCAAAGGTTGCGGGTTCAAACCTTACTCCAGACCAGCAAGTTAGTCCTATCTTCGTAGCACAAGCGTTTAGCTAATTTGAAAATAGTAAGAATATTGATGTGACACAATTCCGTGTTCGCATCTCTATTTTTTTTTTATAGTTTAGTGTATATATGTATGTGCTTGTTATTATGTACCTATCTATATATTATAATAAATAAAAGTATAAAAATGTGACACTTTTAGTATTCTGAATTATTGTCAATATAATGGCTAGAAAAACTTGAGATTTTTAAAATATTTTTTATAGTTGATGTAATTGTTTTCATAATAAAAATCTTTCCTCGTTCGTACGAGGGAGTACCCAAAAGAAACGGAACTGATGTTGTGGTGGGTCGAGTTTTTGTAGTACAGCGTTCTGCCACTAGGGGGCATATAGAGCCACCATTCCTGAGTCAGTAAGCCAAACGTCATCGCTAAGGAAGGTTCTGTTCGATTTGTGTGCATTTTTTTAGCAAGTTGGTTGTTTTGTGTGCTCGTCGTTTTTGCAATGGCGATTCTTGTGAATAGCGCGCAGCCGTAAATTTTTGCTTCTTGCTCGGAAAAACTGGCACAGAAACTGTTGAAATGCTAAAAACGACCTACAATGATGATGCTATTGGGAAAACTCAAGTGTTTAAGTGATTTTCCCATTTCAAAAATGGTGAAATGTCAATTGACGACAAATCTCGCTCTGGGCCGTCCGTCCACGGCCCGAACCGATGAAAATGTTGAAAAAATTCGCGAAATTATCCTGGAAGATCGACGACGGACTATTGAAGCACAGTTCAGCGAATTTTAACGGAAGATTTGAGGATGACAGGGGTGTCTGCCAATTCGTGCCTCGAATGCTGACTGCTGAACAAAAACAAGGTTGTGTGGAAGTATGCTTTAAAAGAAAATTCCAGTCCATTCAGAGTTTCTTCCACAGGGTCAGACAGTTAACCAGGCTTTCTACCTGGAAGTTTTGCCCCCTATGACTTTTTTTTATTTCCCCGAATGAAAAGAGACATGAAAGGAAAGCGTTTTGTCGACATTACTAAAGTGAAGAAAAAAACGACGCTGTCGGGCATCCCAGAAGACGAATTTAAAAAATGCTTTGAGCAATAGAATAAAATATTGGACAAGTGTGTGCCGGTGGAGAATACTTTGAAGTGGATTGAAGGTTTTTTTGTTTAAAAATTAAATATATAAATTAAAAAAAAATAAGTTTGGTTTCTTTTGTCATATCATAAAAAAGAATGTTACAACAAATTATAATAATAAAAAATTGGCACATAATTCGACTTTTTTAATTCCTAGACTAAATTATACAACTAATGAATTAAAATAGCGGTCCATGGAATATGTTTGAGCCAGCAGTTTCGTAAAATATATGTTTTGTCAAATTGAAAAACTTTGTAAAATTACATAGTTACACATTTACATTTTATATTATTAAATTAATGTAATTTCCAGATATCAAAAAATCAGCTTTAAAAAGGAAAGGAATAATCTTGAGGTGTTTAATAAACCTTAGAAGTTTGGTCAATACATTCTCATCAAATATTATTTAATTAAAATTGTTTTTGTTTTCCTTCACATACAATTCAATTGTCAGTTAATTTCAATATGATTTTTTTTCTAGCACCACGAACAAGTCCAGAAGTACAGCAGCACCCTGGAGACACTCCTATTTACACAAGATCTGGACCCGCACATTCTGGATGTCTTCCAGCAGTTTGTTTCGCTTAGATCTTAATTTATTCATTACACAAAGAACAAGATTTATACCATTGTGGTGATCGCATATAGATCATAAAAGCCTAAGTAAATCAATGATATCTCATCAACCTTGGAGTTTGCATCCTCAATACGGCAGATACTCTCAGTGCAAATCGAGCGTCTTGAATTTAGCCGATTTCAATATTTGTATATTCTGTGCTACATATTGACATTTGAAATCGTTTAATATTGAAAATTACATAAATGTATCGCTGGTTAGCCAGCGTCTATGGAGTTAGTCGACCAGTTCCATAACTCTCGTCCCCCGAAGTTTCAAATATTTTTGATACATTGTAGAAATGCAGTAAATGGAGCTCGGATAATATGAATTTGTATTTACCAATTTATTCCTTCAGAAAATATAAAAAGACATCATTTTATTGTTTATTGCAATAAAATAATCCCATCATTATATGCAACACGCTAGTTTAACATTACAACTGCAATATTTTTTGTTGCAATTCAATGTAATATTTATATATGTATTACATTGGATTACATCAATAATACAAAATCAATAAAATTTACGCTTGCGTACATTGGTATTAAACCAAGTATTACTATATTTTACTACAAATATGGCACGTAGCCGGATTTTAAGAATGCATCAACCCCGCAGCTACACTGAAATAAAAAATCATTAGTATTTGACACATGCGCAATGTATTACAAAGTGTTAACCAAAAGTTCCCGAAATGTATCAATAAACAAAATTATACCATACCTGTATCTTATTCATCACCTTCAAAGTGGTACCCTTGGGAGTGCACGCACCGACCCCACCCCATCTGCCACGAAAATAATGCACTTTGAAATATCCCTTTTGATTTAGCTTAAGTTTTCTCTTTGTGTCAAATCTTTTCTTCTTCAAACATGGGGAAGAAAAAGTCACACAGATCTAAGTTGGTGAGTATGCTTGATGTGGAACTACCGCCATAATGCCTTTTGTAAAAAACTTCTGTGTGAAATGTAAACGGTCCCGCTATCTAGTGATGGTCAAAACCATTATTTTAACCGGTTGCATAATAACCATTATTTAAGATCTGATTGTACATATTGATAATTGAGCCCTTGCCCGGAATAACGTTGTATCCAACAATACTCTCATTCCGAGAAAAATTGAAAAAATGAAACCAGTTACAATTTATTACATTTTATATTTTAAATATAACAAACATATAATTCTTAACTAATCTCAATATAAAAAAGGGAAAAAAGGCAATTAAATTTGAATCTATTGTAAAAAAACATGCTGAATCAGTGGAAAAACGTTGTATATGAAATTTTCGCAAACAACGTTATTCCGCAAAACGTTTTTTATTTATTCTGCTTTACTTAATAATGATTTTTAAAAGCAGCATCCTCATCTAACATGAAATCACAAATGTCATCGAGGTCCTTGAGCTTAGCAGCCTTATTGACAGTGGATTGGAATTCATTAAAGTTAGTTCCAGGCTCCTTAACTGCATGATTTTTTTCCATACGGTAGCTAATCTTCTTCTTCCACAAAGAGTTGGTAGAAGGCTATAGGAGGTCCATGATTCTAATTCTTTGTGGAAGATTCTGGCTCTGATTGTGATGGGATTATCAGTAGGTAAACAGCTTTTACGGAACGATAAGTCTCTCGTACATACTACCTATTACCTATCTCCGTCTGTTTGCTGAATATGGTGTCGGACATTCAATTTCTCATGATTACTTTTTTTATTGTAATTCAGTAACCTGAATTCTTATTGAATATTTATATTGATATTAAAATGGAGAAAACATCCCGGATTTAAACATTTTTGGCTCAAACTCGACCCTACGAAAAAGAACGAGGAATTAAATAAACTTTTTGTATCGGTATTATTTTAAGTTACGATTTAAAGAGCACTATAATGCCAGCATCATTATCAAAAAGCATTTCAAATATCAATATGGATAAATCAATTGAGTAAAATCGGTTAACGTTCGACAAAATAATATTGTCACATATGAAATTACAATATCAATCAGAACTGCCAAATCGTATACAACGTTATTCCACAAACATGTTCCGGCGGGTCAATTGCAGGTTTGATAACATTTTTTCTGAATAAACACTCTTTTCCTGCATCCTTCAACTTATTGGCTTTGATATCTCTCCAGTTTAAAGCATTAGATGTTCGTTTTGTCCCTTTATTCATGTGAATTAAACCACGCTCCACGATATTGACGTGCGGTGACGCCATTTTGAGAAACAATGTACAACGTTCTTCCACAAACCAATAACTTTAAAATGCAGCCAGAAGCCAAAATATTTTTTTCTTGACATATTATCTACCTTAAACGATGCATAATAACATACCCAACATAACTGCATTAATAACTCAAAATTGACATTTGTGTTGGATACAACGTTATTCCGGGCAAGGGCTCAATTAGTAACTGAGTTTTTGCAACTTGATAGCATTAACATAAATTGCATTGATATAAATCTCTAGTAAATGTTATTGAGTAACTAGTTAAGATAATGGTTCTAACCATCACTACTTACGTCTTCTTGATAAAAGAGCTAATTGTTTAAGCTTCCTCCTGGCGTTTTCTTCCCATGTCCTCCCTGAGTCACCCTAGGACCTCACGATAGAATCTGCACGTTTCCGCAGAAGTCACTGTCTATCCAGCAGAAACTCCTAATAGAAGATAATTTACAAGTCCCTTTGAGGTTAAATTTTTACAAAAATGGTGATACAGTATCCTCGACTTGTCGGGCTTTCTTTGGTCTAGGTGAAGATATGATTGAGATAATGATGATAGTGATGAGAATGGTCAGGGTTTCTGCTGTTTTTCAGAGTTATTATAAATGGATCAGGGTTTCTGCTGTTTTTCAGAGTTATTATAAAACATTACATAGTGTAATTATGCTATTCTCAGCTACCGCAAAAGCACACAATAGTTTACCAAAACTAAATGCATTAACTTAGCTCCAATCAATGTGACATAATATCTATGAAACACAATATTATTGGCGTTTGATTGTTCTTTTATTTGTTCATAGCCTATCATAAATGTACCTTGTCATGTGCACCTTTTATTTATTTCTACGACATTGAAAGAATACAATGTAAAATTAATCAATATAAAAAATGTCTCGACTTTTCACTATCGTTTAGAATCTCCTGTATTTTTTTCTGGGCTAATCTGCCCTGTGATGTGTTTCGGATCCCATTGCAGGATCCGTTGATGTGACACATCAGCCCTGATGATGGACTCCTCAACTTCACTTTTTATTTTATAATTTAAACTGAAACAGTCCTTTCAAATTCATGTTGAAAGGTTCTACTGTAGTAATACAAGTAAGAACTTACAAGTTTAATAATTCATAACATAACATATACAGTAGAACTAATTTGAAATTCAAGGGACCCAGAAAAAAACATTTTGAATTATGCAGAACCTTGTTGATTTGAAATTCAACGTACAAAAAAAATTTGATTGCGAAATTCCCCAAAAATCTTAAAACTCAAGAAAAAATCAATTAATTTTGTGAAAAATGTCTATTTTTGCATATATCAGGAAATCATTTTGAAAACATAGTATTTATTATGCTATTACAAAGTTCCCGACATTTCTGTTACCCATGTACCCAATATTGACATTTGTTCTCACTCACTTCAAAATTTTAATCATATGAACCATAATGTATTAATTTATGGCCCAAGGGGCTAGAAATTATTTTGTATCACATATTAACGGGGTTTACGAATTAACGGGTTAATCTACTATGAAATTAACATTTTAGGAATTGTGGGTTTGAAAAATTTCAAATTGTGTCGAATTTCGAATTATCGGGGTTTTACTGTATTATTTCGTGTGAAAGTATAATGTGTGGATGTGTTTGTGAGTAATATTATACATAACCACCATTTATTGGAATTTACCTTGTTGTGCATAGCCACTTTAATTGTCTCAAATTTTATATTTTGAGGGCAAAAATGCAGTACCTTATACATACATATATGTATACATATAAAAATTGTTTGAAATTCATAAAATTAGCAGGATACATCAATGGTCCCTATGTAAAATAAGCATCTACAAAAAATCAATTTTACGGGAGAGCTGTTTGAGGTTTGGCTTTATGTACAAAATGAGCATATTTGTTCATTTTCACGTTAGTTTTTTATTGTAAAAAAAATAGAAACATTTTTTATTTTATTTTGTATTGAGGAGAAGACTATTTTCTATGTATTGGTACAAAAAAGTCAAAAATGTATTTTTTTAGATGTCCCCAAGTTTACGTAGGAACTGTCAACATCTAGTTGTGAATACAAATGTATTTAAAATGTAAAAAAAAAAAATCTTAATCCCATATTCACATAATTTATGCCTTTCTATGGTCTTCCAAACAATTTTTAATCAATGCGGCATTTTTGACCTCAAAATATATGCATTTATAGTTTTATTTTGTATGAAAAAATTTTAAATAAAAAAATTACTAAATGCAAAGTTCATTTTTTATCCATGTATTTTCCCTGTAAACATACAATTTTTTTTTAATCATAAAAATGTATAATATATTGATTATAATAAGAAACATATAAACTTAACAATAAATAAATATATATTTTTCAATATCCTTCAGAAAAGAAAATAATAAATGCTTTACACCCACAACCCATCGAACCATATTTTGTATAATAAAATAGCTCCAATTTCATGCTTTAGTATGATGCAAGTCTTTTTCATTTTCCGCCTGAATGCTTCTTAATAACACTCAGTACATCTTCAACATCCTTCTTGGATCCAAGGAAAATCGGGGCTCTCTGATGGATAGATTCAGGCACGATGTCTAGAATAGGAATCTTTCCGTTTGTAGCCAATCCACCAGCTTGCTGTACCAGGAAGGCCATTGGATTACATTCATACAAAAGACGAAGCTGAAATCAATACAATGAATATTTAAATTGAAAGGTAAGAAATGTGTTTGGCATGATTTGCAAAGATTGATTAAATAGTCGGAAATATACATATACAAGTTTGTAAATGAGCAATTTCTGATAACAGACAAAATAATAAATATTCAATTATTGTACCTTTCCCTTTGGAGAATCCTTAGTGGCAGGGTATAAGAAGATGCCTCCATATTTAATCGTCCTGTGAACGTCAGCTACCATGGAACCGACATACCGGGCTCCGTAAGGTTTACCAACTGCAGGATGTTTCTTTGAGTTCACATATTCTACTATGGCTGGGTCCCAAACTTGAGTATATCCTGCAATGTATTGATAAAATTTGCCATTTGAAATCAAAATTAGCCACATCATATATAATATGAGACAGTTTAAAACATACAAAAATAAATTAACTAGTAAATTATAAAAACTATAAGAAAAATTATTTAAAAATATATTAAAAAAAAAAAAAACCACTGCCTACTCATTTAAATCGGGTACCCACATTTAAGGCGCGTGCAGTAAGAACATTGTGAAGCATGACTTTTATTTTAACATATATTTGGGGAAAAAAAATCAAAATTAAATATTTATCAGAATTTATGAAATATTAAAATCAGAATTATATGTTATGATTACGATAGGAATATTTCGAGATATACATATATCTTGTTTTCATTTCTTTTCAAAATATATGCTTAGGAAAAAGTCATGCTTCTTGTTCTCACTGCATGCCCCCGATAGTATCGAAACATCAACATTAGAAAATTAGTAAGAAATGTGCAAAAAAGAGTATGTACCATTATACAAGCAAAATATTAAATATAGCTCTTGAATAAACAAAATTACAGTATTTTTAAAATCCCACCTTAGAAAGAAAAATGACAATTTATGAGGGGTGCCAAATACGTTTGGCACGAGCAGTATTTACATAATAATTAATAAAAATGTTTGAAAAAAAACTCATTTAAGTAATGGAGCAAACTATCAATGACAATCTTCACAACTTTTCCCCAATAATAAATTATAAAAGGTAACAATATTTTGTTATGTTCGAGAACACAATTACTGGATTCGTCCATTGCGGGATTATTATTTTAACTAGCTGCATTTTAACAAAAATTACACGTCGTTTCCTAAGGAACAAATTTATTTTATATAAAAAAATATTTGTAAAAATAAAAATAAAAAAAATTATTATAAAGAAGTTACGGATATTAAACAAAGTTATGGGGACAGACAGACATCAAAATTGTTATAATTGGGATTTAAGATAAATAAATTATAGAAGTCTCAGAGACAAAGCTATTTAAGTCTTTTATACGATAGCTTACAACCTGTATGAGCTGGCTTAAGAGATTACTCTACACAACGCAATGTTCACCAATTTAGTCTTCTCTTTAGTAATTATTTAGTTCTCTGTGAGACTTTTATAATTTATCTTAATTATAAAAGCTAAGATTAATGTTCACACACATATATCGACGGCTCCTACATATAATATCGTAACCCACAAATCGACGATTTTGAGTTTTTTGTATATACACATGTGTATTTAATTATATCTCTAATTCCAAGAAAGAAAAAAAATATTTTCAATAAATAACGTTTTCTTATTAAAAATTTTTTTTTTCTTACTTGGAATTAAAGATATAATTAAATACATATGAAATATACAACAAACTCAAAATCGTCGATTTGTGGGTTACGATACTATAAGTAGGAGCCGTCGATATGTATATAAGTATTATTGATCCAAACAGATAAGTATTATATTTTCATATAAATATCAGTTATATAATTAATTGTGTATTTACGTAACTGAAGTAAAAAGTGAAAAGAAAAGCAATGTTCAATTTTTATTTACCTTCATTGATAGAATATATTTTGCCTCGTTCAGGGATGGTCATGTTGGGATCTGTCAGAATAAACTCTCCAATAGAGGGGTCATACATAAAGCCGTTGACTCCATCTCCAAAGGAAAGAACCATCATGGTAGCTGAACCATACAAGGCATAGCCAGCTGCAACCAGTTTATTACCAGGCTGCAAGGCATCTGATAGCTGGGGTTCACCTTCCGAAGTTTTTCTATTTAAAAAATTAAACATTTATGTCACGTACAGGACAAAGCCTGTAAGAGTAGGTGTGGTTCTCCAATTTTCACTAGCTGGTTTTGACGTCAAGAGCAGGATGTAGTGAAGGTTGAAAATAAAAACTCTTGGTAGTTTGGATACTGGACCGAAGCGAAGGAAGTGTAGAAAAAGACTGTCTTTGCACTTCGGATCCAGTGGATTTATTGGACATCAAGTTTGACCCAGCGTGTATCAGCCAATCAGCGCGTGGGCCATTTCCGGCGGCTATCTATTCTCGTCGCAGCAAAGAACAATAATAAAAAGTCCATTTTTGGGGCTAACAATTTTCTTTTAGCGAGAACAATAATCCAAAGGCCCGTTTCAGGGCCACAAAATTTATTATTTATGTATATTAAAAGCTTCAAATCAGCATAAAAACATTAAGAAAAATTAAAACACAATTTATAGGTAAAGCTTTGTTGTTCGGAGGGCGGCCTAGAATGATATGTTATAATATTGATGGTTTGTGCCTAGTGATTCAGTGGTCAGAGATTTGAGTCACATTCTAGACCAGACTATTTTTTAAAGTGCAGATGTTTAGCTTAGTTTGAAAATAGTAAGAATATTGAAATGATACGTATTCCGTGTATGCATTATTATTTAAAATAATTTTTTAAATGTGTTAAATATTTAATTTTATAAAACTGCATACAATATAGATCATCATTCAATCAAATGGAAAATATAAGTAAAGATGAATGTGGAAGGTGAAATATTTTAAAAATCGGAATAAAATGGCTATGGTGTTTTATTCCTATACATACGATTTCCATTTATTTATCTAACTCATATTCCTAGAGTGAATAATAAAAAAAGATATGATGGTAGGCTGATTCCACTAAAAGATATCTCAAAATTGTTGACAATATTGCATATTCATGGCATTATAAATTATTAAATATCCATACGATTATTTATAAAGCTAGGTAGAAAAATAAAACACATATTCCTGTACTGACACATGTTTTATATGTATCACCACATTAATACATATATGGAAGCAAAAAAATACTGAAAGTAAACTAAATACGATCATTTGGACACATGTGTAAAATCTATGGATTGAAGAATGAATACATAGAAGATGATTGATGGCAAAGAATAGTGAGAGGGCAACAGAAACACAGGCCTTCTACGAAAGACTTGGCGTATCAAATAAACCAAATATTGAAAAATGGCTTTCTTAAAAGCTTTAACAACCAAAGCATGCATGAAAAGATCTACAAGAGTTGTGGAGCAGGAGAGAAGGTGAGACATAAAGGATAGTCTCTGCCTATCTTTGCAGAGATTTTCTATATTTACAAATTATTTATGTAAACTTTCCATCATTATTTTATTATGCTCATTTAGCTTTAATGATCTCATTTCCATTTTGTTTGGTCTGCTTGTTTCAAGTTTAACTGACACCAAGAACAAAAACTCCACAGAATTTAATTTGAGATTCATGTAGTATTTTTAAAAAATCACGGTAATTTCGAAAATTTGTACCAGAGAAGCAAAATGCAAATCTAATAAAGAAGAGATTTTGGCTATCAACTTTTGTAAATCTTTATGTACACATTATTATTGTAGACATTTGAGTGAAATAATAATTTTACTGCATGATGGGTGATAAAATAACAGGGGCGTGCAGTGAGAATATATATATATATATATAATCATCATCATAATTGCATCAATATTCTTACTATTTTCAAAATAAGCTAAACGTTTGTGCTATGAAAATAGGATCAACTTGCTGGTGTCCTGGAATGGGACTCGAACCACCGATCACCATGATCACTAGGTGAGCATCATGACCACTACACCAAAGAGCTACTCATCGAAGCATGACATTTTTGTTAGTATATATTTTTAAAAAATCTATTCAAAAGGTATGCGAGGCATTCCATCATCACGGATGGGACATTTTTCTAGTGAATTGTCACAGATATGTTAAAACTTTACAACATATATGCAATTTGTAATATTTCTTCTTGAAAAAAGCAACTTATTCTATCTTCAATCAATAATTGAGCAACAGAACATAAGCCTTACTTTATTTTGTTTGGAGATAATACTGGTGCATTCTTCTGTCGATTTAGTTATTCATCCATTTAGTTATAAGAAACGTTTGTCAAAAATATTTTGTTTATGTTCTGTTGCCCAATTATTGCTTTCTTCAAAAAGAAATATTACAAATTGCATATTGTAAAATTTTAACAAATCTATGACAATTTACTATAAAAATGTCCCACCCATGACGACGGAATGCCTCATATCTCATAATAATAATAATAATATTATCCAGTTTTTAAATATTTTATTTCAATGTTTTTTCCAAAATATATATGTTTACGTAATGCTTCAATATTGCACGCGCCTGTAAAATAATACTTAATTTTTTATGGTACAAGCATAATATGACGCAAATAATAGAAAGCAATAAAAAGATAATGTTGACAAATACAACATCTGTGTTAGTACAACACGTACACCATGTATAAAAATATGAATGATAATTTTTCTAATCACCCAAATGTTACTTACGGTCAGAAATTATTATCTTTTTACCCTCAATGAACTTATTTACACAAAACTTGATAAGGCACAAAAAAAAAAAACAGTTTATAAAAATGTATCGGTTAAAAGTATTCAATATAATAACCGTATCAATGGTGTACCTTGATTGAAAAGTGATTGTAGATTTGAATTGGACAGCAACACTCTGAATGTTACTTTTATGGTAATACTAGCAAATGGCACAAGTTCTTCAGATAAATGTAAAAGTTAAATAATGAAAATTGCCTAGTTAATAATAATGTCATAAGAAAGATTATATTTGTACACGGGTTCCTGATTTTCTCATTTTAAATTTGCTGATAACAATTCAGGGTAAATTTATTTGAAAACAAAAGTTAGTCTTTTTATTGAAATCAAATGCCGCAAATCATTGAGCAATCTTCACATGGTCAGGTATGTCAGAATGCAATTGGCCAGCTACTATGTTCTCTCATTACTCATGCACTGTACTATTCTGTACGTTTACCGAAGTAACGATAAGACAACCTGAAGCATGTTGAATCTAAAATGTTTCAAGTTGCCTGACTAGGTTACATGGTTACTAGGTTACTGGCCAAGCCCTGAGGCAGTGGCTTGGCCAGTCTGCTGTGGAGCTTTTCGGGGCTGCAGTATACAAAATAACGATAGTACAACAGCCAATGTCTGAAAAATTTATACGGCAAGAAAAGAAGAAAAGCAAAAGTTAATGGATTTTAAATAGAAAGTCAAATTCTTTTCTTAATTTCTGAACGAGACGAGAGTAATAAAAAAACAAAGAGAATATTTTTTCATAAAATCTGGACAAGAGAGTAAAAAGAGAAAAAGAAAGTCAAATTCTTTTCTTAAATTCTGAACGAGAAAAGAGTATTTATTTTTATAAAGATGCAATAGATTTTTTTCATAAAGACTTAAATAATGTCTTAAAAGAAAAGTAACCTGCATTATGATAAAATATTTTTATCTATATATTATTAGTGTCAGATAACGTGGAGGGCCTACTTCCTCTACAAAGGCTCATGACATATCAACAAGGTTAATCCTTTTATCTGTATCCGGCAGATTTCGAAACCTTTTAAAAATTTTATGCGAAATTAGGACCAAAATGACAATCGCAGACATGTTAAAATAAATAAAAAATTAGAAAATGAAATAATAAAACTAATTCTTACTTGTAAATGCTGAAGATGGAACCAATTGAAACCAAGCAATCAATATTTGATGAGCCATCTAGCGGATCAAAACATACTATGTACTTTCCATGTCTCTCCGTTTCAACCTGTTGAACAAATATTATTTTATCTAAATATATAGTAAACATTTCAAATCCATCACAAGTAGGTAAATTATAGAGATTTATCAATTCTTGCAAAGTTGTTTGGGTTATTATGCCACATGTATCCGACCTCTCAGGCCAAAAAGTTCAAATAATCACAGTATAAATTAAGCAGAGAACATTCCAAAACAAAATTTGAAAAATATATCTTATATTTAATATTTATATATATCTTTAGCATCACATTCAGTTTGGTGATTTTTTTGATAAATAATTGTTGGTAATTGAAGTGACTGGAGCTTTTTCGTAAATATTATATTTTTAATATGACACATATACTATGACATGTACTCCAGAATAACCCATCAATAATAATGGGAAATCATTTAAGAAGTAATCTATTTAAATATAATAATTTCATTGTCTGTATGTCGTAACTTACTAAAATTACGCTGAAATTACAACATTAGATAATTAGATACATTACATTAATTACATGCAATCAGCGTGCAACACACAACTACTCAGGCAACACACAAGGGTTACAGTCTTTAATATTTCGTTGTCTGTCTGTCTGTCTGTCCCCGTAACTTCGTGTAACGTCCTTTATCTTCTTTATAGCAAATTTTTTTTTTAAATAAATTCTTATTCCTTAGGAACTAACATGTAAAAGTACCATCATTTTTGACGGGTTACAGTTAGTTTTAGTTTAAAAAAATAAAATCAATTTAAAAAAAGAAATGATTTCTTATTCATGAATTTTCAGCTTCAAAATCCTACAATTGTCATGTAACATGATTTTCCATGGGTGTACCAGCTAGTAATTATAATTAAAAAAATAATTTACATTGTTTGGTGCGATAACCCCATAATTCAATGTGATACACATTAATAGCGGTCTGTGTACATTTGTTTACTTTGCTATGCGATAAGCATGTACACAAATAATTTGTGTATATTATAACTGTGATATTGTAACAAATCAAAAATATACCAATAGATCAACGTATAAAACTGTGGCAAATCAAGAATGCAGGTAACCTCCGTTTCGCAATGCAACATGGACCCTCATTATAATGCAGATTCATTATAATGAGGGTCCATGTTGCATTTTACTGCACTAAAATAAGTTACTGAGGCTTCCCCCGCATTGACCGTATTGATATACGGTCAATGCGGGGGAAGCCTTCCCCGGGGGACCCTTCCCCGAGTATATTACGAAGCCGTTAATTTTTCTGTGAGTCACTATTATTTATGATAGAATAAATTTATGTTTAATAAATTACATAACATATTTTATTATCATGTTTTGTTATAATGATAAAAAAATAAAAAATTTGTACCATGTACATATATCATTTAATGAAGAGAATTTAAAATATTATTTAAAAAAAAAATCTACAAAATATCAATTTTCAACATACAGACTTAAAGGGTTAATCTCGAACAAGTTCAGTTTGGTAATATTTTGAGGTGTGTCTAATTATTTGGAAAGTATTTAATCAATAGATTGTGTATTATTGTTGTTGTCTCTGTTAGAAGATTTTATCAATGAAAATGTATTGTGAAATTTTATGGGACAAATTTATTCATATTATTAAGTAACATAAAAACTCTTTATAATACAAAAAGATATTGAAACGAGATAGTAATTATAGAAAGAATTACATGTAATTGAGGGTTTTACAGCACTCCTTTAAAAGTAAATGGAAACTTCTACAAAGGTCTCGAAAAACCCAATAGATTCTGGAACCATCACGACGCGACGATAACCTATTTAAAGGAATCGACCGGGTAGTGCGCAATCAGTGTATCAAAGTTATTGACAGCGGGCTAAACGCCAGAGAAATCCACAAGCGAAATCGTGTGGCGTATGTTGCCAGCGTTCGATTCCAACGATAGATATTCATTCGGCTGAGTACTTATGTGGAAAACGGAGCAGATCTACCTAGCGATAGAAAATAAAACAGGCGTAACATAGGCGACATTTCCGGCCTATTCCTTTACCCCTTCTCCTCCCCCTGATATATTTTCGATGCAAATCTGTACCGTTTGACCGATCAGACTCAAAACTCGAAAACTTATTCTTTAGGACTCGGCGGCTAATATAGGCGAAATTTCCCCCGTATTATTTTACCCCACCCCCTGACATATTTTCGATGCAAATCTGTACTGTTCGAATCGAACCTTTGTTTTCCCCCCTTAAATTTATTTTCAACTTAATCCTTAACACGCGCAACGCCGGTTACGAACAGCTAGTTTGATAATAAAATAGAAAAATAATTTAAATAATAGTATAATTTTAATAAAATTACTAACCATAAAATAGAGCGCATTCACTTGATGCGCAATAACAACACCAATGCAAAATTTACACACAACTCTAAATTATTAAAATGGCGAAAAAAGTAACCCATAAAAACCAAGTTTTTAAAATACTCCCTTTCTCATTTTCGGGTTTCGTGTCTACCATATGCGTCGGAATCTCCATACAACTTACTTATTCGTACGAAAAAACCATTAAAAATTTTAAAAATCCAAAACTATACTATAATTTATTTTTTTAAACGAAAATTTGATAGATCTTCTTGATCGTCGCCACGAGTCTACTTGCAAAGTTTCAGCTCGATTGGATCACTGGAAAAGGGTTAAAAATCGATCCAAAGTTTTTTCATCAGACAAGCAGACGCCACGAGTTAAAAGAAAGGAAGTAAAAATTACCTACAGTCAAAGGGCACGAAAATACAATATTGAGCATATAAAATAAGAGAATAAACTAAAAAAAAATTCTGGTACACCTAATATTTACTGCTTTCAGATGATATCATATGTGTACCGTTGTAAACCATTCTCTTCACTTTGCATTTTGGAAAATAAAAAAATTTCTTGAAAATAAAATTACATTTTTTTTTTATTGTGCCAATTTATGTTCAAAAAATGAAACATTGAAATGAAATGAAATGAAAAGAAATGAAAATGAAAGTTCGTTAAAAAATAAAACAAAAGCAATTTTTTTTTAATATTTCAAAATATTGTACAATTATAATTTCACTGAAATCGTAATTATTCCAACTTTTTGTTTCGGATTTTTATATTAATGGTGAACATTGAACTCTTGAAATAATTTTTAAAGGGCTATCATCGATGAATTAAATTATCATAGGACAACTACAAATCTGCCAATAATTATTAACACTTCTTTACAACTATACAAATTTAAGAGCAGGTTCAAAATAATCAAGTGTGCACTAAATACTTGTGAAAAGGGATAAATTTAGCTATTAATTTTTAAATAAATAAATTGATTATCAAGACTGAAGCCTTTTACATTTATAAACATAAAATCTCATTAATACACGCTGAAATATTAAATATGCACATATTGTTAATATATAAAATATTTTTTTACTATGCCAATATTTTCTTTAATATTGCCGTGTTTCTTTGCTGATTTACCATTTCAAATATCGCAATAAAAGAATCCTTCTATGTGCTTATTGGGATTGTCAATACTTTCACTTCAGTCATAAAAAAAGTCTAAAAAAATATTATTGCTAAAATACTAATACTAAACAACAAAAATGTTATTTTACACCATAATAATTTTAACATACCTCTATTACGTCATCATTTTCTTCTGATACAAGTAAGCATGTTGTGAAAGAAGATTTGAGCATATTAATAAACAACTCGTTTGAGAGAACATCCAACTTTTTGACTTCCTCCCCTTGAATATTAGTTTCTCCTGATATGCCATGGCTGTAAAATATAATACATGTTTTAATAGAGGTTAAATGAAAATCATTCACTAGATTTTGAAAGTGGAACACTCCAGTCACAAATTAAATTGTTGTTGACCTTAGAATAGATTGCATTGGTATTTATAGCATTTTAACAATCAGTGCTCGAAATGGAATAGTTTAAATAAAGTACAACACTAAGATACAAGATGGAATGAAAAAAATGGTGTCTTGAGTTCAATATATTTTTTTTAAATAATGAAAGATGCTCATGATTATTTTGCATCTTTCAATTCTAGGAACGCATGACCTGAAATTTTTTTGCAAATCGGATATTTCATATGTAAATAAGAACATGAGCCTCTTTTCTGTATCAGACAAATGTTCCCCAGAACATTATATTATCTCAGTCACGGCAGAGGAGCTCCACGGAAATAGCTAAGACACGGGCATTTTTAATTAATCACCCCCTTATAAAAAATCATCAAAGTGGACAGATTTTATGAAGTCTGCAAACACTACGACTATTCTCTGATATGCCAACAAGTATGGACGGTGGTGCTAGAGTTTGTCAGAGTGAACATAACTACTCCTTCAAGACTATCAAGGAGACAAATTTATGACTCGAAGCTTATTGTGATTACAATAATATGTGAATGCTTAAGTATGACTTTCTCATATATTTCTGTTAAGGGGGGGGTAAGGTATTATTTTTTTTTTTGGATTTATTTTTATTTTTTAACTGAATGCATAATATCTCAAGAATATTGTGTCAAAATTTCAAGTCGATTGGAACAAAATTGACAAAGTTATGAGTATTTTTATACCTGTCGAATTTTTATACCTACCCGACCCTGATGCAGTGGATTCGTTCAAACACACGTACAGTGCTCTTCTCGAGGATGTTTTGGATGCCATCAAGCTTATCCTTTATGGACCTGGCATTGATGATTCAGTGTGAGGTAAGCCGATAAAATTTTCTTATGAACGTTTTATACCAGATTTTTAGTGTTTAAAGCGTTTTCCCCACAACTCACATTTTCAAAGTCGGTGCCCCTCATAACTTCAAAACTACTATACCGATCCTTTTGAAATTTTGAACACTATTTCTGTACATAATTTACGAGGTAACACTGGAGAGTTTTTTTCTAATTTGTTGATAATTTTTATTTTTTAATAGCAAACTAGCAGATTTTTTTTGCAAAAAATTGCATTTTTCCCTTCAAAGTGTTCCAAAAAAGTGAAAAATTGAAATTTCGAAAAACCCTCCCAGCGTTACCTTGGGAAAACTATTATCTAACGAATGAACTTTTTTGATTACAATGATCCAGCACCAAGTTATGAGGGGCACCGCAATTCTACTTTTTTTCGAGACACGTCCGAATAATTGTTGCCATTGACGTATTTTTTAACATTTCTTCGTGAAAATTTTACACAATATTCTTCGAATGTCATACTTTAATGTACCAATGGTTTTAATAAAGAGATTTTAACCGTGTCGTCACAAAAAATTCACAAAAACATGCCTTTTTTGTATGAATTAACCTTACCCCCTCCTTAAGGGATATAGAGGTACCATGTAGAGATCAACAATGTATCAGCAGGAAAGAGATTCTTAGAAAATAGAAAAAATTAAGTAATCTTTTGATAGTTAGGAAGAGACTGGTGTAAGCAAAAATGCAAGGATTGGATCCTGGAGAACTGAAAACAGGTAAAAATTTTCAATAAAAATTTATGAAATAAATAAGGTGACCAACTATTTTTGATGAAAAGGGAATTCATCAGGAACTCCAGGCCTGGGAATGGAACAAATTTTTTTGGAAAAACAGTAGGTACCTGAACAGTCAACAAGTTACCACTAGCGCCTGGAAAGACAAAAAAGAAGTACAATAACAGATTTTGCTAATAGAGATCACCATCGTTCAGTTGATTAATCGAATGCGATTCTTTTCACTTTATTCGAAACTAAGTTAGCGTTGAGATGCAAAAAGTGCACAAGATAGTGAGTATAAACAAGTACAGTTTTAAAAGGAGTGTTGTAATTCTAAAGGGAGTATATTAAATCATACCATTAAAAATGTTAAATCAGCACAGTTAGAGATGCTCAGGCAAAACATTTCAACCTAACTATCAACTTCAAAATACTGCCTTACTAGTACTAACTTCAAAATACCTGAAATATGTATACAGTGAAAGCTCAGAGCGACTGTTTTCGAAAAATTCAGCTTGCGAACAAAAATCTTGGCAAACAGTGTTTCAGCTTGCGAACAGAATTTCGGCTTACAGCGAACAAGCAGGAAGTCACAAATACGGCAAATATTATTTTCGGAGACTGATGAACGAATGTAAAATATTCCTAGGTCCTCCATTGAGTGTTTCTTCATTGGAAGACACGGCACCAGCACAGACCCGGCGCCAGCAAGTAAATCTCTCTAAATTGAATGAGAAAATATTCAGTTTAGAGAGATTTACTTGCCGGCGACGGGCCTGTGCTGGTGCCGTGTCATCCAATGAAGAAACGCTCATTCACGAAACGTGGTCGAAATGGAGTGAAGCGCCAAGTTTTGTACAAAAATATCATTCTGATAAAACTTTATCACATTGTGTTATAAATCTGTTTAATGATAATGACATAATATGTCTCATTTCAGAAACATTATAAAAAGCAAGAAGAAACAAATATTCTTGGATAGGTTTTTGTGAGATAGTAACCTGATGAACTTCAAGCACCCAATGTTTTCATTGAAGGAGAACAAAACAAACAACAATTTACTATTCTTTAAGATAAGTTAAAATAAGGTTTGTTCTTACGTTTATTCTTTTGGTCTTGTTACTTTTGACTGTTTTTGAGTTAAAACTATGATATTTTTATTGCTTTTATAGGATTCCAAGTAAGAAATATAAAATAAAGGGCCACTTTCTTTGGGTCAACAGATTAATACATTTATACTGATCGTAGGGAAATAATTGTTTCGGTTTACAAACAGTTTTACAGAATAAATTAAATTTGTAACCCGAGGTTCCACTATAATATATATATTTAATGGTGCTCATTTTTCTTGGTGCTTCAATTTTAATAATAAGGAATAAATATACTAAGCATTCTGCACCACTTACATGAGAAGAAAGAAGAAAACATTTTCAACTCTGGTTCTGTGTTATAAATATAATCCAAAATTCAAAAAATCTTGGAAAGTAATCAAATTACAAGCCAAAGATAACCTGTAAATTAATTAAAGTTGATACATTTGAGGATCTGTAAGTTTTGCTTGGAAATATGTACTGGATGAAAGAAGTCAATTTTTAGTGTCAACAATCCATACCGCAATAGCAAAGTCGCTATGAACTATTTTGAAGCATAATTAATTAAAAATGTAATTTGATTTTCAACAAAAAATGCATTGACGTAGATGAAGCCTTGGTCCCCAGCTGGCTCATTTTGGGTTCAGTTTTAACGAGGCGATTGCATTATCGAGAGCGCGCTAACTAAAGTTATGTTAGGTAAACGAAGTTGGATTATCCGCAACAATGCTCTGGAAAGTGTAACAAGCGGTTTACCGCTACGCCGTCGTTTTCACGAATAAATTTTAGGTATTTAAATATAAAACAATAATTATTACTCACAGACTTGCAATTCCTGCTTTTCTTACAGCTGACTGAATAGCTTTAACAGCCGTTTGGATGGAATTCAAAAGTTGGGTCAAATCACCTGTAGCATTGGGAGCTTTTCTTTGACTAGCTAAAACAAATCGAGTGAGTGTCATGCAGTTTGAATCAAATGCTGGTCCCTTTTGCGTCATTTTGTAATTATAATTTAGAACACAGCACGAATAAAATTAATTTTATACTAGACGACTCTAGAAGCGCGCACCACGTACGCACACGAAGAACCAAAACGACCAATTATTGGACGGAGAGCAGACATGTAGTAATCACACTCGTAATAGATAACAGGAGATACATTTTTCAAGTTAACCGCGACTAACTAGAAAAGTTTCTTCCTAAGTAGGTAGGCACGTTCAGTACGTTCATCGAGCGCTCTAATCGAGGATCGAGCGTTCAATAGTTGAACACTCATTTTCGTCTGTCGTAAAAGTAACTGTGGGCATGAGGTGTGTCAAAAGTCAAAATACTCTCATGAAAAACTTGGAATTGTTAATTCTAAATGCATTTACCTATATCAATGCTTCTCTTGAGAATTTTTTATGTAGGAAGGGACTACGAAATCAATACTCCCGAGGCTCTTTTTGCATGGGGGATACGTTTTAGGGACTACCGTGTAAAAAAACTATAAAATTGGAGGTTCCACCATACCAATCACCTGTAAGACTATTGTTGGAAGTTGTTTCAAGTTGGATCAAAGTATCTCTATTCTTTGGATCAAAGTCACAGTAGAGTTTAAACTCGAGTTTTTAATAACTTTTTCAACTTGGATTAATTCTGAGCCAAAATATGTGTTTAAACTCTCGGTCAGACGCGCATGCGCGGCGCGCGTATCAATTGACATCTGTCAATAATATATATATTTTTTTAAATTTTCGACATTTTACATACAAAGTGTCGAAATATACAATATTATGTAGGGTGACACAGACTTTTCTGACGATCGACTGATCCTACAGTATATCCTTAACAGAAGAATAAGTATTTTACTTAGGCCTCGAACAATACTTTTTTGTCGGAAGAAATTGATTTTTCCGCAACTCTAAATTAATTTTACCTCAGGGCATTGTCGACAATACTTTTTCATATTATTCGTAATTTATTTATTATGAATAATGTGATATTAGGCAATGATATGATAAACTAGATATGTTACAAGCGTGAAATCTTGGCAACTAAAAAGTAAGGTAATTGCCTTACTTGCATTCGTTATCGAACGGACCTTCTTTGTGATCGGACGCGACGCTACGCGGAAAAAGGAAAAGAGTATCGTACACTATTGTAAGAATGAGTATGTTATTTTAGTCACCGTGACTTCAAATTACCTGATTTTTCTGTCAACACGCAGAGCGTTTTGAAATAAGTGAGTCGTGATTTGTTGTCTCTTTCAGTGCAATATTTGCTACATATGAAAGTCGGCTAATATGAGAATAACGTGTTGATATATTATAATACGTCAATGATATTAGGGATGTTTGCATTTTTTGTTTGTTTTGACGTTTATTAGAATATTAGGTTATAAGGAATAACATGTTAACCAAAAATGTCATTTTTGGCCAATGGGGTATTGTAAAATCTTCCAAGTAGGAGCACAACATACAATCATGATCGCAGAAATGGCCGTATTTTAAGTTCATTGACAAAACTAACCGATTTTCACATTTTCCCAGATAAATTAAAGAAGATAAAGGTGAAAATTGCAGCCCAGGTTTTTAGCCGACCCATAACAGCGTCTCTGAATATGCATGCAGGTGAAACATAGACAAGGGGGCTTCGGAGACATCGGAGTTTGTGCTTTTTATAATTATTTTGATTTGTTCTGTAAATTCTCTATCAAATTTTTTTATTGTAACATACTAAATGTATTTTAATGTGATTTATTATATTCATTATGTAATTGTCAGTTTTTATTGCCGATTCTTTTTCTGACTCTTATTATGGAATTGGCGGATTTGATATAAATAAATAATTAATTCAAACTTACCATATTTTATTTTAAAACCTATTTTATATTTTCAGGAATAAATATTAATTTAAATAAATAAATAAATCAAGCTAAAAGTATGTTACGGTCGCTAGGTGGTGACTGTTAAAAGTCGTAGATGTCATGAGTGCGTGTTCTTTATCTTTTCTATTCTGTTTTTATATTTTTTTGGGTTTGTTTATGGTTTGTTTACGGACTTTACGAATTGTCAAAATTCACAGGGTTAGGTATATTTTCGTTTTTCGTCAATTTACGAAAATCACTAGATATTTTAATTGTTTGATTTTATTTTTACCGTTAAAAAATGTCAGATTCAGGCGAGATGCTATTCGTTAGAAATCGACAGGTATAGTCTTGTTTTTTTAGCACCTATATAATTTATAATTATCCAGCATGATGTAAATATGTATATTTTACTCAGTGTACTTTTTTAAAAGATACGTTATTTTTGAAGACATTTTCCAAGATTTTATTTTTATTTTAACACGTTTGTACTAATTTTTTATAAACCATCGTATGTGTATCGAAGTTAATTTTCTTACAATTTTTTCTTTATTGTAGCAGTTATAAAAATAAAAATTAATAACCAGTGCCAGTTATTTATTTCAGTGTAGATGATTTAGAAGGTTTTTTGTTAGGATTTTGTTAACATTATTATCAAATATAGATTATTCAACATGACGAAAAAGTGTATCATTAATTTCATACCTACCTACAACCTCATATTATATTTTGCACTACATTTTGTGGGAGTAGCATTAATACTTATTGTATGGAAGTCATTCCTAAAATATGTTTTTTTATACTTATCAATTTTGTTCAACATGTTCCATGCCAGCCATAATGGTTCCCTTACGCCAAACACGAAATATCTGGTGTCTTAATACCAAACATGAAATATCTGATGTCTTGTGTGGGTAGCATTTGGGAATGAAGCCCTGAATTTGTGTTGGCATGGAATGTGTTAATTTGGTCTATTTTCTATTGAGTTATTCCTTCCTTCTTATTTCGGTCTTTATGCCGTTTTTTATTTTCAGTCTGAGAGTGGTGATGACGATGTCTGGGATGACGAAGAGTTGATTGAAGTCTATGATAAAGCACTGCACATTGCCAGATCTGAGGTAGCAAAACGTTTAGCCATGGATACCAATACCAAAAAAGGTGATCATTGTTTCTCATAACTGTAATATGGATTAAGTATGTTTCGATGGAGGGAATTATTGAAGAAAATTTAAATATTACATTTTCTCTTTTTTGTTTATTAGAACACATAGCATCTAAACTGCACAAATTTACATAATTAAGGATGTATATTTTTTAGATTATAAACATTTAAGGTGTTGTAATACATGTGTTTATGATACTTTGTAATATTTGGTACTTAAAGTTTTTTCGATTCATGGTTTCCATATTGAACTAAAGAATAACTTGAAAGATTTTGATTTTCACAGGTGAAAAAGTACCGCGGCTAAACAGTTCAAAGCAGAAAAAAAAAAGTGATAATAGGAAAATAAATCGAGAACCAGATGAGAATAATGTAGACTCTTATGATTGGAAGGAGGGGGCACACTGTAGGTCCATCTACACAGAAGATGAAATGGAATATGAAGCTGTCATCAAGCTGATGATGGAGGATGAATGCTGTGTTGTTAAATATATTGGTAAGAATCTACTCTAAAAACGATATTGATGCATTATGAAATCATTTGTCACCTTATTTTTGAGAAATCCATATTGATGATTTATATGAATTGAGTTCTTAGAAACATATTACATACCTCGTACCGTGTGTTGTGATAAAACATTAAGGCCCCGTGTCCACGTAATGAGTTGATGACATATAACAAGCACAATTAAAGTGTGAAACTGTGAATCTCTGGATGATGGAGGAGGGTGACGGAGGGAAGCAAAACCCAAGAGTTGTCTTTAAAGAACCTCATGAGAGCAAAATCCACACCTCACAGCCTCAATAGAGAATTTCTTGTAAATTACCTCTGGATATTGGCTATTAGTGCTTACAATAACAAATTATTTATGTCTAGAACAAAATTATTTTTATACACTTTACCTCACGCTTGAATTGGTATTATGGTAATTTTTTTATACTGATATTTTAGTACTTAAAAAGCATTTTCTAAAATGTCAAATATATTAAGGCGGTACATTCACTGCAAATGCATATTTCAGCGTTTTTTTACGAAAATGTGGGTTTTTATTATTCATTTATATCAGAATGTATGTGATAGATTGCAATTTTTTTAGGGCGATAACTTAGATATAACCTTTGTTCTTATATAAAAGTAATAAACTGAACATTATTTACAATAATTAAGAAAAATATAGGCATTAATCCACAGGCCGCGACAAAAAAAACGTTTTTAATGTTCCCGGGCAAAGTGTGGTTCGTTTAAAATTTGTATGTAAGCATAATATGTTTTTTCATACGTATAAAGTTTACTTAATTATCTAGAATCCGTACCTAGGAAATTAAGAAATATTTAATATTAAAAAAGATATAATTTTTCAAACATGCTTAAATATTTACGATTTTTGGTCATTTTCAAATGTTGTTTATTCATATAAAAATATGATTTTAAACGATATATTGTATCTATATTCGCACTTTGAGTCTTCATTCACTATTAAAAAGCTATTAAAAGTCAAGTAAGATAGGGGATGAGGAAACTCCAAGTAAAGACTTGCTTCTCGTAAGTGTTTATTGGGTGACAATAACGGTTTAGACAAACGGTGTACAGTAAGATGCGGTCTGAATAACAATGGTAGTAAAAAGAGAGAGCGACTCGACATTCACGCGCCTTTTATACCTTCTCTCTCTCTGTCATGCAGTCTCTTTCTGGCGTCGCGACATACGTTCCTCAGCTCTATTACAATTTACGAGATAATTTTTAAAATATAGATAAATGGTTTTTAATTTTATTTTTAATTCAATACATATTGTTATAGTAGTTTTTTGTTTATTTTAGATAAAAATTATTTATATTAAATTAATTTCACAGGTGTTTTGACATTTCAGTCGGAAGTAAAAATAATTTATAAATCTGCTTATTCGACAAAAGTTTTAAATCAGTATCTTAAGAAATCGGCGTGTTGATGCTTAATTGTATTCATTGTTGTATGTTTATGTTTGTTAATAGTGAGTTATTTTATTTATTGACATAGTTATGTGAACTTACCTATTTCGAAACAGTGTTAAATAGCTATTTCATATAGTGATTTTTTATTGTTAGATAAGATAATATATTTGGTTTTTTGATTTCGTAACCTAAAAACATATTTGATTTAATCGATCTCGCTTGAGTCGAAAAATACAGCCACGGTCAATGATATAATAAACTGTAGATACGTTACAAGCGTGAAATCGTGGCAAGTCAAAAAGAAGGTAATTGCCTTACTTGCATTCATTAAGAACGGACCTTCTTTGTGATTGCGCCCGACGGTACGCTGAAAAAAGAGCCCCGGGGAAAAAGGAACAGAGTATTGCACACTATTATAAGAATGAGTTTGTTATTTTAGTCACCGTGACTTCAAATTACCAGATTTTTTTGCATTTGCTACACTTGAAATCAGGATAGTATGGGAATAACGTGTCTATTTATAATACAAAGGCCACAGTAGCTATTTTGTACCTACCCTTTCGTCGAATTTACCCCTGCAATTTTAATGATTCATACTGATGACGAATTACCTAAGATATTATTTATTTATATAAATGGAACTTCCTTTTATAAGGTGTACCTACCTAAATAATAAAATTAATATTATTTTAATTAATGTATAATATTATAGATGTCTCTTAGAGATGAGACTGTATTTTTGTGGGAAAGTAGGTATAGAAGTCTTTTGGATGTACATAGGGCTTACGACCTATCATATGGTTGGCTTAAGTGATCACTTTACACAATGTAACGTTCGCCATTTCCACCCAAGATAGAATATATTATTTTTAAGTTTCGTCTCTGTGAGACATCTATAATATACATTAATTGATTAATGATGTCTCTGTGACAAGAAATCCAGCACTGTTCTGAAAGATTTGAACAAACTCAAAATATTCTAATATTATTTTATTTATTTGCCTAATTTTCAGTGTTCTATTTTTTGCATAGGTAATTCTGAATGATGAAGAATGTCATCATCAAGACAGAAAAGCCAAATATGGTTACACTTTACAGCTATAGATGGAGAAAACAAGGTTAAATGTTTATATTATAATCAAAAATTATCAGTTGCCAATAAATTTACATGTAGTCTTATACGACATATTAATAAAAAAACATCCGACTCAACATATAGTGAGACAAGTACATCCTGAATTGAATAATATTAATAATAATTCGACAAATAATATACAAATTGCCACTCAGCCCACCCAGCCAACAACTATAGCAGTCAGTGTTGCCAGCTCTGCCAGCAGCAGCCAGCAGCCACCTAGAATTAGTTCAAATGTGCCAGAATCTCAAAAAATATATGGGTTTGTCTACAACAAAAATATTAATGTGAAAAAACAGAAAGAAATAGATAGGCAGTTAGTGAGAATATCACCCCTTCAGTGTTGTAGAAGATAAGGAATTTGCTAAGTTAATCAATCTTCTCAATCCAGCAAACAAATTACCAACGCGGAAAACTATATCCCATTCGTTAATACCTGCCATATATAATGAAACTGTTGAAAAAGTTCATAACCGCTTAAAACGCGCTTTTGCCTCACCGCTGACGGATGAACGTCAAGGATAGGAGAAAGTTTTTATGCTGTTACTGCACACTATATAAGGTTTGGATAACGATTTATTGGGGTGTGTTTCGTTCACTGAGCGTCATACTGCTGAAAATACTGCAAAAAAAATTAAGGATATTATGACGAATGGAAAATTATTAATAAAGTGAACGTCATTGTAAGTGACAATGCGGCAAACATGAAGGCTGCAGTGCGTTCAGATGAATGGCGCCACTGGGGTTGTTTCGCTCATTCCCTTGATCTCATCACACAATCGGGAATCAAAGAGATTGAAGCAGTGGTTGACAAAATTAAAACAATAGTGAGTTATTTTAAAAGAAGCTCTCACGCAACCGCCCAGTTAAAAGCTACTCAAGAAAATCTAAATCTGCCGAATCTCAAGCTGAAAAACGATGTCCCCACTAGATGGAATTCCACCTTTGATATGATTGACAGAATTCTGTCTGTAAAAGATGTAGTAGCCTTTACGATTGCTATCTTAAAATCATCACTTTTAGTCCGAAATGAAGAAATAGAAGAAGTTGATGTGCTCACTCATGATGAATTGTTGATCGCAGAACAAGCTGTTCAAGTTTTACAATTATTCCGTACGCTCACCACTGTTATTAGCTTAGAAAAAAAGTTACCGCGTCCTCCATCATTATTTATTTAAAACAATTAAAAATACACTTACGTAAATTTGAAATGAATAAATCTAACCTGATGCCAGAAATAAATAACATGGGATCAAGACTATTGCGAGAACTAAACTCACGGTTCTTTAGTGAAAGAGATCACATCGAGGACAACGATTTAATAGAAATGAGTACAATTTTGGATCCGAGATATAAAAAATTTGGTTTCATTGATGAAACGAAATACAAAAAAATGCTGGAGAAATTGTACAGCAAAGTCGCACGTACAAGACCAATAGAGACCGATGAAAATGCATCTAATAATGAAATAGTATCCGACCAAAACATGGCTTCATGTACAAGTAAGGCGGATAAATTAGACAATATGTTTTTCAAAGATTTTGACAGCGAAGTCCAGAAATACCTTAGGCCTGCAAATGCTAGAGCATCTGCCCAATTATTACCCAGGAAAGATGTCAATGGATTAAACACAGATTCTTTATTATGGTGGTTCCAAAGAAAACATATACATATATCCCCAATTTCATCAAATTGTGAAAACAAGATTAAGTATAATGTCGACTTCAGTACCATGTGAGAGAATATTCTCGCATGCTGGCCAAATTGTAAATGAAAAAAGAGGAAATCTAAAAGTAAACAAGATATCTCAGGTGGTATTTTTAAATTATAATTTAAATGATACCCTTTAATGGTCGTAAAAAACCCTTTTTTTCTGAAATATTATTTGTATACTTAAGAATAAGTTTTAATTTAACCAAAATTTAATTATATTAAAAAAAAATTATTTTGTTGTTAATTTTTATGACTGGTACTTACCTAAGACTTGAACTTTTAAAAAGCTAACTTCGTTTATAATTTGTTATCTTGATTTCATAATTTTATTATAATGAGTAAAAGCATATTATGATTGTAACCAATTATAGTGTTTAATTTGTTATTGTATTTTTTGTTTTAAATGCCATGAAAGTATATCGTATTTTTAAATTATAATTTGAATGATACCTCTTAGAGGTAGTAAAAAACACTTTTTTTCTGAAATATTATTTTAAGAAATATTTTTAATTTAACTAAACGTTATTATAAACTATTTTTTAGGAAACAAAATTTTTGTTGTTAATTTTTATAACTGATACACTTTCCTAAGACTTAAACTTTTGAAAAGCAAACTTCGTTAATAATGCCATAATTTTATTGATTTCATAATTTTATTATAATAAATAAAAAATATTACGATTGTAACCAATGATAGTGTTTTTTTGTTTGTTATTGTGTTTTTTGTTTTAAATGCCATGAAACTATATCGTAGTTCCTAAGAAATAAGGTTCAAAATGCAAATAATTATTTAATAAAAACTAGAGTTATGCATGTACCTATGTGTATTTTAGTTAATTACTATGTATATTTTATTTGTAACCATATCTTATTTCAAAAGAAATAAATGATTATATATTGTGGTAATATTTATTTTTAATTAAGCTGAAAAGATATTTCATAACTTCATAATTCATCAGTCAACTTAATTAAAATTTCTAATACCTTCAGTTAAAAAGCTGAGCACTATTTTTTTCAGTCAATATGTAATCCATGTTACGACCGTGATTAGTAATAATCAATTATTCAGTAATATTAAATAGATAATGCTTTTAAAAAAGTATGTAATATATTTTTGAATGAATTGTTTTTACCTATTAGTGAGTTTACGCAATTGCGCGGCGCAGCGCAGTGTTACTCATGGCTGGCCGCTATCATTCGTTTTGATTTTCGAACGTAAACGTATTCCATAATATTTTTTGAAATAATATTCTAAAATATGTTGGTATTGTATATAAATAATGTTTATTCATATAATTATTCTATTTCCTGTAGGTACTTACTTATAAATATCACTACTTTCCTGATTCTACATTTCATTCCTTTTATCTTTAAAAAAAGCCAAAGCTGTCAACTTAGCTGTTTGTCAAAATAAAAACCAGTTGCCAGTAAAGTAAAATGTAAAAAAGAAAGATTACCTATCACTCCTTTTACATTTCACGGAGTTATAATTTGCAATTTATAAAAATGAAATAATTTTTGTGCAATACCACAGTTTATAAAAATTTAAAATATTTGTGCGATACTAAAGGTGTTCAATTGTTCAATAAGACTCCGGCGCATTCTACGCCATCCGCAGGCAACTCAACACCTTTCGAATTCTCCCGCCCCTGCGCAGTACGCTAGTGCGCCGTTGGTGCGCCATGCGCTAACACATTTTGAAGAAGTGAGTTGACACTGGCGAAGTGAACTGAGTTGGCGCAATTGCGCGGCGCAGCGCAGTGTTATACATGTCTACTGGCTT
This sequence comes from Agrypnia vestita, assembly GCA_016648135.1. Taxonomy (NCBI): domain Eukaryota; kingdom Metazoa; phylum Arthropoda; class Insecta; order Trichoptera; family Phryganeidae; genus Agrypnia; species Agrypnia vestita. The sequence continues at coordinate 46,376 of JADDOH010002871.1, forward strand.
GTGACTTTGACCAAATTCAAATAATTTTTGATTTAGAAATAAAAAAAACTACTACGATAATATGTAAAACACCAAGCATTTTGTGTGACCGCGTTTTCTAATTTTTCGGTTCTTCACAATTTTTGGGAAATGTTTAATATCTAAAACACGTGATAAAGTAAATATTCAATATCTGCATCAAATTTATTTCATTAATTTTTCTTCGGACGAATTTAAAACGAAATACGATCCACATATTTGTATTACACATTAAACTGAATTTAGAAATAAAGTTGCGTTTTCATAGTCATTTCTTGCATCGAAACATTGATTCGCGCGAATAATAAATTTTATTAATTTGAATGATTGAACTTGGTACATAACAACGGCTTCAGCTGCGCAGAAGACAAATTTTGGGTCTCAGGGGCGAGGTAGTATGGAGTGTACATGCACAAACTTTCCCCGACTACGCCGAAAATTGTTCAAGATATTTACCGGCTACTGTAGTGATGGGCCGAGTCGTATTTTTTCAAACCAAGTACCTCGAGCTGAAATGTTGGTTGACTCGAATCGCGACTCGAGTTAACTCGATATCTATTTGAGAGTTGAGACTGCCATATGAATGTCATATATGGGTACGTCTTATGTATACTCAACTCGATGTCGCAAACTCGTTAGTCAATCAACTCGAGTCAAATAAACTTTTAGAAAAATAATATCAATAAGGAAAACAAGGATAAATAATAGATTTACTATTATTAAAGAGATAAATACTCAACAGTATGTTTTTTTATTAAAATTAAACGCGGGTAATTATTAATTACGCAAATCACGTATAGCGGTCACGGTCCCTAGAAAATTAATAAATGTCGATTCGCCGTGTCGAGTGGCGCGCAGCGTTCGCGAGCTGAAAGCTGTCGTTCGAAAGTGCGTGTTAACTCGAGTATATTTGGCGAGCGAGTGAGTCGCAAATCGGTTTAATTCAACATTCAACTCGGTCTTCGAACAATGCATGCCACTTCGGTTTGGACGGTTCGAGCCGCTGTTCGGTCAGCCTCGGCTCTGCTCGGTTTTCGAACGATGTCACTTTAGCTCGGGACGGACTCCGGTCACTTGGGACAACTCGTGACGCCGTTCGGTCGGCCTCTATTTGGTTCGGCTAGGCCGCTCGGCGGAACCTCTCGGGATTCCGCCGCCGAATGGCGTAGTGTTCCGACGACAGCCGAACGGCGCCGTCTGCGGTTGTTTCGTTCAAACCTTCTCACGTGGCTTGAGACAACGATTTTAATCGAGCTGCCGGAAACGCAAGTCGAGTCGACTCACTGACAGTATAAATCGATTTTTTCAAGTAAATTAACTCGAGTCGCCCATCACTAGGCTACTGTACAACATTGCGATGTTTTACACATTCATACATGTGCGTGGGCACAAACCGCTAAGTTGTCAAACGTCAGATTTGTATGTAAATTGAACGTACTTACAAAATTAAATATTTCCTAAAATAAAGATATGTAAAAAAAAAATATGTAAAGATAAATCTGTATATATTTAGTTAAAAACCTTATTGTAGGAGTGAAACTCAATTGCTTTTGGCATTATAATACGCTATTACATAGCAATAAAGTAATATTTGCATAGAATATACGTTATATATTTATATTATTATATATAAAATGTCGCCCGTTCGCCATGGCACCGGCTGAATGACGAAATTTCTATCCGTGTTTTGGAACATAATCATTGTTTTTTTTTCTTATTTTTATTTTTATTTTATTATTTTATTTATTTTTATTTTTTATTTATTTTATTATATTTATTTTATTATTTTTATTTATTATTTATATCATATTGTTTTTTTTTATTTTTTAAATAGTAAATAACTAATTTCTAATAAAAAAACTAACTTTTAAATAGTGGGCGAGGATTCAAAGTGCGGGATTAAGTAGGATATATCGTTTAAAATCATCTCTTTATATGAATAAAAAATGTTTGAAAATCATCAAAAAACGTAAAAATTTCTTGCAAATCTAAAAACCTATAACTTTATTAATATTGAATATTTCTTAGCTATCTTAATACGGATTCTGGATAATTAACTAAAATTTATACTTATAAAAAACATATTATGTCTACATACAAATATTAATTAAAACTTTGTTTGTCCTAGAACACTAAAAACGATATTTTTGGCCGCGGCCTATCGATTAATGCTTATATTTTCTTAATTATTGTAAATAATATTCGGTTTATTACTTTTATATGAGAACAAAGGTTCTATTTAAGTTATCACCCTAAAAAAATTGCAGTCTATCATACACATTCTGATATAAATTAATAATAAAAAGCCACATTTTCGTAAAAAACGCCGAAATATGCACTTGCCGTGAATGTGCCGCCTTAATCTAAATCTGTATACTAAAACTGATCACTTACATTGAAATTTAAACTTAAATTGCAAATTTGTTTATATATATAAAAATGTTTTAGGATATGATAATGAAGAAATAGTCCCTCTGAGTGTGTTGAAACCGTCATGGGGTAAACACGCAATTCTCAAACAGATCGAAGGTTAGGTTTTTAAATATTACATCAATGTCTCAAACATATTATGAATTTTATACCTATGTGATAAACTAAACTGTTAAACTTTGTATTACAGCATCTGGAAAAGATATCTCAGATAATATGAGTGACGGAACCCAAGCGGTTCCTCCTAAAAAGAAGGCTATCCCTACAGGATTGATGCCTCAGTCTTTACCTTTTAGCTTTCCGCCATTTATGCCAAGTTTGGGAGCAGATCAAATGGTATTTTATTTTATTATTTAATTTATTATCTCGATCGGTTACCTAGTATCATTACCAAGTTTATATTTAAGTTTTGTTATTTTCATAAAATATCATTATCTTTTACTTTTTTACATTTTTATATATTATCTGACACCTAGTCTCACTACCAAGTTTATTTTTAAGTTTTGTTATGTTCATATAATATTATTATTTTTATATATTTTATCCTTTGTAAATTATACCTGTAGCTAAATATGCAATGTACTTATGCAAGAAAATGGAAAAGAAACGTGCCGACAAGCTGTATAAGGCTTGCCACGATCTATAATAATAGAAAATTTGTATAAATTTAATAATGAATAATAAAAAATAAAAAATTATCAGTGTTATAAATCATCCACAATTATTTTATAGTTCTGTGTTATTGTTTTTTATCACTTTCTTTTAATTTTTTTATGTTATCCTGGATGTGACGCATCAAAAATGATGGGAATTAATATATAGTTTCTACTGTTATAACTTTTTTTATATATTGCGGTCGCTGAAGCGAGAGATTTTCATACATTGACCCTACGCTACGTGTCCCTGTCGCACGCGCACAATCATGTCGCTGTCATGCTCGCACAGACACAGCGAGCGAACGTGACAGCAACATAACTGCACGCGTGCGACAAGGACACGTAGCGTAGGGTTAATGTACGAAAATCTCTCGCTTCAGCGACCGCATTTAGTAATTTGTAATTTAAATGAAAGTAGAAAAATAAAATGATTTAAATGCTTTTACTTTGATTGTCAATTTCTCAATCAATTACACTTTTTTGTCTGTCGTAAGATTTTTGATATTTAAAATATATGGTAGTTCAGTAAAACCTCTATTTCGGGGGGTGAAATGTCTGTTAAAGCCGACAGTTTTATAATAAACTGTTTTCTAATATGTTAAATATATAAGTGTAACTGTATTCAAAAATGTTAATATTATTTGGTATCTTCTAATATATGGCCTATTTGCAAAAATTTGTTTAAAATAAGATTCAATTATCAGGATGTATTTTTCACATATAACGAATTGACTAAATCGAGTATTTACTGGACCTACTTATTTATTGTGTCAATCAATGAGGATAAATATTCATAATTATTATGAGAGATTGAAAGTCTTTAATTAAATAATTTTGCTGTTATACAGCAATCATGTGTGCAATAAATCACATGCACGGAGGAATGTAAGGACATAGGATAATAAATCTGACTCTAAAATGTTAATATGTATTGACATCCCGTTTGAAAAATAGTTTGTTATGGTGTGTTTTGTGTATGTATTCTCTTTGGTTTTTAAGAAAATGTATCAAAAAGGGAGCATGATGAATTCCATCTGTAATTTCAATGAACCGTGCATATTTTTTCTATCCATCCATTTTACTTACTTAAATATAAAATATATATTTGTTCATTTTTTAGATACCTCCTCCTCCAATGTCATTTCTAAATGTGTCCGGGAATAGTGATACAGTTGATGAAGATAAAGCCCTCCACACAATGCTGGCCAGTTGGTACATGACTGGATATTATACCGGACTGTACCAGGGGAAAAAATCTGCTCTTAAGTAAGTTGGACTATGACTAAAAACTCTTAATTTCATAAGTGTTTAAAACTCATTCAAATCACCGATTTTTTTTTTCTTCTTTTTTTTACCTCTTTATCTTTTTTCTATATTATGTTCCCATAACTTGAGAGAAATATGTACACATTAATCAATGATGTAATTAAATTTATTGACTCAAGAATATAAAAAATAGGAGCTGATCTAAGTTGAGGAACTGGGTAAAATCTGGATCAACACTGTTCCGCACAGGAACACGCAAAAGATAGTATGGTTCCACGTGCCCAAACTCGAAGAAACGCACCGAAAGTTTCAGATGGCAAAGTCGTATAAAACCAATCTAGAAACGCCGGTGTAGTAGAGGTTGCCTTAAAAGGGCCAAAGAAGATCCAGAGAAAATCCAAGTAGTCAGCAGGGTCGTTGTAGGTAGAGAGAAATGAAAGACTGGTAAAAGTGGTCCGATAGGCTCTTAAAGCACCTTCAGGTGTACTGAATTGCTCGCCGTTATGAAACTGTTTATATAGCCAAATCACAAAATCCCCTCCATAACTCCATCGTAAAACAATCAGCCAATCACAAAGCTTGCTTTGCCGATTTCAGCGCTCGCGCCATCTCTGAGCGAATTTTGGTACTAATCAGTCTGACGATTGGCTGCGGAGATCGGCAGAAAGCACTTTGCTCCGACATAAAAAATCGTAAAAATGGTTTCATCGTCTTTTTGAGACGTAAATCATGTTAATTTATACAAAACTAAACCTTGCTGATAATCTAACATAGTCTATGGTACCCGCAAGGTAGTATTAACAGAGTTATTACAAGTTATGTACCGAGTGCAATCGGCTAGTTACATTAAATTCAATAAAAAATAGTTCTTAAGTAGATACATGAATTTTTGCATAATAATTATGAAGTATATTTTATAAGGCATCTTTTGACTATAGTTTAATGAGTGAACAATTAATATTATGTCAGTTATAAACAATTTTATCAAACAAAATTCCCCCTATGTTTCTGATGTAATTTGTAGTCGTAAATATATATTTTTTGTATAGATATTTACTGGAAGAATACAACAAAGAAAGTTTTAGTTTAATTGGACTGCTGTAGCGGCCAATATTCGATTTTGACTGAAAGTCATCTTTTTCAGCACGGTATCGCTCGGCCGGTGGGGTCGCTATTAGCGATTGCGCTCATGTTGAGCGTAAAAGGTCCATTTCAGGGCCACTATTTTTAATTCCCCTTTTTATGTTTTCTATGCGTTTCTTGACTTTTCCTGTGTTTTTAATAAAAATTATTTTTTGAAGAATTTTGTAAAGTTTAATTTATATTTTGTGTGTACGGTGCTCCACGCACTTTTTAGTAATGATGCTCCTCCGCCAGTCTACGTCCAGTCGGTCTTGTGCGACAAGACTCTGATTTTACGGGCTGGGTACCCGTAAATCAGATGCAAGCGATATGGGGAACGGTCAGTCTGCAGCCTGCCGCCCCACTTTAATCTTCGGAATACCAGCCGGGCGCACCCATTTGGCTGGTTCTCGGAAATGTATATACCAGTCTAAATTATCACGCCTCGTGAGCGGGTCAAATTCCAGAAATATTTGGAAAATATTTCGATTTCCATACTGACCATATGTCAGTCAAAAATGCCGCGAACGGCTGATTGCTTCGAAAAGCGCATCATCTATCGCTTTGCAAGCGATTTACTCTCTTTATTAAAAAATAAAAGATGTGACAAAAATCCATAAATATTACATTGTATATATCAATATTAAAATCTATAATAATAAACATTATTCATAGAGTCCAAAAAATAGTGTGTCACATAAAGTCTTTTATTTCATATGTTTACATAAACATACACAAGTGGCATTGTTTCGTGATGATGCCACCGTTCCACGGCGATCGTTTCGAACTTCTAATTCCTGTCCGAAACAAACACTGCCACTAAAACTAAACAATTAATTAATTTTAGATTTAGATAACAATTCCTTTACAATAAAGCCATCTAATTTATAAATACGAAAGGAAGATGATTGTAATAATATAATTTTTATCTAACTTTGGTTAATTTTTTTCAGATCTGCAATTAAAGTTGAGCGGAACAACCATTAATAAGTATGTGTATTTTAAAAAAAATACTTTCACCTGAAGATTTTTTGGCGGATCCTAATACCTAATATGTAAAAATATCTGTGATTATTATTATTAACAACGCATGTTTATTTTAGTGGAATAAATTTTTATTATTTTGTAAAATAAACTTTTTGAATAATAATATTGTAACACCTTATTCATCATTGTTTTAATTTAATATACAGAATGTAAGGTAATACATATTATTTATCTAATGCTAATTCGTAGGAAATTTTGACTAAGTATTTTGTCATCACTTTGGATTACAGTGACAATTTTCTTGTTTGGGTTATGTTTTATTGTTTTAACCCTACTTGTGTGACTCAGTTTGATACTGGATCCCGGTCCTCGCATACTGTTGATGGAGCTAAATAGGATCAATGAAAAGTGTTAATAAATAATGGTAAAAATAAGAGTAAACAAGACACATTAAACGTTTGTAATTAAAATTTATTTTCATAGAGATTTTATATATTTTACACATTCAATAAATAAAGTTACTGGAATAAAATTAAATATCTTCTCATTTCCCATGACTGATATTTACAACCAACAAACTTAATTTTAAATGTTTGTGATTTTTAACTACATAAATAAGTACTTAAATATTCCATCAGATTAAACCTAACATTGCCTTAAATATACATAGAAATGTGAACTTCACTTACAAATATAAAACAATGCACATTTTTCCCAACACACACTTCATACAATCCTACATTTTTACAATAAAAATTATCATTTGTACATTTGAATCTGAAACCTTCAATTTCAGTGAAATTTTCTACACTAGGGTCACAAGTGTAGCACTTGAATATTGACATATTGTTTTTGAGACTTAGTAAATTCATATATCAATCTTATATTTGCACCTAATAATAATAAAATAGATTCTTAATTATTCAAGATAATATTATCAGAATTGATTGGAAATAATGGATAGTTCTTCAACGGTCATTGAAGAACGATGGTCGCAATTTTGCTAATTATATTTTGGCAAAATCATACAAGCATTTCACAAACACTGAAAATTAATTTCATAGTTACCAAAGTATTTTTCTAACTGGAATTTTTCCCCTATTTTGCGTAATCGAGTCTACATTGGTAAAAATTTCTGGCCTATTTTTTTGGTGAATCTTTTCTTCATAAAATGCAGTAAATATAATATTTCCGTATTGCTTTTTATAAATTTGAAGATGTTTCCTGAAAGACATTCAATATTATTATGTCAATATTCATATATGAGACACTGCGCAATTATCCTTGGTATGTAAATGTAATCTACCCATAAATAAAAGTAAATTTAATTAATTAAATCTCTAAATAATTAGATATGTAGCGTCTTTAATCTCAGTGGAAGAGATGGTCAGCTGAATGACTGATGGCAGCATTGTATCATTTCATCCGTATGAAATAAGCAATGCTTGAAATGTATTTAAAAAATTTAATATATCATTTTACAAAATTTTGTTCTTTCGCGTTGCGTTCAAATTTTTGCATAGTAAATATATTTAAAATTATGATAATATATTTTGGCAAGACTGAAACATGCTTCACTTCTATAAAGAATTATTCATGTTACACAATTTCAAAAAAATTTGTTGTCAATAATATCTTAAACTGTAGAATAATTTAAAAATACTATATTATATAAATACTGTTTGTATGCTGGGTGGAAACTGATTTCACAATTCATATGGTATTATTTTGCTTTATATTTGATCAAAAATAGATTACTGCTTAAGATGTAAACTTTTTAAAACAGAAGTGCATGAGATGTCGTCATAATAATATTAATTAGATTAAATAATCTGTATTAAAAATATTACAAGCAATTATATAAATATTGACATTTTTCCGAGATATAAGAAGTAAATTGTATTTCAAGTATTTTGATGAAATAGTTTGTGTTCACCTATTTACAAGTCTTAACACATACTGTGTATAAAACAAACCGAGAATTTTATAGAGGTGTTCTCAATACACCTGATGCTATCTGGACTAGGGATGGTGTTTTAATCGGTGACACACTAACCGTTATTAGATTTTTATCTGATGTATCAATGAGTGGTAAATGATTTTTCGTAATTCGGCGGACAACCATCAGTACTAAACAACAGTTATTTCTCAGTTACCAATCATCATTACGATCAGATACAAATCTCAAATAACTGTACCATGTGTAACCGGTTAAAATAACAGTTTCACCATCATTAATCTGGACGCTAAGTTGTAGATGCAAGAAGAATTAATGTGTAACAAGTTATATGGCAAGATTCTATCACTAACATTGCAACCAGCCCTAATATTAATCAATTAATTAGGTAGGTTTTTTGCTTGAAATAATAATTAGAGCTCCAGTGTAACTCCAACTGAGAAGTTATCTTGCTGAAATAAATTTGGTTCCTTTTATAATTTGAATAATAATCAATGTTGTCTGATCTGGTACATATCTAGTACTGACAAGTTGTACTCTGATAGGTAGATTAAGTTACTTTTTCTATTAATAAACCAGAGAATCACATCCGTAGCAGCAGTTTTGTTCCCCAATAGTCATCAGTTTAAGTTTTTGCAGTCATATTATTATAATCTTAATACTTTATGAATAAAAATTTCTCATTAATGGTCTCAAAAGTTTTAAAGGCTGTGTTGAGAGTATCAAATTATCCAGTCTATTTTAAAGTATCAATTATTTCATCGTGGGGTTGGCAATTTGAATAATTTGTTCAAATGAAATTTGAAACTCTACGTCGTGAAACTATTGGTGCACTAACAATGCTTTGAACCTAACCCTAATGATCCCAATGTTCTAATGCTTGCTATCCTAATAAGTGTTCAATGCCTTGAAGTAATATATTGAACTGTAATGAAAAGCAAATTAATACAAACCTAACTTTATATAAAAAAAACTTAATAGCCGTTGTAGCCATTTATTTGCTTGTTCTAAAATATGCTTCTGCCACATACATACTTACATATTAATATTTTTTATGAGTTCAAAAGTGGTAACAAAAAATATATCTAGCTTTATCAGGTAACATATATTTTTTGTGCTTTGAAAACTGTCTTTGAACAAATTTCAGTATACTTATTATTTGCTAATTAATGACTGTAGGAAGCCTCGCCGGGGTCAAGATTCTCCGGTTCATCAATAAAAATACAGTTAACTTGGTTAGTAAAATTCAGTTAGTTGTTACAACTATCGTTTTGCTACAAAAGATTTTGCTAAAATTAAACAGTGGTACATTTTCTTGATACTCAACTGTTTTAGGAACTAGTCATAATATATATATTTTTTCTTCTTCAAAAAGAGCAAAATGATTTTGTAGTGACATTATTAATATAATTTATAAAAGTATATTTTGTTTTCACCGATTATATAAACAAAGTACATTTTTATTAATTATTTCGCAATATGATTATTAAAATAATACAAATAATAAAACACTGTTATTTGTATTATTATTGACAACTTATTAGAACTCGAAATAGGTGTACAAGATAGGCATTTTGAGAAATTCTAAGTAGTATTTTATATCCAATACGCACGTTGTATCAGACTAGGAATTTGTAATTTCAACGTAAAAAAATATTTATACATTAAATTAGGCAGACCCAAATTGCTTATCACAAGAGGCAATGTTATTGATAGTATTTTTTTTCCAAAAAGGTACTAATAGTAATGGATTTTATAAAGGGAAGTATGAATAAATTATTACTGCTATAATACTTCGTCCATAGGAGAGTTGTCGTAAGATTCTGATTACAGATATACATTATTCAATTCAAATTTCAATTCAATAAACAAGTAGAAATAAATAAATAAACTCTAATACAATTCACTTTACATTTTATAAACTATTTTGTTATATAACCATTTCTTAAACGCTCGGTGTCAGTTAGCACTAGCAAATTAGGCAGTGTTTTTAATTTTTAAATGTTCACAGATTTTTGCAGGCATTTAGAATATTCTGTCTAGTTTTCTGGGTTATTTGTCATATTTCCAAACTATCTAGCTGGCATTTCTGATTTCATTGTAAGGTTTACGATCAGGGTTGATGTCGCTGATGTTTTAGTTTTTATTTGATAAAATATAAGTGGCAAATGCTTTGAAATTATTCATATAATTTCTTTCACTTTGAAATATTTTTCAAATGCTTAAATATTTAACACAGAATCATTGATTTTTAATAAGGCAAAATATTATCCTCATTTGGGTACCTACTGCGGGAGGCATACTCTGGATACAAACGTACTGCTGGAGAAGACAAATCAATTACCACTATGCCACCACATAAAGAAAAATTGCCCCTCCTGAATTTTTTTTCCGTCTCTGGAGTAAAAACTATTAGATATAATTTTTATCTTGAAATGGCTGAAATGATTAAGATAATGTTCAAAAATTCTCATTTAAAAATTCTGATCTCTAAAAATTAATTTCAGAATTACCCAAAAAAACTTTAAGAATTTGAATTTCGCACATGAATTAATTGTAAATTTCAAAAAGTTTTTATTCTTTATTTACGTATCACATCACTCTCTATTTTTTAATATTTCTAAACTTTATTGTCACAAACTAACGTCTTTTCGATTACTATTTCTAATTTTGGGAAAACCAATCGCACTCTTCCTATATCTTCCGGTTTAGGCAAGTTTCACTCTATTCACAGATTTTACAAATTTTATACAAGTGTACTGAGTTCATGGGGATCGGTGGCGTGAGTGTGACTGAGGTCCAGTGTGGCGGGCGGGATGGGGGGGCTAGCTGAGGCTCGGGGGGGGCGAGGCGGGCGTACCCCTCCCATTTCTCCCGGAGTAGGGGGCGTGCTCGTGGGGGGCCTGAAATCAATAATATATCAATTTACAAGTTTCTTCTAAATGAGATGACCAACCAATCTTTGAATAAATGAATGGTGATTATTACATTGTGTCAAGTGATCACTTCATCCGATTCCACCCAAGAACAACCACACATTTTTTGTCGTTGTTTTTGACGGGTTCTAAAAAATCAAATTTTTGTCTCTGAGACATCTACGATTTATTTAATTAATGATTATCCATCTACAGACAAAACTCAGTAATTGTGTTCTTAGAACAAAGTAATAATAATATTGTAAAAACATATATGTATATTTTGCAAACTTCATTGGTTCATGATATTGTAATAAAAAGTTTGAAATATATTTATAATATTAAATTATAGAAAAACTCCAGAAACAAAAAGACAGTGTCGTTTATTGGTTTGTCAGATAAGATGTGTGTCTGTGGATATGATGACTTCTGTTTAATAGAACAGCATCCACCGCTGTGCGTGGCTTTTCAAATTCATCTTGATCTTTTCCTTCTTTTCACTGTACCAGTACGTCTTTTCAAACTATATTCTGGGCCTTGCTGACCAATTGCTGCTATCTCTGACATGATATAAATATTTATTTGAATATCTTGACCACTGTTGAATCCTTTCTGTAGAGAAATACAGTATTTGTCGCTTGTCCATAACAACTGATACGTTCAATTGATAGCATTATATAAGTACATATATTGAAATTTTAAGCAAGTTGCTAAAATTGTAAAGTAGTAAATAGGCTTTCGATTAGTATTTTCTTACAATTTAGGCATACTTTTCACC